>JAQOOD010000004.1:18831761-19236394 GCA_029633175.1 Citrus glauca
GTTTTAGGTTTTTCTTCTATTGCATGATTTGAAAGTTCATGGAAGTTACTTAATACGTGTCCTTTTTAGTAGTTGATTGAAGAATTTGTGAAGAAGGAGAAGATCCCCTTTAATGGAAAACATCCAGCTGAAATATTGTTGGGAAGGGACACAAGACCTAGTGGTGAATCTCTTCTCGAAGCTGCTAAACAAGTAATAAGTCCTTGTTGACTAAAAATTGTGCAATGCAATCTTACTCCTTTTTTTTATATATTTTTCCATTTTTTTTTTGGAGAGAGGTCAGGACAGAGTGTCTAGTTTTATTTATTTGACATTTGTTTTACATTCAATCAAAGGGAATCAGTGCTGTTGTTGGAGCTGTTGCCCATGACATGGGAATTTTAACGACTCCACAGCTTCACTGGATGGTTCGTGCTAGGAATAAGGGCTTGAAGGCGACTGAATCTGATTATTTTGAACAGCTTTTGAGCTCATTCAGGTTAATTTCAGCTATCATTTAATTAATAGTTAGGGTTCTGATGAATTCTATTTCCACTCTCCATTGTATAACCAGAGTTCTTTCATTGATTTGTCAGGTGTTTAATGAATTTGATCCCAGATAGAGGTACTAGCAATGAGACTGAGGACAAATTGATTGTGGATGGGGCTAATGGTGTTGGGGGAGAGAAGCTTGAAGTGATTAAGGAAAAGTTGAATGAGTTGGATATTGAGGTTCGTAATTCTGGAAAGGAAGGAGGTGTACTCAATGAAGGGGTTGGTGCTGATTTTGTGCAGAAAGAGAAGGTTGTTCCACATGGATTTGGTTCGAACCATGCTGGGATACGGTCAGCTATCTCTCCAGTTATTTGATAGGAGAATTAGTCTCCATTTCTTGTTGGACAACAGGGGCATCCATTTTTGAAAGTTGCTTTGATTACCTGCATGCGTGAAACATGCTTTTTTTTTTGGGGGGATTACTGAAAGTGCTATAGTGGGATCTATATAATAATGTTAAAATTTCATGTTCATAGTTTAGAATAGTGAAATACATAGCTAATATTCATATTTATAATACCTATGGGGATAAGCTGTTTGGATATGGTGGCTGTGTGTGTGTGTGTGTGTGTGAGCATTGTCCGTGGCATTTTTTGTAGCTTCCCTTTAGTAAAAGCTAACCATTATGGGGGAGTTGTTGAATTTTGAATTACTATTTCCATAATTTATACTATACCAGTTTAGCTTCTGCGCAGAGTATTTTGTGAACAAGTTTATTGAGAGGAGACCAACTGCATGGATGGATCTAGCTTTTCAGGTGTGCAAGTCTGGATGGAGATGCTGATCGACTTGTCTATTTTCTTGTGCCGCCAAATAACTGCAGCAAGATTGATCTTGTTGATGGCGACAAGATATTATCTTTATTCGCTGTATTCATCAAGGAGCAGCTAAGTATCGTCGAGGAAGATACAAAAGGAAGTAATAATTACAAAGCTTGTCTTGGTGCCGTACAGACAGCTTACGCGAATGGGGCATCCACATATTACCTCAGACACTTGGGCCTTGAAGTTGCTTTAGCACCAACCGGAGTGAAATTCTTACATGAGAAAGCTGCTCAGTATGATATTGGGATCTATTTTGAGGCTAATGGTCATGGCACCATCTTGTTTTCAGAACATTTCTTATCTTGGTTAGAGGACAAAAATCGAGAGCTTTCTTCCACACATGAAGGTTTGTATTGGTGTAGTCTTTCCCAATGGTGAGCTGATATGACTGTCCTAGAGCTTAAGTTGGGAAATTATGTTTCAGGTTCTGAACAGCGAAAAGCTGCTTTGAGACTTTTGGCAGTTAGTAAGTTGATCAACCAAGCTGTTGGAGATGCTTTGAGTGGTTTGCTCTTGGTGGAGACTATTTTGCGACACATGGGGTGGTCAATACATCAGTGGAATGCGCTTTATCAGGATCTACCTAGTAGGCAGCTTAAAGTGAGTTTCCTTATATGACATTATCTCATTCTGCTGCAGACACCATCTCTTGTAAAATAAGTGAAGAGATTTAACTCTAGAATCAGTTCCATTATTCTTAAATTTAGAGTCTTCTACACTTTCAACTAGGAGTTGAATACTGCTCCTCTCCCTTTCCCTTGTCTTCCCTTCTGCTCTACGTCTTCTTTAAATTATCAAGCCATACAGCAATCCTAATAGGCAAGAGTTAGCTTAAACATCTTTTTTCTTTAATTGGTGAGATGATGTTTTATTGTATCCTTTTAAGTGCGTGTATTAAATAATCTGCAGTAGCATTTATGGACAAGATTAAAGAGTTGCTATGAATAGGGTCAGTACAACTTGGTTCCTCTTGGTGGTGACTTCAAGTCGATGGATTATTGGGAAGTGTGGGTCTGTGATTTATCACAAGCAATAGTTCAAGTGATCTATAAATATACATTTACATTTTCAGCTCAACCTCTTAACAAACTGTGACTTTCTTTAAAGAAACTTATAGTAAAATCATGAGCCAGAATTTGTTAAATTTGTGCAGTCACAGTAGTATGGGCTGCTTAAAGTTTTAAATACAGCTTATGCTTCGATGTTCACTGCTGCCATTCATAGATATTTTTTACTTTTTCCCCCACAATTCAAGCATAGGCCCTCTCCAAATAGTTGCAAGCTTCTGCGGCTGATGTTCCATGATTTTTTATCTTCTTTGATCATTTTATTGTGTTATCCATTGTCTTTTCCCATTATATTTTGGTGCTAAATAAGGTAAATCATTCATGATGTAGCTTAATTGGCAGTCCATATGATAACTACCTTTTTCCCTTGTCCTTTTTCTCCTTCATCTTAAAAAGTTGATTATGCTTTTACTTATATTCCTTGATTTTCAGGTTAAAGTTGGGGATAGAACCACTGTTGTTACAGCAAATGCAGAAACTGTAACCGTGAAGCCCCCAGGCATTCAAGAAGCCATTAATGTTGAAACTGGTAAATGATGTATCACTCAGTCTTGAATTCTTAAAACTGAAATTTTGTGTAACAATCTTTGCTTATCAATTATCTTAAAGGTCCATAAATTCATTGATTATCTATAAAATCCAAATATTTTGTCCACTTCAATTGGACTAACTTTGCACATTATCTGAATTTATGTGAAGAAAGTGAAGGCAGAAAGTTATTCCACAGATTCCTTGAAATGTTGAAACTGTGTAATGTGCTGTTTTGTTCAAAGTTGCATTTATATATGTAGATATGATCCTCCCACAACAATTTTAATAATGATAGAACTTATTAATCATGATGTTATTAGTTTCCCCTAATCTTTTGAAGATACCAGCCATATATAACCACGAGGATTTTTATTTTTGATGCAGCAAAATATCCTAATGGCCGATCTTTCATACGGCCGTCGGGCACTGAGGATGTTGTACGTGTATATGCAGAGGCATCCACACAAGAAGCAGCAGACAAGCTTGCCAACTCTGTAGCCGAACTTGTAGATCAGTTCCTAGGCTTCAGAAGCTCCTAGTGTCTGGTCTTCTTTCACTGACTAAAGATGGCTAATTTGAATTGCGGATTTCATATCTTTGATCGATCATTGTGAATGATATTAATGATTTAGTCCTGTAGTTTTTGTTTTTTTTTTTTTTCTAAATTTGATTTGAGGTTCCATTAGCAGTGCAAATGTAACCACTTGGGTTGTAGCCCAAGTGGCCAGGACTGTTGGAGGGCAGCAGTTCGAACCCCTACAAAAGTATTGTGGGGTATTTTCTTTCTCAATTAAAAATTGAGTGAAGGCAGTCTTCTTCCTTTCCCATGAGTGAGGAGTGGACATCTCTCGAATATTTGTGAGGGTTTAAATTTGGGCAGAGCTCCATTAGCATTGATGTCAATTGGTTCCAATACTAGTCTTATTTGTAAATGTCAGTTATAATCTCATATAATATGAGTTGTAATCTAAACAATAGTCTCATGTAATAAAAAAAAAAAAAAGCAGTGCAAATGCATAAATGGAAGATAGATTTCACTGGAACAGATAGGTGCAAATGTTAAATGCTGCATCGTACTTCGAGCTGAGTTGGAAACTGAGACAGTTTTGCATACATGCGAATGAATGTGTCAACGTTATGCACGATTACTTCCCGAAATGTGCTTAGACATCCAGATAAGTGCCATAATTTAGATTTTGTCAGATTATTTTCCTCCATATTAGGATCAAGAATTGTTAGTCGGCGTGCCAAGAGATCAAATACAATAACCTTGTACTTTCATTTGTATGATTGAAAATGTAAACTCTTTGGTTCAGCATTTCATCCAACTATCGTTTAATATTATTGAAATTCTCCCATATTTGTGCCACATATAATTAATATTAAAAATTACATTAATTTCCCAAGTCATCACCGAAATTCAATCAATGTTCACAGCATCTCATCTAATACCAGCATCGCCACCATAGAAAAAGAAAAAGAAAGTTGTTGGAAGCCAAAATAATAATAATAAAGAGAAATAAAAAAACTAGGGGCAAAAAAAGAAAAAAAAAGAACAGAGGATCAAGGATTCACATTCTCTTATTCCCCATAAGCATGCCTATCCATTGCTGTCATGATACTCAAAGTTGAACAACAAACACCCAAAAAAAAGCCAATGCTGAGCTTTCACACACACTGGCTTAATTTGTGGCCAATGAAAAACTCTTAAGCCTTCTTGCAATCGTTCAATCAATCATAAAACACGAATATCAGGCTACTTCTGCGGATCTGAGCATAACTACAGCTGCTTCTTATAACTACCTTTGCCTTTTGAGAGAGGTATGATCACTTTCCAACAACTAAAGATTACTTATTCTCTCAATACATAAATGGTTGAAACTTGAAACCATTACAATGGCTGTCATTGTATATAACATATTGGCAACTCATTCAAAACTATTCTACGCACACAAACAATAGTTTTTGTGTTTTTTTTTTTGAATTACTGATATGTATTGTTACAATTAGAGGTATATTAATATTTACATCAGACAACTATAGGGACTAACTACATCTATTCTATCATAGCACAAGCCAAATATCTACCAGAGAGATATCTGCCCCACCAACAAACCAGTGGGAGGCCCCTTAACCACAGCTTTCACACATGTGAGGGTGTGTGCATATGTGTGAGCTGCAGCCCACCACTCAACTAAAGGCAGAAGTCACTTAGTTTAGAAACACTATAAATGACTATATCCTCAATACCAATGGTGTTAGCCTTGTAAGCTTTCAATTTCCCGTAGAGGCATGATACGTATGGATCAAAGATCAAATTCTCCATCAATGGTTCAAGAGTTTATAAAGAGAAAAATTTTTGAAAAGTATAAATCTCACAACTCATAATATTTCATCAAACCGCTAATATCCATTACAATGTGTCAAGCTTAACGTTTTACAACAATGTATCAATCAATTTCATGTCATATTGAGTTGTCAACAAAATATGAATTAACTCAGAACATGATCAAGTAAATTCAATAATACCGATTTCTAAAATAAGCAATAAAAAGGGGGCAAACCATCAGTTTTGCCTCCATACCAGATACAATCACCTATGCCTCAGCACCAGCTTTCGAGCTCCGGAAATCCCTCTTCAAATCTGAAAACCTCTTCATACAAGCTGCCTTGGACCTCCCCGGCACAGCAGCCGTAATCTTCTCCCACCTCAGAGGAACGTCCTTAGGGAATGCTTTCAATGCATTAAGCAATGCGATGTCCTCACCACCACTCCACACTCCTACTCCTCCATCAACAACATTTTCTTGGTTCTCTTTCTTACCGTCTTCAAAATTCTCTTGAACAACTCTCATATCTATTGCTTTCCTATTCTTCAAGAATTGATTGTACGAATCGCTATCATCAATCTTTTTCTCTCCTAATTCTTTAGCTTTCTTAATCACACTCTCCACTCGATGCCTCCCATTAAAGGCCTCAGCAATCACCTCCCATCTCTTCGGCTTCCCCACTGGATTCTTCACCATCTGCTTCTTCAAAATCTCAATATCCTCTTCATTCCATTCCTTTTCCTCATCACTTTTACGCTGCAAGACTTCAACTTTCTCGCCTTTTGACTCATTCCCAATTGACCCATTCGAGTTTTCAACAATCGGAACCGAACCAGGAATAAAATCCGGGGACTTATTAACTAAAAATCGGTTCTTTTGCGGCTTTTGAAGCTTTTTCTCGATGTTTGGATCTGGGATAGGAGGGGTTTCAACGATTGGGCCGTGACCAACGCGAGTGTGACCACCAGTGAGGTGAGAGGGAGCGAAGGGGCCAATGAAGAGGGAAAGGGAGAGCCACAAGAGAAGGGATTGGAAGGGCTCGCTGCTTTGGAAGAAGAAGAAGGCGACGAAGATGAGAAACGAAGAGATTGTTAATGTGATAAAGACAGAAAGCTTTGTGGGTTTTTGATGGATGTTGTTATTATGATTGCTCCCGTCGAGTGAAGATGATGATGGCTGCGGACGCGATTGAAAGAGGAATCTTGGCCTGGTGTCTTCGTCTAGGAACTCCATGTCCGCTTTGTTTGTTTCTTCAGAGTTCTGACTTCTGAAGCCAAATGGGAATATCAAAATCAATTTATTTTTAATTATATTTATATCTAAAATTTGGTTGGACATTTTCATACGGGATAATAACCCCTAAATACATACGTTTTAAGTATTGCTGATACATCCCTTGCGTTTTGATATGTAATTAAATTGAAACCCCACAAATTCGTTAAATTTTATTTTATTTTTACATAATTTGAATGAAATATGAGATGAATTGTAGGGATGGCCAAAAAGGCGGGGCTCGAATTTTGCATGAGGGTCTGTATAAGGGTTTAGAAAAAAATTTGGGTAAGATTCAAGTTCTCTATTTAAAAAAATAAATTTATAAATTAAAATAATAAATTGAAATTTGAAAAATATTGGAAGATAAAAAAAAGTAAGCTCAAATTACTAATTTACATATCAATAATGAATAAAAAACTTAAAATTATAATACTAAACTCTCTTTTAAATGTTAATTAATTAAAAGAGTACTTGAATAAACAAATTCAGTTATAAAAAATTAAATGCATAAACTTTTATTTACTTTATTTTTGTTTATTTATTATTTTAATTTTAAATATTTATTTTTTAATGCATAATTGATTATAACAACTTAATTATTATTAATTTATTTCAAATTTACAATAATTCTTTTAAAATTTTAAAAAAATAACTAAAAGCCCAAGCCCTGCCCAAGCCCAAAAATAAAAGCGATGTAACCAAATTAAAAACACAATACATATAGAATTATGTTTCTCAAACAATATTTCTACAAATAAATTATCTCCATTTCTTATTAGAAAAATGAAAAAATAGAGAGAAAGAAATTTGTATTATATACACTTGAAAGAAATTTGTATTATATACACTTGAAGGAAATTAATGTAAAATTTTAACCAAAAAAAGTTTTAATTACAATAAAGTGGGAGGTTAGAAATGAGAGATAGTAAATTTGATCAAATGAAAAATAATTTCAAAATATGGACTCCGATAAGAGAACAAACACACCTCACTATTTTTTGGCTCTTCTATCTAGAGCTGTTAAAATTTGACACGACCTAATTACCTGACATAATCACGATACGAATATACGAGTGTGGGTCATTAAATTTGACATAATTTTAAAATGGGCTGGGTTCGAGTCTGGGTCTACACGATTTCTTCTGTATGGGATTAAAATTAAAGTTTTTAATCTATTTACCGACCAATAACACGATTATTATTTTTAATTAATTTCTAGGATCTTGTCACTAAAAATCAAATATTGCACATAATCTTATCTTTTTAATTTTTTTTGGAAGGATAAATATATGGGAAATTTACACCAATAGCCATAAAAATTTTGGCTTTTTCCATCTTAACTCCCCAAATAAATTTCTATCAATATTAGCCTTAAAAGAACATTTGAGATCAAAAAATCACTCTCTCTCATCTCTCCCCCAACACTCTCTTTCACCTATCTCTCCCAAACCGAACAAACTCTTATCATCAGCGGTAACATCAGCCCTCATTGGCGGTGGCTTCATCTCTCATCGGCGTTCAATCTACCATCTACAGTTTTCAACATAACCTAGGTTAGCTATTTTATTTATTTTAATTAATACATAGTGGTATGGGTTATTTTCTGAACTTGTTCGAGAGTTTCAGTGAACTGCAAGTCGTGGGTGAATCTGGCGACAGGCAACCTATTGCACGAAGCTTGGTGGAACGGATTCTCTGTCGCGTAAAGCTTCGTGCGATAAGCAACCTGTCGCCAGATTCGCTCACGATTGGCAATTCACTGAAACTCTCGAGTAAGTTAAGAAAATAACTCATACCATTATGTGATGCCGATTAGTGTTGGATCTAAATAAATTATGATCAGATTTCACTTTTATCGTGCCTTTTGTCGTCGCCGTTGGTTGATGATCAAGAGTGGAAAGTTGTCTTTAGTTTGACGAAAGAAGAGAAAGAAAGTTGCGTTTGGTTTGTAAAGAAGGGTTTTTGGGGAGAAAAACGTGTGTTTGGCTAATGTTGATAGAAAAAAGTTGAGAGGGTTAATTGTAAAAATAACAAAATTTTTATGGTTATTTTCATAAATTTCCTTAGATATATACTTAGTGTTTTATTTATAAAATTTTTATACAAATTTAAAAGTTTAATAGTATAAGTGTGTAAAATATTGGTATACGTGTATATTTTATGATATTAATATGTAATATTATTTACATATATATAATTAAAATTTAATAGTTTAAATGTGTAATATTTTGGGGTATGTGTATAAATGTGTGTGTGTTTGTGTGTGACATTTGTTAAATATGTAGATATTAAACAGATTATTAGACAACCTATTTATTTTTTGTGTCCAGTTTGAGTCTCAATATTTTGATATGATTATTAAATACGTCGTGTTTAAGTTGACCTAAATTTGACACGACACGAGCACGACCGGTGACCTATTTTTACAGCTCTACTTCTCTCCAGTTCTTCAAAAATAGAAAACGAAAATTTAAAAATAAAAAATATGTTCTCCACTTCTCTTCGCAAAATCTAAAAATAAAAAATATTTTATTCTTTAAAATTTCACTTTATTGCTATAAAATAGACCCATCGAACATATTTTCTTGATTTTCATTTTTGAAAAAAAAATATTGAAAAAAAAAGTATCGAAAAAAAAAGTATCGGACAGACCCTAATCCTTTTATTTTTATTTGAATTTGATTTAAGTTAGCGGTTGATTTAACCACTATTCCCTTTTCTTTGTAACAATGACGGCGAAATTTGACGGCTAGGTATGATTTGTTGATATGTCGAACCTTATGGTGTACCCCGAAAATAACCCATTTCATAAATAATAATTATGTTTAATTTTTTAAAATCGGTGGACAAAACCGTCTTTTCAACCTATTTCAGAGAAAGCAATACCAGTGTCTTTCGACGACTCCAGCTCTCTGGTTCTCTTTTGAACCCGCTGCTGAGGCAAATTTCCGTCGACTCACGCCGCTAATTCCCTGAACTCATATCGGCTTTGGTCTGCAAATATATTTTGTAAGTGGGCTCAATTTATTTATTTATTTTAAGTTTATGAGAGTGATGATAAAAAGAATCAAGCTAACTCAATTTCGGATTGAAGAGTAAATAACTTTGTTAGCAGCAAGTGAAGGAACGAGAGAACTTGTCCAACAAGACCAAGCAATTTTGATTCTCTTTTACTTTTTTGAACCCAAGATTTTGTTTTAAGGGGGAAAAAATTAGCTAATTCAATTTGAAATGTGAAAAACTTTAAGCTCTTCACGAATTAAACTTATCCCATTCAATATTAAAAAAAAAAAACCTAACCCTAGCTGTTCATTTATCAAAAAGAATTTATTATGCTGTCAGTTATTTTAGTTGTTATATTTCATAAGTTAATCTGGATTTCTTTTTAATTGAAGCTTGTGTGGTTGTTTCTGTTTTTATCTATTGTCAGTGTTCATTGTTGATTGATAAGTGGTTGTAGAATTTGTGATATCCTGTTATATCATAAATCCTGATTACCAGGAAGTTGGTTGGGTCGAACAATGGCGGGAACAAAGTCACTGAAAGACTATCTTAAAAAATATGAGAGTAACAGTAACGAAGAAGAGAAGAAAAAGAAGAAGAAGAAGAAGATGATGAAGAAAACTGATTGTACTCATGCTGCAGGAGTTCTAATTGTTGATGAAGATCCTGTTTGGCAAAAACCTGTAAATCTTGAAGAAGAAGATGATGGGAATGATTCAGCTGGTAAAGAACTCAATTGTTGTTATCTTTTCTATTTTTAATCTTCAACTGGGGCTATTCTTTATTATATTAATGTTGTTGCATCTTTGTGTAATAGATGAAGAGAAGCCCCAAGTTGATGAGGACATCGAAGTGAAGCGAATGAAGCGGCTGGAGCAACTTAGGTTGAGAAGACCTTATAATGGGATAGCAGAGGATGGAAGCGGCTGGGTTTCACTTGATACTCTACCCCCAGGCTCACAGAAACCAGATTCTGATATGTCCCCCCCCTTGTAAACAGAGGACTAATAATGACAGTCCTTCACCGGAACCTGAACCAAGGCCACCAGCTTCTGCAAGAGATACTACTGATTTATCACCTCCACAACAACGGCAGAATCGCCATGATACTTCATTGCATGATTCTGACCCGAAATCTGCTCATTCCTGTGGTTTGAATTCTGATCTATCTCCACCACGTAAACGACGGGCTAGAAATGACTCACCTTCTCCAGAACCCAGAGAGAAGCCGGCCAGAGAAAGTTCCGATTTGTCTCCTCCAAGGCTGCGGCGGAGACAATATCATACCCCATCACCTGAACCCGAGCAAAAAATTGGAAAGTCCAGAGGATTGGATTCTGATTTATCTCCGCCTCGGAAACGTGGGGCTAGGAATGACACACCTGAACTTGAACCTGGTCTTAAACCTGCAGTAGAGGATGCTGACTTGTCTCCTCCACGTCAGCCACGGAAACACCACCATACTCCATCACCTGAACCTGAAATTTCTGTTTCTAGACGAGTTGAACGGAGCTCCTATAATCGAGGCAGTGATCTCTCTCCCCCACGGAGAAATAAGAAGGATCCCACTAGTGGTAAACCTGGATTGCCTGTGGTCCCTGCCCTTTCTCCACCTAGGAAGATTCAAAAAGATGAAAAGGGGATTCAAAGAACAGGATTAATTACTGGAAAAGATATCAGTGAAGAAATTTCTGATAGAAAGAAGGAGGATTTGTTGAGGTAATTTACTTCTCATATAACTTAAAAACTGAATTCCTCTTTTCTTACCATCTTGCTTTGTCAAATTTCTGGTTAATCAACCAGACTTTTTTGTTCACATCTTTTCATGGTATCATTTCATAATCACATGAATCTGTGGAATGAATGAATGTTTACCGTCTAGTTACCAGTCTTCATTTTCTTATTTAATAGACTTGAATAGATAACCTCACACATCTGAACGCTCCCTCTTCCTTTACCCTTTAGCCCAAGGGTACTTACCAGTTCTCTTCTCAGGACTGGACTTTGGTCAGTAGTGTTTTTTTTTTTTTTTTTTTGGTGAGAAACTTTTATTATATGCCATTGAAAATGCTACAAGACCTTAAGATCTAGCTGCAACTGGGTGTTGATGGCTATATTATAGCAAGTATTGTTTGACCTTCTTATGATTATTTCTTTGGTTGTTATAAAGGATCTCTGCGTAGTCATTGCTTTAATTGTTAAAAGTTTGTTTTACATGCTGACTAATAAGCTAACTGTATGATTGCCCACCTCAGATTAGGAAGGGTATGTAGATGATCTTTTTAAGATGGGTGGTAGTTCCATGTTGATTGGGCTTACCAATAACCTGCATTTTCTATTTGGTTTAGATAAAGGTTTGAGAGTTTTATGTCTTATATGCTGGAAACAAATATATATGCTTTTATTTTTCTTTTTATTTTCTTTCATTTGTTTTCTTTATATTTTTATTGTACTGAAAACATTTGAAGTGGTTGATATGTGAAATTCAAAATTATCAATGGTTTACAATTTCAAGAATTTGTAACTTTGAATTCTATTTATTATTATGTAATTCAAAACTGTTCCTCAGTGCTGTTTCTTGATTTATCTGGGATAAGATAAAGGGAGAAGGGAGAACTAATTACTAAATTACATAGTAGTTGCCTTCTATTAATTTGATTGTGCATAGCCAATTCCTATTTTGTTTGATCTTGTTCTAAATAATACGATATCTTATTCTAAGAAATTTTGCTAGAAAAAGCAAACAGGATATTTGCCTTATTTGGTGATGCTATCCAACTTGATTGTGTGACTTAAATACATATTTAATTTTGTAGGTTTCAAGAGCTGGATCCTTCTGTAACTGGACTTGGTGCAGAAGCTGTATATCGTGATAAGAAAGGTTAGGAGAAAAGTGATTTTTAAGTTGGTCAATCTTACATGTTTTAATTTATTCTAGGTTTCAGTTTTTCATGCTTTTTGCATTTTTCTTGCCCATTAATTTTACAGGAGGACGCATATCGAAGGAGGAGTATTTGAAATCAAAAGAAAAAAGAAAAGAAAAACCAGAGGTACTCTTTGGAAATTAACTTCTAAAAGATAATGCTTGTACTCGGGGTTGATTTACGTTGCTTATATTAAAGTTCAAGCTATTTTATGAACGTTAACTGAATTTTTATATAACCAAGTGAGATTTTGAAAGATGTCAAATTATGACAATGCACAGAAAAAGATATAAGAGACTGATCAACATAATTTTATAGAAAATTTTCTGTTGTTTTTTGCTCTATTGAGTATGAGAGTTGGTTATCAATGGCTGCCTTTCTGTTTGTCAGGAGAAAAAATTGGAATGGGGCAAGGGCTTGGCTCAAAAACAGGAAGCTGAAGCTAGATTGCGGGAATTAGAACTTGAGAAGGAGAAACCCTTTGCACGAACTAGGTAAAATTCATTGTTATTTTCCAACTCATGTGTCATTCTTGCTATTCTAGTTTTGTAAACGTTTACTGATTCTGTTCATCTTTATTTAATCTTCTGATTCCTTATCCCCCCCCCCCCCCCCAACCCCCTGCTTGGCCATTTGTTTAATAGAGAATATTCTCATACTAGGTGAAAGTTTTGTTTTCTGATGTTTTTGAAATGCTATTTTGATGCAATGGTTTGATTCCGGTTTCTCCAAACCCTTGGTGAATTACAATTTGGTATGGGATGGGGTGCTTGGGCAACTGGAAAAAAAATAAAATAATAGAAAAAATTGATCAAGCAACAATAGTGTTTGCTTTTTACCAATGTGGTTTATAACCATGCTATGTTTGCTTCCTTTATTGTTTCTTATCCTGTATGCAAATTATTGTTTTTAATTGTGTATGCATCTTTTCCTTGCAGAGATGATCCTGAACTGGACAAAATAATGAAGGATAGAATAAGATGGGGAGATCCAATGGCTCATTTGGTCAAGGTATTGTAAGTCATATTTGTGGGTTTCAAGCACAATTTTACGCGGAAAAGTGTCTGGTACAGAGGTCATAAAAAAATATTAGAAAATTTAAAAAAACACTTTTCATGTGGACAGTCACCAACGAACATATACTATATTTTGGCATCCTCATCAATACCAAAGAGCTTTTTAGTGCATACCCATTTTTTGTGGGTGAATCGAAATATGTTTTCCTTAGTCTACATATAAATTTGGTGTGTTTACTTCATGGAATAAGGAATGGAAATGAAGGAATGGGAATAAAATCCATGTTCACTTGGCAAAATGTAATTTGGGAATGAGAATAAAATATGTGGGATCTACACAATTTGGGAATAAGGAATGAGAATTTCATTCTCATGGGAGGTTGGGAATGAAATGAGGGAATATATGTTTACTTTTGTATCCCCTATTTTTTCATATTTACCAAATTACCCTCATTCAAATAACAATTAATTTTATTTTTTTAGATGTCATTAATAATAATAATACTACTAAAATTAATTTATCATTATTAAATTAATAATAATGTTAATTTTATTATTTTAGTTATTATTTTTTATTAATATTATCATTATTAACATTTATTATTATTATTATTAACTTTATTATTTTAGTCACTATTAGTTATTGTTATGATAAATTGATTATTTTTATTAATATTATCATTATTAACAATAAAAATAATAATTAATAAAAATAATCAATTTATCATAACAATAACTAATAGTGACTAAAATAATAAAGTTAATAATAATAATAATAAATGTTAAAATGATAATATTAATAAATATAATAATAACAGTAATTAATAATAATAATGATAATATTAATAAAAATAATAAAGTTAATAAAATTTAATAATGATAATAAATGTTAATAATGATAATATTAATAAAAATAATATTAGCAATAATTATTAATAACAACAATAATAATGATAATATTGTTAATAATAATAAATTAATCATTTTTATTAATTATTAGTACTATGGGTATTTTGGTAAATTGATTCTCATTTCCATTTATTTCGTCAAGTACACATATTAATGGCATTCTGGCACATTCTCATTCTCATTTATTTTTGCCAAGTAAACATTGAAATTTGATTCTCGTTCCTTATTCCCATTCTCATTCCCATTCCCATGAAGTAAACGCACCATTAGTGCTGATTATGTGATATTTCTTTTCATTATGATGTAGAGGAAGCATTCTAAGCCGGTCCTTCAAGACCTAGGAGAAAATGAGAAGATGAAAGAATCGGGGTTTGTAATTCCTCAAGACATTCCTAGTCACAGCTGGATAAAAAGAGGATTAGATGCTGCACCAAATCGATATGGTATACGACCAGGAAGACACTGGGATGGTGTCGATCGTAGTAATGGTTGGTTCACTTCCATTTCATTCTTGCCAGTTTTTCAGTTTAGTTTCCTAGGTTGATAATCTACAATGAATCTGCGTGTGGGTATCATTCTATCTATAATTAAATGTGGTAGTTCAATAATGTGGCCAACTCCCATTCGAGGTCACTCAAATGCAATGACAATAAAAACACAATTATTTAGAGGAGTACTTATCTTAAAAATGTGACTGTTTTCTTCTGTTGTGCATCTTGTAGGATATGAAAAACAATTGTTCAAAAGAACGAATGAGAAACAAGCTACACAAAGAGAAGCTTATCTGTGGTCTGTTGCTGACATGTAACTTGTGCTTTACCGGCTAGAATATCTGCCGAGCCAGCTAGAAATGTGCGTCAGTTCAAATGCAGGGTTGTGAATAGATGCAATGCAATCAGAAGGAATATTTGCATTTGTGTCGATCATTTAATGATGAGGATGTTCGTGGCTTTGAGCTTTATTCAATTGCAGGGCTATCCACACTGCAGCAATGTTTGGAAACATAATCAAGTTAGAAAGCAAACTTTAATCCTTTTCTAAGAGCTTTTATTTATTATTTATTATTTATTATTTGCCTCCAACTCAAGGATTGATGGATAGACTAGGGCTGTTGAGGATGAACGAGATCAATGAGATCATGTATGTACCAAATCTAAATCAATGAGATCATGTATGACATTGAGGTCAACTAGATTTGTGATTTTTGTAAGATTGTATTAATATGATGGCGTGAACCTTGTGGCTAATTTTGCCAATGTGATTTCTCGATGACAAATTGAAAAATATCTGCTAACATGATGAATGTGGAATGAATTCGGAGGTTGAAATTATCACCCTAGTTTTAAAAATGTTTCAACAGACTCAATTGTTTTAGAAGGGAAGATTATGTCAGCCGCGTGGAGAATATGAAAGTGTATGTAGTTATTTCAATTTTTGTTTTTGTAATATTTTAAAATTATCTTAACTTTTAGTCTTATATCAACAAATTACTTTTTCATTATTTTCATTATCCATCATTAAAGAAGCTATTAGTCTAAAAAAACATAAAAGAAAAGAATTTATTATAAAAAAATTATTTTTTTCCTAGAGCTTTTTAAAATATTGTTTTACTTTCTTAAATGAATTTAAAGATAAGATAGTCTTTCATCTTAAATATTTTAATGGTAACTAATGAAATTAATGAAAAAATAATTGGTTGATATAAAATTAAAACTTTAGGTTATTTTGAGATATCATCATAAACTCACAATAACTATGTATATTTTTAATTTTTTAAGTTGGTTGATGGTTAATTTTTTTTTAAAAGTTAATGAACATTTTTTAAAAGGATAAATATGTCTTTTGAGTGTGATGATTCAACTAAATTACTACTATTTCATTTGAGTATAATTATTAAAAAAAATGAAACCTTATAACTATTAAAAAGAAAAAAAAAATGGTCTGGGTGAAACATTTTTCCAAACCACCAAAAATTGGAAAAAAAAAATTATCAACCAAAATTCACTTATGATAGTGAATAATACTTTTGTCGCTTTCAATTTCAAAGCTCCCGGTATTCCCGCCATTTTTTCATAACAGAAAATGAGTGACCGCTAGACTCAAATTATAAGCAACTGAAAACCGCCATGTATCATCTCCTATGTCACTTGAAACGATCATTAAAACACATAGAAACCTCTCTAAAGCCCCACAAAAACTCTGGCTTAACAAGGTATCTCTTGTGAGTGTCTTGGCGGGGTGGGCCCATTTGGGGACGTTTGATAGAGGCAAATGGGTTCGTTCGTATAGTAAAAGTTGTAGGATTGACCCTAAACTGACCTTCAACGACTCTCAAATCCTCCACTGTCTCTCAAGAAACAATCTCCGAGATGCAAGCAATCTGCTCGACAGTATGTCTGAACGAAACCACCCCAAAAGTCTTGTTGTCCATCTTACCTCATCAATCACAAAATACTCAAAACGTGGCTTCATTGATGAAGCCAAAGCACTTTTTCAGCTCATGCCGCAGAAAAATGTTGTTAGTTATAACGCCATGTTATCTGGGTTTCTGCAGAATGGGAGGTTGAGCGAGGCTAGGAGATTGTTTGAGGAGATGCCGGAAAGGAATGTTGTGTCATGGACGGCGATGATTTGTGGTTTGGCAGATGCAGGGAGGGTATGTGAGGCGAGGAAGTTGTTTGAGGAGATGCCTGAGAGGAATGTTGTTTCATGGAACACGATGGTTGTTGGGTTGATAAGGAATGGGGAGTTGAATGAGGCTCGAAAGGTTTTCAATAGTATGCCCATAAAGAATGTGATTTCTTGGAATGCTATGATTGCAGGGTATGTGGAGTGCTGTATGATGGGAGAGGCGAGAGTTTTGTTTGAGGAGATGGAGGAGAGGAATGTGGTTACGTGGACTAGTATGATATCGGGGTATTGTAGAGCAGGTGAAGTGGAGGAAGGGTATTGTTTGTTTCGGAGAATGCCAGAGAAGAATGTTGTTTCTTGGACAGCCATGATTGGCGGGTTTGCTTGGAATGGATTCCATAAAGAATCCTTGTTGCTTTTTATAGAGATGAAGGGGATTTGTGATGTAAGACCAAATAGAGAGACATTTATATCACTTGCTTATGCTTGTGCTGG
Organism: Citrus glauca; assembly: GCA_029633175.1. Lineage (NCBI taxonomy): Eukaryota > Viridiplantae > Streptophyta > Magnoliopsida > Sapindales > Rutaceae > Citrus > Citrus glauca. The sequence goes on from JAQOOD010000004.1 coordinate 18,849,301, forward strand.
CATGGGGTTTCCTCACCTTGTTAAGCAATTGCATGCTCAAGTGATTGCTAATGGTTTGGAACATGATGATTATGATGGAAGGCTCTCTAGGAGTCTGATTCAAATTTATTCTTTGTTTGGCATCATAGACTTTGCAAACTGGATATTTAACAAGAATGGGAATAACTGCAATGTTCAGTCTTGTAATTCTATGATCAATGGTTATATTCGCTTTGGAAGGCTGGAAGAGGCTCAGAATTTGTTTGACACAGTACCTTTCAGGGATGAGATCTCATGGACTTCAATGATTGATGGGTATTTAAGTGTTGGGCAAGTATCAAATGCATATTATCTTTTTCATAACATGCCTGCAAGGGATGCAGTCACATGGACAGCGATGATTTCGGGCCTTGTCCAAAATGAGCTTTTTGTAGAAGCTACATATTTATTTATGGAAATGAGGGCTCATGGTGTTCCTCCTCTAAATGCTACATTCTCCGTTCTTTTTGGAGCTGCAGGTGCAACAGCAAATATTGATCTGGGGAGGCAGATTCACTGTGTGCTAATGAAAACAGAATCTAAATCTGACTTGATTCTTGAGAACTGTTTGATTTCAATGTATGCAAAATGTGGGGTAATAGACAACGCATATAATATTTTCTCAAATATGGTTTCTAGAGATTTGGTTTCTTGGAATTCCATGGTCATGGGGCTTTCACATCACGGGCTAGCAAATGAAACTCTGAAGGTCTTTGAATCCATGTTGGAATCTGGAACCCACCCAAATTCTGTTACGTTTTTGGGCATTCTATCAGCATGTAGTCATGCAGGGCTGGTTAGTCTAGGATGGGAGTTGTTTAATGCAATGTTTGATGTTTATAAAATTCAACCAGGTCCAGGGCATTATGTTAGTATGATTAATCTTCTGGGTCGAGCAGGGAAAATTAAGGAAGCAGAGGAATTTGTGTTGAGACTGCCTTTTGAACCTGATCATCGTATTTGGGGGGCATTGCTTGGTGCTTGTGGCTTCTGTGAAGGAAATGCAGAGATTGCTGAACATGCTGCCAAACGACTCCTTGAGCTGGATCCACTAAATGCTCCTGCACATGTGGTGCTCTGCAATATATATGCCGCAAGCGGTCGACATGTTGAAGAGCACAAGTTGAGGAAGGATATGGGCTTGAAGGGTGTGAGAAAGGTCCCTGGATGTAGCTGGCTAATGCGAAATGGTGGAATTCAAATGTTCCTGTCTGGAGACAATATACCTGCTCAAGTAGCTGAAATATTGTTGTGAAGATATCATAAGCAATAGGGATGAGATGCATGAAGTGGTCAACCAAATACAGTGCAGGGTCAAGTCATCATTTAATTGTATGGTGAGAACCGCAAGCAGATCCAAGAACGCATTATGAGTCCAAAGGAGTTGTTGATTGGAGTTGGAACAGTTAATATGCCAGAGTTTCGCCTCTGTTAGTTTATTTTAATCTGGTTGGTTGGATATGCTTATACAGGCACAGTGAAGTTACCTCCAATATTTTATTACAAGAGAAATATATATTCTAAATATTTTGGTTATCTGAAGTTCGTGAGAGAAAATGGCTGCAAACATGACTTCTTTTCAATTTGTGGAAGAAAAGGATACACGAGATTTTCATGTGCTTTATATAAGCTTCTCACTTGTCAGTTTTCCAGATGACAGATACTGAATGGTGAGTACATAAAATTTGAACAAAAGGACAAGGGAATCCATGGTACTTCTGTAGAAGTTTTTACTTTGAAAATATCATGCTTCTGAGGGATTATGGTGTCATATTGACTGAAAGTTGCTCTTCTTGTTGTAGTTATTTAAACTAGTTCACATAATATGTTCTCGTAATTATATGTGATGTGTTGAGACTCTTGAGCTTTATTGATCACAATCTACAGTTGGTTTACCTTCCTTCTATTATTTTAGCTAGGCTTTTTTATGAAACCTTAAGATGGATATTTGTTCTATGAAATGAACCTTTGGAATGGATGTTTGAAATTGCTTAGAATGCAAAGAAGTGAGAAAGGAAAAGTCTAAGTTTTCTAGAATACATAAACATTACCAGTTCCCTATATTATAGCTTTAAAATTTGACAATATTCGTTTATTAACAACCGAAGTTGATGGCCAATTTTTGTCTTTCGTTTTATCAAGACAACAAATTGGAATGGCATGTGGGATTGGATCTGCAGTTCTAAGCTAAAGCTAGACCGCAGAACGTGGAACTTGAGAAAGATGATTCAATCGCACAAACCATGTGAACAAACTAGCCATAGTTTCTTGGCTTGAATATATTGTAATTGTTGGAGAATTTTAAGTAGTTTCCTGTCTATGAATTTTTCCCACTCAGAATCCCAATCTAGATTTTTTTTTCTTTTTAGGCTTCACTTGGCTTTTGGTTGATTATTCTCTACATATCATTTGATTCCCTTAACGTTTCATATACTATTTTCATAACAGTGTAAATTTGTTTCTAAATTTTTTTCAAGGAGGTACAAGAGATTTAGAGCTCAAATATAGGAGTTGAGGAGAAGTTGCTTTATATTTATGTTTATTTAGAAATATAAAACATTCTTAAAAAGAAAATTGCTGAACATTGAAAAGTGAATCATACTAATTGAAAGTTCTGTTTATTTGGGGTTTGTAGCAATACAAAATAGCTAAGAGATTAGTTTATGTACGGCATCGCATAGTAAAACCCTTGCATTCTTGCATTGTCAGTAAGCTGTAAGCAAGAGCATGCAGTGCTTTCCTATTCCTCATTGGCTAACTTGGAATTATGTTTGCCTATAGATAAATTTGTACTCATTGACTATTTCGTCCGAAAATGTTGCAGAAAAAACATTCTGGGATAGTGAGAAGATGAAGGAATCTGGGTTTATAATTCCTCCGAACATTGGTGCTCACAGCTGGATAAAAAGAGGGGTCAGATGCTCCACCAAATTGATAAGGCCTATACGAAGAAGACATTTAAATGGGCTTTGATTCCAGTAATGGTTTGTTCATTTCCATTTCAATCATGTTAAATGTTTTCGGATTATCTCCAAGAGGGGGTAGTCTGCTCTGAATCTCTTCTCGTGGACTATGATTCGGTTAGCTCAATCATGTTGGATAGCTTCCATTTGAGGTCACTTGATATTAGCAGCAAGTGTTCAGTGGGATGAAATTGAGAATTGAGCTACAAAAGAGAAGCTTATTTTGTTGTTAGCTTCTGATATTGTAGTTTGGCATCTGCCAAGGAGGCGGGCAGACACCCATGTACGTTCTTTATCCCTGCATAATAGCATGAGGAAGCAGAATTTTTACTGAATAGCTAGAAATGTGTATCAAACATTATTGAATATCTAGATTGATTAACACTCGATTGTAATTATCATAATCAATAATCACAAACTGGGTTTACCCCACGACTTGGGCATTGACAATTGGTTAAAAAAAAAGTGAATAAAAACCAACAAAATCTGACCATTTGACGGGGTTCAATTGTGGGGTTCAATACTCATGACGTAGGGTAGTCACAGCCTCTATTTAGACATATTCAAACAAAAACCCATTTGGACTGATCTTGCCGTCTTAGATGGTTTTCGAAAACACAGTTGATCGGGTAGCTGGTTTTGGTATTTTGTACTTGTCTCTTTTTTAATTTTGTGGAAATTTTGAGAAGTCGTCGACAGTAAAACGGAGCATATTTAGAACAAATTAAACATGTGAGTGCGAAGCTAAAGTGGCACTAGTCCTTAATCCACATTACAGGCTGTGCAATAGATCATAATGAAAAAAGTAACAATAAAAATCGACAAATTGTCAAAAACAATAAAAATCGACAAATTGTCAAACATATATGATGCCTAGCTTATCAATATGTTTCAAGCTAATGAACTACCCATTTCTTTTTGTACAAACTGACAGATTTATGAAATCACCACGTAAGTCACATGATGGATATTTATTATTTTTATATTCACTCAATTAATTGTATTATGTCATATCAATTTATATAAAAATTTATGATTTTATTATTATTATTTTTTATATATCATTAAAAAAAATAAATAAACTTCAAAGTCTTGTTGCCGTTAGAAATAACGTGGCACAATCCTTTAATGTAGGTTACAATAGACCATTATAAACAAGTAATTGAGTAATCAATTGCCAAACATATTAGCTCCCTTACCTTTCACGCAACATTATATATGCCATCCCTTAATGGTAAACATTTGTTTAGTTTTTGTATTATAAATTAAGTATCTGTTAGTCTTTATATTTAAAAAAAATCAAAATATCCCTACTATTAAATATGATACACTCTTACATTTATTTTTTCTTTTTTTTTATAATACCCTTGCAAAATCTTTACAATTTTTTTTCCAATATCGAATTACTATTAAATTAACCTTAAAAATAAAATAACATAATGAATTTTTACATTTATTCTTATGTACTTTTATGGTTAATTTAATAAATAACTTTTTTTTCTTTTTATTAATGTCCCCAAGATTTACAATGATATTTTTGAAAAAGTTGAGAAAAGTAAAGATAAAAGTGTAATACATTTAATAATAGGATTGTCTTGTGACAATTTTCAAAATAAAAGGATTAAATAAGTATTTAATTTAAAATATAAGGATTACCTTTCCAAAAATAAATATAAGCACAAATAAAGTAGAGCTTTCAATTACCCTAGAACCCTAGAGCTTAATCAAGGTAGCTTTTTTTAAATTAGATTTTGAATTTTATATTATCCACCCTCTGACTTTTTTAAAAATATTATATATTTTTAATAGCTTTACATCCAATGGTAATTTTACAATAATGATAAAAAGAATAGTATGGTATCACAATTGTAACGTAAATGGATTATATATATATATATATATATAGAGAGAGAGAGAGAGAGAGAGAGAATCCATTTTATTAATTTACAACTGTTGTAACTTACAGTCCCTTCAAAAATCATGCGGGTCTCATTATTTGTTATAGCTTTTTATATTAGGAAAATTATTATTCGTATTCTCTATATTTACTCTTTTATAAAAAATACTACAACGCTTTGAGAGTGCATCAATCATCTACCCTAAATTGACAAAAGTTATTTGTCGACTATTAAATCGTTAGTTACCGTTTGAAAGTTAACGGAATTATAGCAAATTAACATTTTTACCCCTGAAACTTAAATTAAAGGAAATTATCATATGTGTACCCTTAAATTCTCTTATTATCAACTGTATACTTTTAAATTATCACTTATATACCTTTAAATTCTCTTATTATCACTTGTATACTCTTAAATTATCATTTGTGTCATATGAAAGACCAAATTACCCCTCTAACGCCATCATATTTAAATGATAAGTAACGGTTTAGTGGGGGGCAGATACATTTTGTCAACTTAGGATGGACGATTGATATCCCTTCAAAGTGTTGTAATATTTTTTATAACAGAGTAAACTAAGGGTATACAAATGATAATTTTTTTTATATTATTTTAAAAGGATTGTATATTATTTTAAAGAGATTGTAAGTTACAATAGTTACAACTTAGGCACCCATGTGTGTGTATATCAAATATTTTTAGTGCTGATAATACGTGTAGAAGCTTCCATTGACCCACTGGATCATAACATTCGAAACAATGGGAGTAAAAAGTGATTGTAAGCTAAGCGGCTTTTTGGGTGTAGACTGTAAGAAATGACTTTTTTTTGGGTCCTTTTATGCCATATGGATGTGCATAGGGATGGTAATGGGCACCGTCCGCAGCGGGTTTGTCATTACCAAACCCAAACCCGCATAAAATTTAAATTATCAAACTTACCCGCAACCCGCAGCGGGTTTTAATTTTTTTAAGAAAACCCACCCGCAGCGGGTTTGGACAATTACCAAACCCGCAATGGTACCCAGCGGGTTTTTTGCGGGTTTTTACATTTAAAATTACTAATATTTAATATATAAATTTATAATAATAACCTCAATTTCTACATAACATACTCAATTTTATATTTAACTAATGCAAATAAAAAATTAAAATTTCAACATTAATCCAACACATTCTCAAATTTAAGTATAAATTATACAAATTCATTTAAAAAATATAAATTAGTATCTAAAAATAACAATTACATCATCATTTAAAATAAACTCCAAGAGAAGATACTTCATTTCATTCATCACAACAAGCACCCATCCAACACGATGCCTACAATAATAATTAGTATTATTATTTTCAAATACTAATTCGGAGAAAAAAATTATATTAATGAAATAATCTATGTATTAAGTTAAAGAAAAATAATACATACAAAATTATAATAGATATATAACAATTCATGAATTAAGTTAAAGAAACTTAATTCTTTTATATATATGTTTTAAATTAAAATTTTGAATAATTGTATAATTTTTATATATGTTTTAAATTAAAATTTTTTTAATTAAAATTAAATTAAAAATATTTAAAAAAAATAGTGCGGGTTTGACGGATATTCATGCGGGTATCCGTCGGGTTTAAAGTCATTACCAAACCCACCCGCATCCATGTGCGGGTTTTAATTTATAACATTAAATTCACCCGCAACGGATAAAATTACCCGTAACGGGTGAATTTTAACGGGCGGGTTTGGACGAATTTGCGGGTTTACGGGTATAATTACCATCCCTAGATGTGCATGAATAATGAAAGGTTCTGATGTCATCGTCTTAAATGATTTAAGCTATAGTGGTGCTTTCCACTTATGCTTGAGAGGAAAATGATAAACAAACAAAAGGTCAACGAAGGGACAACAAAAAAGGCAGTCCATGTTGCTGTTTCACGCGTTCCGTTGTCCAATTTTTTTATTTGTGGGACTGATAATAAATAATGAAATAAAGAATGAAAAATAGAAAAAAAGAACTCAAATATCTTCATTATTCTCCTCCCCAACCACTTGTTCTCGTTCTCATTTTGTCCCTTCCGTTCTTCACACATTCCTTACTTTGTTCTCTCTGTTGTTCATGCATTCCTTTCTCCACTCATACCTATCTCCATCCAATGCTGCAGACAGTACAGAACTCGTCCCACTTCATCCCTTCCACTCATTGTCGGATATACAAAGCATGAAGGTTTTGATAGATTTAGATTTATCAAGAAATCAGTTATCAGGTAATATTCCAAAAGCCATTGCTGGCCTCAAAGATCTGACAACTCTATCCTTGGCCGGTAATCACTTTCAAGGTCCTATCCCTGAATCATTTGGCAGTTTGATAAGCTTGGAATCCTTGGATCTCTCTAGTAACAATCTTTCCGGAGGAATTCCTAAGTCATTGGTAGCACTGTCACATCTCAAACAATTTAATGTATCTCACAATAGGCTTGAAGGGGAAATTCCTACTGAGGGGCCTTTTAAAAACTTCTCAGCCCAATCATTTCATTGGAATTATGCACTATGTGGTCCACAAAGACTCCAAGTCCCACCTTGCAAGGAAGATAAGAACAAAGGATTCAAGAAAGTTGCTCTACTTGTGCTGAAATATATTTTTCCTCCGATGATATGCATTGTACTAATAGCGCTTGTCTTTATCTTCTTCCTAAGACGTCGAAACAGGAGTACAAAAGGTACAGATGATGAAGAATTGTTATCTCTTGCAACATGGAGAAGAACATCCTACCTAGATCTTGACCGGGCAACTGAAGCATTTAATGAATGTAACTTACTTGGTTCTGGTGGCTTCGGGTCAATATACAAAGGGATACTTTCTGATGGGACTAATGTTGCAATAAAGATTATTAATCTGCAACTAGAGCAAGCTTCTAGGAGTTTTAATTCTGAATGTGAAGTCCTGCGAAATGTTCGTCATCGAAATCTCATAAAAATCCTCAGCAGCTGCTGTAATCCAGATTTCAAAGCCTTGGTGCTTGAAATCTGTATTGTATTCTCACAACTATTTTCTAGACATCCCGACAGGTTGAATATAATGATAGATGTGGCACTGACTCTTGAATATCTCCGGCCATCACGGTCATTCAACACCAGTGGTTCATTGTGATTTGAAGCCTAGCAACATTCTCTTGGATGAAAATATGGTTGCACATGTGAGTGACTTTGGCATCTCCAAACTCTTAGGTGAAGGAGATGATTCTGTGATACAGACCATGACAATCGCTACAATTGATTATATGGCACCAGGTAATATGTTCGGCGTCTACTTTATAATTTTTTCTCATTTTTCAAGCATAGGCATAGATTCATCGATTATTATTAAAATATTATTAGTTTTTCTTTTCATCATTTATTTTATGATAGATATCTTTCTGCTAATTTGAAAATGAAAAGTGCAGAATTTGGATCAGAGGGAATTGTGTCATCCAACTGTGATGTTTATAGTTATGGTATTTTATTGCTGGAAACTTTCACGAGAAAAAAGCCTACAGACGAAATGTTCGCCGGAGAAATGAATTTAAAGAATTGGGTGAAGGAGTGATTACCTCATGGACTGCCAAAAACTGCTGATGCAAATTTACTACGAGAAGAGAATTTTTTTTTCTGGCAGAATGGATTGTTTGTTAAGCATCTTCCATTTAGCATTAGATTGTTGCGCGGAGTTACCGGACCAGAGGTTATATATGAAAGACGCTGCAACGAAACTCAAAAAAATTAGAGACAAGTTTCTGGAAGATGCCAACACATTGCGTCTTTAGAAATCCCCACGAGTCCAACTCAGAGAGAGAAAGGGACGGTGAGAACGCAATAAGAATAAACAATCGGTTTAGAAGAAAAATCCCATCAATTCTTTCCCATTTCGGATGTTTGTTTCTAGTTTTTATAATCTTTTTCTAAAATTTTTAATGAATGTATTTGAATTGTAATCATATGGATGCAAAAAAAAATTTAAATTTATAAAAATAATACAAATAAAAGATTAAATAAAAATAAGATAACTTTATACTTTTTAGTGTAATATAATTACATCGTCCTAAAAATGAAACTCTCGGTAATTCAAAATCGGATATTTTTAAAAATTCTCTTATTATTATTCAGAAACTCACATCCATTACAAAAATTATTTAGAGCGTCATCAATAAATACAGAAATGTTCATCTCCTCCCCTTTTCTACCCCCATTGCGATGCCTTTTTTTTTTGGGAACTAAATATAAGAATTCCTGTACGATACGTTTTGTCTGAGCATGAACGAAAATAACTATTAAAAAGAAAAAAAAAGGAAAAAGAAGTGAGAATTATTCGTTCAGTGTATTCAATTATACATGTTAGTGTAAGTATGAATATTTTTTTTTTATTTCACTGAGCAACCCGTAGCATTATTTACTGCTAGCAAAGCTCCCACTAATTCCCGCCAAATTTCATTGCCAGAGAACAGCGATGAGCGTTAGGCTCAAATTCACCAAAACAACAGAAGCATCTCTCTCACTAGACAAATTCATTAAATCCCAGAAAAACCTTCCTAAAACTCCACCAAAACTCTGGGCAAATGAACCAAAACCTAAATTCACGGACACTGACAATCAACGACTGTCAATTGTTGATCTAAGCCACCCCATTTTACAAAAACTTGAATCATGCTCAACAGTCAAAGAATTCCATCAAATCCACACCCAGCTCCTAGTCTCAGGCCTCTCTCAAGACTCTTTTGCCGCGAGCCGAGTCTTAAAGAAGCTTTGCACTTCTTTAAGCTCCGTGTCTCTATCTGTTTTGTTCTTTGATGGTATTCAAGAACCTGATGCTTTCATGTGTAATACTATAATGAAGAGCTTTTTGATGTTGAATGACCCTTTTGGTGCTTTGAGCTTTTATTATGAGAAAATGATGGCCAAATTTGTTGAGCATAATCATTATACGTTTCCGTTGTTAGGGAAGGTTTGTGCTGAGATTAGGTCTTTGAGAGAAGGTGAAAAGGTGCACGCCCTGATCGTGAAATGTGGGTTTGAGTTGGATCTTTTTGTAAGGAACTCTTTGATTCATATGTATTCGGTTTGTGGGGAAGTTTTGGATGCGAGGAAAGTGTTTGACGATGGGCCTGTGTGGGACTTGGTGACTTGGAATTCGATGATTGATGGGTACGTGAAGAATAGGGAAGTTGGTCTTGCACGTGAACTATTTGATTTTATACCTGAGAGAGATATTTTCACTTGGAATTCTATGATTTCAGGGTATGTGGACGTTGGCGATATGGAGGCAGCCAATGGGTTGTTTGATTTGATGCCATTTAGGGATGTTGTTTCTTGGAATTGTATGATTGACGGTTATGGCAAAATAGGAAATGTTACATCAGCTCGTAATTGTTTTGATCGGATGTCTATGAGGAATGTGGTTTCTTGGAATATATTATTGGCTCTTTATGTGCGGTGTAAGGATTATTGCGAGTGTTTGAGATTGTTTGATAGGATGATAAGAGGGGACGCCAGGCCAAATGAGGCTTCTCTTATGAGTGTCTTGACTGCGTGCGCAAATATGGGGGCAATTGATATAGGTCAATGGATTCATTCATATATACAGAAGTGTAGGATTAAACCTGATGTGTTACTATCAACTTCTCTCTTGACAATGTATGCAAAATGTGGGGTGATGGATTTGGCAAGAAATGTTTTTGATAATATGACTGAGAAAAATGTTGTGTCGTGGAACTCTATGATAATGGGATATGGTATGCACGGGCAAGGAGAGAAAGCCTTAGAAATGTTCATGGAGATGGAAAAGAGAGGTCCAACACCCAATAATGCCACTTTCATTTGTGTTTTATCGGCGTGTACACATGCAGGTATGGTATTGGAGGGTTGGTGGTACTTTGATCTTATGCAACGAATTTACAAGATAGAGCCAAAGGTGGAGCACTATGGTTGCATGGTTGATCTTCTTGGCCGTGCTGGTTTGATGAGAGATTCAGAAGAGCTGGTTAGTAAGTTGCCAATGGAAGCAGGGCCTGCCTTATGGGGAGCTTTACTTTCTGCTTGCAGTACACACTCAAATTCAGAGCTTGGGAAGATTGTGGCAGAGCATCTAATGGAATTGGAACCAAGAGATCCTGGGCCATATGTGTTGTTATCTAACATTTATGCCTCAGAAGGGAAATGGCATGAAGTTGAAAATCTGAGAAGGATAATGAAGGAAAAGGAACTAGAGAAAGCAGTTGGCTCCAGCTTGGTTCACCCAGGTGAATTTGCATCTGAATCTATTGTGGAGAATTGCCCACCGCATCGGAAATGCATTGTGTACTCAATGTTGGGTGAGATAGGTGCGCAGATGAAAATGTGTCGCAGAGATGTTGCGAGTCAGATAAGTATGCAATGACATAGAAATTGTTCACAAAAGCTTGTCTCTCAATTGTGCAAATGTACATTTCTGCTACGCATTCTGGGAAGGGAACTTTGTAGCTGATTTAAGTCGATGATGCTAAAGGGAAGAGAGTAAATATTTGAAGGATACGAACATAAGGCAGTGGCGAAGAACTCCATGGCACAGCTGAAGAATTGTGCTTTAACCCAAGAGTTCGAGATCAATGTCAGAGGTGTGTTGATTCCGCACTCCAAATTTATTTATTTATTTATTTTTTATGTAGGTACCATGTACTGATACATTCATTGTGCTTTACATGTTTTGTGTTGTTTATTATACAATTATCCTAATGCTTATCCTAAATTTAGTGTTATCTCTCTTTCATTGCCTGCTGGGATGTCTTCATTGTAAGGAGACTCAAGCTAGTTTGTATTGGATACCTTGTTCATACGTAGCATTATATGTATCAAATTGTAATGATCAATCCAGTAGTGCCAGTCCATTCTGATTGAACTTTTGTCTTCAAGTTACCAACATTCAACTTTTTAGTTATGGTTTGATGATGCACTTCTGTTTCTGACCAAGTGCAACACAGATTGTCCAAAGAGTGGAGACCATCGTATAAAGATGCAAGTGGTTTCTGATATTTACTTTGATCATGGTTAGCAGTTACCTCCTCGATAGTCCAATATGACAGCATTTTTTTTTTAAGACAAGACAAGGCAAGGAAATTTTATTGTAGCCTTTGGACGAAGTCAGCCTTACCCCTTAAAGCATGTATAATATTGAAATTTGAAATATTATTTTTAGCCAACAAATACAATGATTACATGAATTTTCTGTTATTCATATCACATGCCGATCACTCTATTGAAATTAATGTTTTAATCAACAAATAAACGCAACTTGCATGAAAGAAACATTACATAACAGTATAAAAGGAAATTTATTTGGAACAAACAAATATTAATTCTGTCAATATTAACTCTATATATATATATGTGTGTGTTTCAATCAGGATCCTTGACCATATTAAAATTAACATAAACTTTAATATAATATATTTTGTCTCGTGTGTATTGAAAATCTCTGTTTTTTTTGTTTATCTTTGATTTTAACATGGTCAATAATTTCTGATTGGAAACTCACTATATATATATATATATATAATTAATGAGATCAGTTGACTTGAACTCCGGTGTCATATGTTTCTCCGGCTTTCCAGTCTTGTGGTATGTTATTAACAGGAACAACCCACGACTCATCGTCTCCATCTTCATCGCTAAACAACATCCTCAAAGACAACGGACCGCTAGGCGGCGACGTGGTTGTCCATACCGCTCCATGACTCCTATCCAGAAGCTTGCACGCAAAGTTCTTAGTCTGCAAATATTTACGCAACAAATCCAAATTTATAAGCAATTAATTAGTAATTTCGTCAATAATAAAGCATTAATTAATTAATTGAAGGACATTTTGTTTTCAATTAATTACCTCACAGAGCTGCACAGCAGTGATATCCTTTTTGCCTTGTTGATACCATATGACAAATCCCAAATAATGAGGATAGTCGCTGTTCTCATCGATCTTTATTGTGATATTTTTGTAAGGGTAGCTGCACGAAACACTGTTGCACGCATGCACATAGAAATTTAATAAGTTTCCCATTAATTAGTTATACAGCTCATCTATAATATAAGTACGGACGTCGGATGTTATAAAATTCAGATTTGAACTGTAATAAAAATTGTACTAAGTAAAATTATTGTAGCTTATATTTAGACAACCGGACCTGAGCATCATTCCTCACATGGACTAGCCTTACATACCGTCTATATTCAACATCCACAACACCATGTGCTAATAGAGCTGCTGCCGCATCGGTGGTTTGAGCCATTCGGCCAAAGGCTCGCCTGCTCAAAATAAAGTCGGTATTGGGACCCGAGCCTGAATCCGTAATCACTACCGTTGCTCCTCTGTCTGAGCAATAGTAGCTGTTCAAACACCTAACCTGTTGTGATCATTGAAACACAAATATATTATAAACACAAATTATGACAATATGATTAAAAATAATAATCACATATATCCAATATACTGGTAAGTTTGAAAATACATAAAATAGTTACGCATTTAACTCAAACCGTAAGGATTAAAAGAGCATTTGCCCCTGCTAAGCATACATGACGGAAAACTGAAAAAAAGAAACAATGGCTGTTTGAAAATTTTGTTTGGTTGCATTTGAAAAATAATATTTAGACAGAAAAGAATTGACAAAAGCAAGGTTAAAACCGGTGCCGGTTTACTCATTTAATTGAAAACAAGCTAAACCAGCGTTGGCTTTGCCCTGTTTCCGTCGGTGCTCAATTAGCACTTTGTCTCTCAGGCATTTTCGTTGGATATATGTACCTGGTAGCAAGCGCCACAGCCAAGACCATTACGATAGAGACCAGATGCGGCCGATACATCTCCATCGTTGATTGTTGCTCCAAACGAACCAAACCCACAAGCACCAGCTGCATGCACCTCATGAGTATTAATTGCGTAATTAACAACAAAGTAATCTTATTCATTATTTATTTAACTTACAATCAGTTCCTTGCTCATCAGAATTTGGGTAGTGCGCTGCGCGAGATCGAATGAAACAGTCGGGACATGTTTCAGCCTCGGCTGCCAGAGCTTGCATAATACATAGAGTTGCTAAAAGGAGCATTAAGGATTTGAGAGAAAGAGCCATTAATTAACTTTTAGGGGAAAAAGGAGACGATAACTAATTCAGTGGAAAGCTTAAAGGAATTGAATTTGGTATGAATGAATATGCATGAAGTGAGCGAGGTTTGTAGTATTTATAATGAATTTGTAGCCGCCAAGTTTGGTGAGCTTTTTGCCAAATTTGACATTCTTTCTAGATATTATTTTTATTTTAAACTACTAGTGGAATTCTATCAGGATTACAATATTTTCCAATAGGCCTAGCTAAATAGAATTACTCGTTTTGGAAATGTGAACAATTCCTCCAGTTTGACAATTCAAACTTTGATTAATTTATTACAATTTTCCTTCCGCTGTAAACATTTTCACCGTTTTGCTAGCAGAAGTTCATATAGGTAAATATTAATTCTAGTGTGAAAGAATATTATCCGTAAAAATCAAATTCAAACTCCCAAGTCTCATCATTTTATCCACAAAAAGTCTATATGCATATTAATGAATTTATGGTTGTTTCAAACAATATTTCTATTTTTTTTATTGATATTTGTTCATGTCAAAAGCATATTTGCAGATGTGAGCAACGCAATGCCAAGCAACAAAATTTTAGGATATAAAATTTGAATTGAATTAATGATGTGACAGATATGTGTATATATTGTCAGTTTCTAACTTACTGAAATCAATATATAATATTTATCCTTCTATTACCTTCATAATATTTAATAACCACTTAGCTCCAAAGATTTAAAAGAAAATAGGGATAAATGAGTTATTTACTTGATATTTGATTTTGAAAATATTAAATATACTATTTTAGAAAAAAATTAAAAAATAATAGAAAGTACAAGAAAAAAATATTACTATTAATTTTTTTTTATTCATATTAAAACTTAAATTTCTTATTTTTAGTACTTAAATTTTTTATTTTTATTTTTATTTATTTGATTTATTCAATTTTTAATAAATATGAATAAAACTGTATTGAAAATACGGATATATTGAAAAATAAAATATGTGATATATATTATTTTTAATAATAAAAAACTAACAATCTCCATATGTACGTATGTATGTATGTATGTGTATTTGTGTGTATAACTTGTCAGTATATGAGACAATAATTGCTAACGCATTAGTTGAGGTACAAATTTTTTGTAGTTATTAGTCTGTATTATTGTCATAGATTGTGCAGTAAATTTTAAAACTTGACCCAACATTAATTAGCATTAACATTAATTAAGTATCACAACAAATAGAGCTTGAAAATATTCTTGATTCATTGGCACCTGACCTTGTCACTGTTGAATATGCAGGTTGAGTACTTTGAATGCGGAATTCAACGATGAGTCTTGCTTGAGATTAGAATGAGAATATGGGTGGGACAGTTAGGTTCTCTAGCATTAGAAGACTGTAGATTAGGCATCTTGTTGATCATCGCGTTCAATTCCCACTAGTTCGTGAAATGAATGTGACCACACGGACATAGGCTGCAGAATCCTGGAAAGTGGAAGGAAAGCACCCTCATTTCAACAAAAGTTTGCTAGTTGTGTTCTATGTATGTATATATATTTATCAACGATGTGCGCGAAAGCAACAGGATGAATTAATGACATGAGGAGCCCATGGCCATGGATAGCTTTGTAGAGATTGAAAGCTTTTATTTATAGAATTATTAAACTAATTGAAATTAAATATATTAGAAGCCTCCTCGGTTGTTGCTCAGCTATACGTGGCTTAGCGTTGTGTTTAAGTGGGTGATATCTTAATCCTATAGTTTTTATTAACAAGATATATATATACATATATATTAGAAGCCATTCTTTATTTGAGAACCCAATCACTGCACACAGCTGAGCCGATTAATATAAAACAATTGTACTAGTTTCATTTTAACGTAATTGTATATCAATTTGTTTTTGTATATCAACAGAAGCATCTTCATAATTTTTGGCTAAGCTGACTAGAAATTTTGTTGACAGTCGATTCTGATATCTGAAGAAGAGGCTCATAGATTATGCCAACTTTGACTGCATTGGAGGGTACAGTTTAGCCACATCAGCCATGACATGGAAACCATTATAGCTGGAGCAAGCAGAGGACCACATAAAAAAAAAGGTTAAAATGTCAGATTTTTTTAATCTATCAAATAAAACTTCATAAAGTCGATAGTCCATTATCTAGATAGTTGATTCCTTTTAAGGGAAGCAAGTTGGTATGTGGTGGCGTGCTTATGAATTATGAGGATGTAGATAATATATTGAAGTTGACACCGGCAATATATCTATCTTTATGTGGAGTTTTGCAAATAGTATTCTAAGGGTGTGTTTGCGATATAAGATTATTAATTATGAGATATTAAAATATTATTCACATTAGTTTAATATCAATATCATGTTTGGAAAGAATTCGGAAGGTATGTAAATTAATATTTTGTATTTGCTTTTTTTTAAAATAATAATAGATAAATATAATTTTTTAATTTAATATGATATTATATAATATTAATTTTTATTTTATTTTATTTTATATCATAATTATTAATATAAATTAATAAATTAATAATTTATTATTCATATTTTAATTTGTATTATATTAAAAATATAACTAAATAATTTATTATTTAATTATATAATAATGAATATATAAAATTGATTAATATTTAATAAGTTAATATAACTAACAATAAGTACTCAAATAATATATAAAAATAAATATAAAATTATAATCTAGTAATTAATATATAAAAATTGATTATTATTTAACAATTTAATATAACTAATAATAAATATTTATATATGAATAAATTTAAATAATAGTAATTTAAAATTAATACCAATAAAATAATAATATGAAATGTTATTACATTATGATATTATTTAGAGATTATTTGATTAAATTATTTACTTCAATCTTTATTTCATATGTTATATATTTAGAAAATATTGAAAAATAGATCTTATACTGTTGAGAATATAAGGCTATAAGCTTTGATCTTTATGAAAAATTATGATTTTTTTAACATTTATGCTAAAAAATAATGTTAAATTTCTAAAATTTAAGACTTCTATATTGAGTATTTCTCTAGGTACTAATAAATATTATTTTCTAAATATATAATTTAAGTTAATCACAAAAACAATTAATACAGTACTGTGTAGCATCAAACGTTGTACAACATTATTATAATAAAGTATTAATGCAATACAATATAATATAATATATTGTGTCAAACGCATTGTAATGGGATTACTAATATTGACTTCATTGGATTTATGTTTGTTGTGGTTAATGTTAAGAAAAATTATTCCACAGCTGATAATTAAGAATAGTTTTTTATTAGGAATATGAACTTAAGGCGATTCTCAATTCAATTATGAGTTAATTTTTTAAAATGAGTTAGGATTTTTAGAGTATAAGAATTAATTAGTACTCCTATACAAGTAGGAGATCGATCTCCACATCACAAGACTGATTAAAAAAAAAATCACATTAATTAACAATAATAAATAAGCTAAGAATAGCAATAACCTTCAAATCTTAGCTTTTGAGTAGGAATGACCTAGTTTTTTTTAGTAAGAATTATGTTATATTGACTTCTTTTCATTGGAGGTGGATGGCGCGGGTAGACGGCGCCAGTAGGTACGGACGATGGATATCAGCAACTCACTATTGCTGGTGGTGCCTAATATGGTTGCTGGTTAGCTTTTTACTGATTATAAATAAATTAAATAAGATTTGAAAAAAAATTAAGTTGTTATGCGGGAGATGGATTCCCACGTGTCAAGCATATGGAACTGGAAGCACAACCTCGATCTCCATGTGTCACGATCAAGCATATATCTACAAAAGATTCATCTCCATTAATCATGCGTTTACTAGAATTTAGATCTTCTTAAGGCGCGTGAGGGATAACATGCTAAGACCATTGAATTGCCAACAATATAAGTAGCATAGGTTTCTTGACATATGAAATAATAAGAAGGGTGGGATATTTACATTTTGCTATTCGTATACGCTCGCCACTTTTGAAAAGAACTTGGAGCAAGTTCATGTAAATTTTAATAAATATAAATTGATAAAAATATTTTTACAATTAATCAATTAAGTCCTTTTTATAATTTTGTTTTCATTTAAATTTCTTTAACCATCTTTGACTATTATAGTTGCTTTAACATAAGTTTTACTTTACTATTGTATCCTTATGACATATAATGATCCAATTTTCATATAATAAATATGTGTTCTTGCATCAATAGCTTATCTATTTAATTTTGTCACCAATTATCTAATTTTTTAAAATGAAATCTGATAATTTTCAATACCTTACATATAAGATACATAAATTTAACAGCCCGATAATTTAAATAATTATTGCACCATAAAGACATTGTGTTAATTAGTTTAATTGAAAATTCATAATCATACTCATAAAGTAGAATTGGCACATCTTTCAGCAAAAATGAATTTTGTATAAAATAAAAAAATTATAAATTTTTGGTACTTTTACCATATAAGGTTAGAATAATCAATTTAAGTTTGGGCGAAAGCAGTCTTAATAGTAATTAAATAATAAAAATTTAAGTCATAAAAAATAAATTATGATAGATTCAATTAATTAATTTATCAAAATTATTCTTTATTTAAATTTTTAAAATAATATAATTTTTTGTGATTATTTTCTAGTAGTCAAGAAGGTTATAGGGTAGAAATATTTCCAGCATAGTGAAAAAGGCGCAAATCCTCTGGCCTATTTATCTTAGCTCCCCACGACTTTAGTTCAATTATTATTTCTTACGCGCGTTCTATACTTGTACATGTCTCATTTATGTATAGTGAGTAAATAATACAGGGACAAAAAAATATGGCAGTTCTAGTTAAGAGTTTAGCAAATAAAATAATGAAAATAGAAGTGGGGTTATCTGTAGCCGCAAAATAAAAATAAAAGTATTATGAACATCAATTTTTATAATAATAATTTTAAGCAACTAAACTACGTAGCACTATGTCAATTTATTATTGAAAAAAGTAAACCGTGAAAATTAATTTTAATTTGTCACAGGCTCACAGCTTCCTCCTTGAGTAAGGCAGCAGCGGGACTGCGATTGATTAAATTCATTTGAGGATCAAAACTGTGAGATACAGTTTTCTCACTTAAATATAGTAAAATTTATTTTTAATTAACAAGTCTTCTTAATTATTTTAATATTTAATTCTAAGGAATGACGATATAAGTAATGACATAAGAAATGATGATATAAGCAATAACATAAGTGATGATATAAAAGAAGTTTGTAAAGAAAGATAAGAATTTTAGAATTTAATAAGGTATTTATGAAGGATAATCTCAGCTATTGATAAAGAGTTATGGTGACAAAATCCTAACTATCCATTAGCCTTAAGAAATCCTACAAATACCTCTTACTTCCTTTCATTTTCAATGCAATCTAGAAATTATATTCTCTTCTATTTTAAGTCATAACATCAAGAGCAGAGAAATCCTCAATTTAGAAAGATCTAGAAAAGTCAAGTTTAAGAGGTAAGTAACACTGCAATTGCAATATAGGGACAAAATTCTTTTTCATACTTAACTTCAATTTTAACCATTCCTTTATGTTGTGATGGCCATTATGATGTGATTAGTTATAATCTAAATTATTATATGGTTGGATATGACGCTTAATCTATGATACTTAATTACGTTATGATTGGCTCTATTTCCTAATCTATGATACTCAGTTACGTTATGATCGGCTCTGCCGTCTAATCTATGATGCTTCATTATATTATAGTTGGCTTTGTCGCCTAACCTATGATACTTAGTTTTGTTATGGTCCGCTCTGTCGCCTAATCTATGATACTTATACTTAATTATGCTATGGTTGACTATGCCACCTGTATTAAAGAATCTTGTTCTTAAATAGTGTTGTGTGTTGATTCTGTTATGCATCTAGGAACTTTAAATGTTATGATATAAGTTGCATTGGATACATGCATATCATGTATTACATTATGAAGAAGATATTTTAGAAAATAAATTTATAAAAAATAGGTGGTTGCGCTACCAGGTGGCAAAGTATCTAAGGAAGGCAAGCCCTCAAAGCTAAGTAAAAAGAAATATTTTGGAGACGGCGATACGTAATGCCCAAAAAATCAACTAATGAGACCCAAAGACAGATTGTTTAAAGAGTAAAAGTGCCAGCCTTATAGTACAACATATCTAGGGCCTTTATGAAGTTGTTTTGTATTTTCTAAGTTTCTTTAAAAAAAAAAAACTCAATATGATCATCCATATGCATAATAAGTTATACATGCATCCAAGTGTTATCTTACTAGGCATTAACTCATAAAGTCCTTATATTGTAGGTAACAATGAATAGGGTAAGCTGGTGCCAAGTCCTAACCAAGACGAAGTGTATATGAACATAACAGATCTTGAGATTTTATGATGGGCTCAACTTTGTTTTAATCACAAATAAGTATCCTAGTTTTATGTAATAATTAAAGTTTTAAAATATGCAAAGGGATCTCTATATGACTCCTACTAAGAAAGTTTTGGTTGTTTTGCAAAACTACTTTTAGAATTCGTATTTCTATTAAAAGCATAGTGTTTTTAATTAATTTTTTAAATAAATATTTTAGTGGAGTGTTAAAAAAACTTTATCCTTTATTCCATATAATGAAAGCCTTAGAAAACTAGAACCTAAGAAGGAAAAGAAAACAATCGCGCTATTAAGAAATAATCACAATTAATCCATCTTATAATTTATTGTAATTAGTAAAAGTTCACCGTGGTTTCAAAACTAGTTCAATTTAATTAAGAACGCAGCTTAAGCTTTAGAATTAAGATACTGATCAGCTTAGTACATTTGCTTTTGAGATCAAATTAGGTTTATTGATATTAGTAGTGAAAATACGAGGATAGAGAGTAAAAAATAATTAATGATATATTCTGGGCCACTAATTGTTTTTTTTTGGTATTAAAAAACTAGAAATCAGCATTTAGTTTCCATTAATTTTATTGGTACTAGCGACCTAAAATATTTAACATAAATGTGATGACTAATTTTAGTGTTTGACGTCTTCATTTATTTCTGATGAAAAGAACAAAGCACGGGGGATATCTTTCAAGAAATTTACAAAAACTAGCTTAGATAGGTTAAAGTCTTTCTAATTAAGTTCAAGTTTGTTGATGCTATATAATAATCTTAAGATTAAACTATGTTAACGTCAAAACTCAAGTGAGACTTCCTGTCGGCAATCGGGACATCCCGATCCGGATTGGTCAATTTTGATTCCGACCGACGAGGGACCATAAAGTGGTGGAAACTCAAGCAGTCAGGTCATGTTCGCTGCAAACATGCATATATCAATAGCATCATAACTTTTTGATTTTTATAGTTAATGGTTAGATTTCACCTTTACATTATGCCTGGCCATCTTATTGAGCATTCTTAGCTTTCTGTGTCAGGAACTTTGCGAGTTTATATTGGAAAATAAAAACTGGTAAAGAGAAATCAAGTTTCGAGAACTTCTCTTTTCTATGTTGCAGAGAAATTATGTGATTTAAAAATCTAAGATGATAGGTAAAGATGAAAAATAAATAAAATAAAAATAAATAATAGCTGTGATACATAGACTAAGAGTTGATCAGACAAAAGCCAGTTAGGAAAGAGAGGAAAAAAATAGAAGAAAAAATAGAAAGGATTCACTTGTAGGGAAAATTGAACTTGAAACATTGACGATGATACTATATTAGAGAAACCACTTAACTCAAAAGCTTAGGTTGATATTAAGTCCCAACAATAGTATTAAAGATAAGTTTTAACAACATGCATGCATAACCAATAAATTTGAGATAAGATTAGGTTTATGTAGTCTCAATTAGTATATAATTTGTTGTGGTGATCATCATCATATATATAGATGCTTGAGTGTCTACTAACCCTTTGAAATAATCTTGATAACTAAGTTTTTGTGCATCAAAGTTTATATACAACATAATAAAACTGTTACAAGTTAAATTTGAATGCTGTAAGTGAGAAAAGGAAAGAGTTGTAACACACTTGGGTCAAATGCTTCTTTATACATATACGCACACTAGATATTTATTCGGGTATGGCTAGGAACTTTTGACACAGCTGAAACAGCAGAGATTCGTGATCCAAAGAAGGCAGCATGGGTATGGCTAGGAACTTTTGACACAGCTGAAGCAGCAGCACTGGCTTATGATGGAGCAGCTCTTAGGTTCAAAGGAAGCAAAGCCAAGCTGAACTTCCCAGAAAGAGTTCAATCTAATCTCACGACTCACCGTTATCAAGATCATTATTATCATGCTGCGGCCGCCACAACTTCACAGCAAGTTTCTAGTCCTCATCCTACTCCTCGTCCTCTGCCACTAACTCAAGAGGTAATGTATCCGAATCTTTTTCAGTATCAGCAAGCAAAACCAGTATGATAATAATGATCTTGATAACAGTGAGTCGTGAGATTAGCTGGAACTCTTTCTGGGAAGTTCAGTGTGGCTTTGCTTCCTTTGAACCTAAGAGCTGCTCCATCGTAAGCAAGTGCTGCTGCTTCAGCTCCGTCAAAAGTTCCTAGCATACCCGTGCTGCCTTCTCTGGATCATGAATCTCCGCTGCTTCAGCTGTGTCAAAAGTTCCTAGCCATACCCGTGCTGCCTTCTTTGGATCACGAATCTCTGCTGCCCTTTTGCCCCATGGCCTTTGCCTCACTCCTCTGTAGTGCCTTCTCCTCACTTTCCCTTCACAGTATATATATATAGAATATCCTTAGTTTGTTTATTAAAGAAACCACTCAATAGGAGAAAAATAAATAAATGCAAGTACAAGAAATATGATTTTGAAACGTAAGCTTGCTATCATACAACAATCATAGTAATATCAATATCTGTTTAATTTAACCTACATAGTTAAGTAGTGAAATATTATGAAAATGCCGCTATAAAATGTTATTTAAACATTACGAAAAATGGAAAAAATTGCACTACATAGACAAGGATTCAATGCTGATATGGTTTTTGGCTGAGATCAATGGTTGTTAAGGAAGAAAAAGGAAATAATTATAAAAATAAAAATAAATCCTAACCATTGATCGGTCCAATACTCAATACAAAACCACCTCATCTTTAAGTCCTACTTGTTTCTATATATCCAAATAAATTTTGCCATATGCACATACCTTGATCTTCGACGCGTTGAGATAGGTCTCGTTCAGATGTGTTGGGAGAAGAAGTGGTGAAATTAGGGTTTTGAGAGAGTTAAAGACTAGTTGGGCTATTTTGGGTATTCCCAATAACTTGAGAAAGGGCTGAAACCATAGCAGACATGTCTTGTTGGGATCTGGCTGAGAACACTGGAAATGACAAATGATCTTCTCCTCTTTCTCCTTCGATTCATCGGATGAAAGGGGCCTCTTCCCATGTTTTCGATCCACTTTTGATCCCCTTGTTAATAGTTTCAAAAAACCCTTTCTGCTAGCTAGAACATGCAATTAATAATAAATAACAACACTTAAATTTCAGAGTCACCAAATTAAGCAACACATGAAGACTAAAATTATGGTATCAGGACCAAGATCAAGAAGACGCACAAAGACATAGACTATGGAAACGAAGGGACAGTAATGATGTATGACTAAATAAGGAATATAAGAAGGTAGTTTTTTTTCTGTAGCAACTTGAAAATTTATTGGCTAGTGTGAACGGAGAGGAAATATCTAGTGTGCGTATATGTATAAAGAAGCATTTGACCCAAGTGTGTTACAACTTCTACTTATAGCATTCAACTTTAACTTGTGACCGTTTTATTATGTTGTGTAGAAACGTTGATGCACAAAAACTTAGTTGTCAAGATTATTTCAAAGGTTAGTAGACACTCAAGCATCTATATATGATGATCACCGCAACAAATTATACACTGATTGAGACACAAACCTAATCTTATCTCAAATTTATTGGTTATGCATGCATATTGTTAAAACTTATCTTTAATATTATTGTTGGGGCTTAATATCAATCTAAGCTTTTGAATTAAGTGGTTTCTCTAATATAGTATCATCGTCAATGTTTCAAGTTCAATTTCCCCTACAAGTGAATGCTTCCTATTTTTTCTTCTATTTTTTCCTCTCTTTCCTAACTAGCTTTTGTCTAATCAAGTCTTAGTCTATGTACCACAGCTATTATTTATTTATTTTTATCTTTACCTATCATCTTAGACTTTTAAATCACATAATTTCTCTGCAACATAGAAAAGAGAAGTCCTCGAAACTCATTTTTTCTTTACCAGTTTTTATTTTCCAATATAAACTCATAAAGTTCCTGAGACAGAAAGGTAAGAATGCTCAATAAGATGGCCATGCATAATGGAAAGGTGTAATCTAAGCATTAACTATAAAAATAAAAAAGTTATGATGCTATTAATATCTAGTATGTTTCATGCATTTTTGCGGCGAACATGACCTGATGGCTTGAGTTTCCACATCATTTTATGGTCCCTCGGGCAGGGGCGAACACATAGCTTTATATTATCCCGTTAAACTAAAAATTTTATATTTTAAAATAAATATAAGTATTTATAAGTAAAAATTAGTTTATCAAATAAGACACATGAAAAACTCTATAAATATATTGATGAGCATAATATATATATATATATACATATTTTACACTTTATTATATAATTATTAGTTTTTTTATTTTTTATTTTTATTAATTGAATTATTTTATTGAATAGGAAATTAATTTGAGATTATGGATGAAGAGGGCATAAAAGAACTCAATTTCAAAAGTATTAAAGATTAATTGATTTATGAAAGCAATTAGGCGTACGTGCATGTAGAAATCAAGCCAAGAAGCCGAACTCAACAAATTCATTCATCATGCACATGTGGACAAAGGAGAGAAAGTGATTTTAGCCTTAAAAGTAGGTAGCACGTGAGAAGAAATTGCATGGCATTGTAATATATGGAAAGCAATTTAAAGGGACCCGTACTTAGCTTTCATAAGTGGAAAAAGAGATCCTAATGTAAACGTGAGTGAAGCAAAACAAATTAAAGGCGAAGCCTTTCGGCTTTAAAATTGAAAAGGTGGGCCCATTTTGAAGACTGTATGAGCAAGCTTTTGGCTTTTGGACCGAGAGAGGGGGAAGCTGCCGGAGAGGAAGAAAAAGCAGGTAGAGAATAGAGAACGGATACATTAGGAGCAATTTAATTCTCCATGACTAGTTTTATTTGCTTTGTTGTTATTTAACTATGTTTACCTAATTTTTTTATATTGAGGTTAAAAATAAAGCCCCATTTAATAAAATAATTATTTTTATTTAATTAATTCCCTACATGCGTGCTTTGATGATTATAATTTTTGTTTCACATAATTAGTTGGATATTGTTAAAATATTTTTATCATTTCTGTCATGCAATATTGATTGTTAACATTAATATTCGATAAAATTTAGCTTGGATCTATAAAGTTTATACATCATTATCTTTAATTTTGTGTCTTTTATTAAATTATTTACACAAAGCGCTTAAGAAAATTTTGACTATTTGTTATTCAATATATTTACATGGGATTCTTAGATATCAAACTATTAAATAGAAAAACAAAACATACACAAGATTAATTTTAATTGGGCTTACTTGTTATGTCCATGAGATGACATAGATTGATTCAAGTTGTCACTCTAAAATTGAGGATTAATTAATATTTAGATAATTACTAGTTGAATAATGGTGGATTCTGAAATCTTGTTAATTTTTATCTTATTGAATTCTCCTTTGTTTTAATTGTTTTGTTAGTTTAATTGGTTTAATTTTATTAAAAACTCAATTTTCTCAACTAGGTTAGGATTAATATTAATTTTAAATTTAAATTAGACTTTTCAATTTATAACATCCATGTGAGTTCGACCTTGTTACCACTATTCTATCTCTAAATTCGTGCACTTGCGAGTATATTAAAATTTTTCACAAGTTTTTGGCACCGTTGCCGGGGATTGTACTAGAAAGTTAGTTTAATTTAGGTTAATTTGATTCTTCCACTATTTATAATTTAGGTTGTCTGTTATTTTTTTAATAAAAAACACAATACTTTTTTATTTGTCTTTAAATTCAATGTTTAGTTGTTTGATTTCTTTTAAATTTTTTATTTTTATTATTATTGTTTTATTTTTTTTTTTTGTCTAGTTAGTTTATGAGTGTTTGGAAACGCGATTCAACAAATCGTTTTGTCAAAAGAGAGTAAAAAATTGATAGTAGTTGAGATAGTTCTTCAGAATTAATGGATGACCTAAATAGACTATTGCCAATACTTCCATCAGTACAAGCAAAGAAAACCCTTAGAGAATATTTTTTACCACTTGCAACCAACCAACCATCTTGTATTATGTTGCCACAAACTATAGCGACACACTTTGAATTTAAGTCCTCTGTCATTCAACTTTTACCATCTTTTCATGGGAGAGAGAGAGAGAGGATCCATAATGATGAGTCAATTAGGCTTCGTATATTCCCTTTCTTATTAAAAGACAAAGCAAAAGGTTGGTTGAATTCACTTCCTCTGGGGTCCATTACTATGTGGTATGAATTAAGTAACAAGCACCAAGTTTTTTTCCTATGTCTAAAACAAACGCCCTTAGGGGAGAGATAAGTGATTTTTATCAAAGAGAGGGTGAACAATTTTACAAGTGTTGGGAAAGATTTAGTGATTCGCTCTTCAAGTGTCCTCACTATGGTTTTGAGAAATGGAGACTTATACAATGCATTTATAATGATTTAGCCATGTCAAATTGTCATATGGTAAAGTTTATGAATAGTGGGAGATTTTTGAACTTACATGAAGGGGCTGTTAACATATATGTTTACATAATGTTGATTTTGATGATAACAAACAAGATTAAGAATGAATAATTTTTAAGCTCAAATTATTTTCTTTTTAAATAAATCATTATTTTCATATTATTAAAGTTTTATATTTAATGGAAAAATGATTTTATGAAATTGGTTATTTTTCAAGTTATGATTTGATTGAAAGAATTTTGAAAACTTTGAAATCAACAAGTATTGCTTGAAATCTTGGAGAAGGACTTATTTAAAAAGTGTCATACCATTTTAGGCTATATCATAATTTCAAAAAGTTTTGTGTTTAATAAAGTATTATTTGAAACTTCTGCAATTAGACCTATTTATAAACTTTCATAACGTTTTGGGCTATAATATAGTTTTGTAAAGTTTTGGGGTCAAACTGTAAATTTAGAAAATAATTTCACTGTAGCAGTCACTGTAGCAATGGCTAACCGTTTATTTAAAACGGCTAACCGATAACGTCCAGAAAGCATGTTTCGCACAGTTTTGTTAAAATGATGATTCTGAAACAAAACGGTGAACCGTTTATTGAAAATGGTTAACCGTTTATTTTAACTTTGAACCGTTTAGTGAGAACGGTTAAACCAAATTTGTTTTGTAGGTCTCTGGAAGTTAACGGCGAAAGGGTAACCCTAAACGATGAACCGTTTATTTGAAATTTGGCCCATTGTTCATCTTGCAAGTCTCTGGAAGTTAACGGCGAAAGGGTAAGCCTAAACGGCGAAAGGGTAAGCCTAAACGGCGAAAGGGTAAGCTAAAATGGTGAAAGGGTAACTTGAAATTTGGCACAACGGTAACTTTTGACCAGCGAAACGGTTAACCGTTTATAAGTTAACATTTAACCGTTTTCGGGCTGACAAGTGCATAACGGCTAGTTTTTGAGCTCAATCTATAAGAACTCAAATCCAACTCATTTTCAAGCTCTCCAACAAGCAAAAAGAAAAAGCACACAAGATATCTTGAGCCTTCAACTTGCAAAACACAAAACATTGAATCAATTTTTGTTCTTCATTTTTATATATCTACTCATTGAGTGAGTTTTATTGTAATTCTCATTTATTCATCTCAATTGTAAAAGTTTGAGTGTGTGAGACACTTGAGTGAAGAGATTGGGAGATAATCTTTTTGTTGTAAAGGTTCATTGACTCATTGACACCTTGAAGTCAATTGTAATTGGTTGAAGCCTTGGAAAGACTTAGATAGTGAAATCTTCAAGCCTAGTTTGCTTGGAGGCGTGGACGTAGGCGGGGATTGCCGAACCACATAAAAATCCTTGAGTTTGCTTTCTCTTCCCTTGCTCATTTATTATTGCACTTTCATTGAATTTATTGTTTTCGAATTTATTAAGGCATTAGATTAAATTGTTGTGTGGATTTGCTAGGATAAGTTTTAAAATTCCAATTCACCCCCCTCTTGGGTTGCACACTTGTATTTCAAGGGCTACATGAGATTTCTTTAATTCCCTTTTTGAGAACTCTCAACAGTGGAATTTTTCAAATCAAAGAGATAAATTATCTCAAGTTTCTAGAAAGGGTCTATATGAAGTTAATGATGATTTTGATATGAAAGCTACTCTAGCCATACTTTCTAGGAAACTAGATGTCTTAACTATGAACCAATCAATGAGTCATCATCCTAGTGTAGCTAATGAGGTTTGTGCTCTTTGTTCTAACTTATCTCATACAGCACAAAATTGTCCATCATTACCAGCCTATCCAGACGCTTATTCTGAGCAAGTACATGCCTTACAATCGAATGAAAAATCCTTCAATAGTCCATATTCATCCACATATAATCCTAATTAGAGGAAGCATCCTAATTTTTCTTAGAAACAAAATCAACATTTGTTGAACCAAGGAGGGCAACAATTTAGCATGCCCAATCAACAATTTGTCTCTCTTAACCAAGTATATCCCCTTGCCTAATAGCTTATGTCTCAATTTATTACACTTCAACAAAGAAAATCTTCTTTAGAGGATACGCTTCAAAGTTCCATTTAGTCAACCCAATAAGCCTTTCAGTTAAACACTCAAGTTATTTTAAAGTTTGAACATCAATTGGGTTAATTAGCAACCACTGTGCCTGAGAGAGAAAAAGGAAAATTCTCAAGTCAACCAGTTTCTAATCCTAAAAGAGTACTTGGAGTTGGATCAAGTTCAAGCCATCTGCATGAAGAAGCAAAGTCTATTATGACCTTGAAAAGAGGAAAATTATTTGGCAATAAGGTGGAGGTTTGAAAAAAAAACATCCGAACCTACTTTTGCAGATGCAGTTCCATAACAAGACATCACCCAGTGATCAAGAAGAAAGTGGCCCACCAACTTACATTCCTAAGTTTCATTTTCCTCAAAGATTAATAAAGGTAAAGAAAGGGACTTCAATAGATGAGATTATGGAAATCTTCAAGCAGGTAAGTATAAACATCCCTTTACTTGATGCTATTAAGCAAGTTCCTTTATTTGCCAAGTTTTTTAAGGATTTATGCACTAAAAAGAGAAATTTGCATGTCACCAAAAAACATTTTTAACTGAACAAATTAGCAATTTACTTCAATGTAAAATGCCATAAAAATTTAAGGATCCTGGTTCTCCTTCTATCTCATGTGTTACAGGGAACTAATTTTTTGATAAATCATTATTGATTTGGCGCTAGTGTTAATCTCTTGCCTTATTCTGTTTACATGCATCTTGGACTAGGTGAGTTAAAGTCAACTTCTATTATTTTGCAACTTGCTGATAGGTTAATAAAAATACTTCGTGATATTATAGAGTACGTGTTGATACAAATTGACAAATTTTACTACCTTATCGATTTTATTGTTATTGATACTCAGCGTGTACAAGATCTTAAGAAACACACCCCAGTTATTCTAAGTCATCATTTCTTAGCTGCAACTTATATTTATATCAGTTGTGGTACTAGAAACATGCAATTATCTTTTGGTAATATGATCATGGAATTAAATATTTTTAATGTTCCCAAACAAACACAAGACGATGATGAAGTCGTTGAAGTGGATATGATAGAAACATCAATTGATGACTCATTTATTTCTAACCACTTTGACAATCCATTAACTCCATGCACAACTGACTTTGATTTCTCTGTTGATATTGACAATGGTATTGAAGAAGTTAATTCGACTTTTATCATAGATCTAGTTAAGTAAAAAGAAAAAATTGAGGCACTTCTTCCTGAAGAGAAAATTGAACCATTCAAGTTGGAGCTACTTCTTAAAGAAGTGTAATATATGTCACATTCTAACATAAAAAAGGTGGTAAGATCTAAAATGCTTAAATTGTTAGGTTTTTATACTACTTCAGATAACTCTCATGTATGCTTGGAATAAAAGAGATCAAAACAGTGCGATATTAAGAAGTTTCATTACTATCATCCTTTTATCGATAAAATGCTCCAGTGCGTAGTCGATTATGTTTTCTGGTATTTTCTGTATAATTGCTTCGATTTTCATCAAATTCTTGTTGATCCTGGTTGATTTGTTGTTTGCATTAATTAGTTAGTTTAGGAGGATTTTATTTATTTTGCTTTCTATTATTATTTATATTTCTTCTCACGTTTTTTTTAGTTGTCATTTTCTTTTAAGTTTCCCCAGCCTATTCAAGTGTGTTCTCTCCAACTTTTTCTTTTATTATGTTTTTATTTTTTTCTCATCTTTTTGCAGGCATATATTTTTTTTGTGAAACATTGAGGATAATTTTCCGAATAAGTTTGGGGTGGGAATAGTGTGTGCTTTGTTTGTTATTAAAAAAATAAAAAAATTTCATAAATTCAAAGCAAAATTATTTTATTTTTGTTTTTATGTGAAAAACCAATGATAAGAACTTGATTGACAATGAATATGGTTCTTAGAAATGGTTGAATATTGTCTTAGTTTATACTTGATTCTTGTGTTAGTTCACCTTGATTGAGATTCTTAAATTATGAGCCCTAATATTAATTTTTTTTCATAATTTTGACTTGAAATATGAGATTGACGCAGCCTAAGTTGAGAATTTTATATTGAGTAAATGACCGTTTGACTTGATTCTTATCTCCACAGCACAAAATAGTATACACAAGTGCGAAAGTCAAAAATAACTACCTATAACCCTTAAGAGTGAAGCTATCTTTGAGTAATTTGGGCCTATATACCACCAGTATGTAGAAGATAATATACCATGAGAAGAAGGCTACCTTAAAGGGTAGAGTAAAAACTCTTGATAATGGTTAAAAAAAAAAGAAAGAAAAAAGTCCATATGCTAAAATGAAAAAAAATCAAAAGAAAATGCACAGAAAAGCTTGTGAAAAGTTTTTTTTAAAGATTAAGATGATAAGATTAGTTTGACCTATTCTTTTCTTTGTTCGAGGTGAATGCTATTGATATTGAGGATTTCGGGAATGGATTTGATTGAATTGATTCACACACACTCCAAGAATCAAAAGAGAGATGAGATTGACTAATGAATTAAAGTTAGAACTTTGCCAATATTTAAAATTTTCTTTGAGGTATATAATTTATGCAATTTTTGAGGCTATTTTCATGTTTTATTTAAAGTTTTTTGTTCTTTTTATTTTATTTTATTTTATTTTTTTAAAATGATGTTTGTGGTATCATCACTGAAGCCCTCACGAGACTATAACTCATCCACTAGAGCCACCTAAGGGTTTAAAAGTTTGTTGCATACGCTAAATGCAATCGCGATTGCCTGTGAAAGTGGTTTAGCTAGGATTTATTTTTCGTTATTTTTACTTTTGTTTTTATTTTTAGTTTTGCTTGACACAACTTAAAAGTAATTTTTAACTCTCAAATATAAGAATGTCTTGGTGTATTATAACTCGGTGAGTCCGAGGTCGATCCAGAAAAAAAAAATTTAATTTGTTTATTTTATTTTAACTAAAAATTGAAATTAAAACTTAAATATAAACAACTTAATTTAAATGAAACTATGAAATTGAGCTAGTTAGGGTTATGGATCCACTCTTAGAAGTAAATAAAACTTAATAAATTCTTTTTACCCTTTTTTTTAGATTTATTGCCCAAAAGATTAATTATATAAATTATTATTATTATTTCCCTTTAATTTTACGATGGATTAAGTATTTATTGTGCCAAAATTTAATTTGTCTACAATAAGTCAAAATACCATTTTATCATACCTTAAATTAAGATATTAAGAATTTATTGTTCCAAATTCATTTGTTTGTCTACAATAAATCAAAATTTTAAAATTAAAATATGTATAAAATTAAATAGAAAATAATTTAATTTATAAAATTAAAAATAGAATTTGCTTAAATCATATTTATTTCCTAAGAGTTTCACCTTTTCCTAACTAAAATTATTTAGCTAAGCATAATTAAAATAAAAAGTAGCAAAATTGAATTACTTATAATTAAAAGTAATAAAAACAACTAAAATTGAAAATAAAATTAATTTTATTTATAAAAATAATTATACAAAATATTAAAAACACACCTAGAAATCAAGATTACCGGGAGATGGAGAAAATTTGAGAAGAAGAGAGTTGTAGAGGGATGATTAAAAACATAAAATGAGGCTCTATTTATAAAAAAAAATAAATTCATAATCCAGTGTGTTGTGGTCCATCATAAGCTTCATGCATGTGCTCCTCACAACCTTTAGATAGATCTAATGGCTGGTCAAACTTTAAAAGTCAACATCACACGTGGCATTGTTTGACTCGTCCGATTTGCCTAAAGAATGGTTGAGATTTGCCAGGTTAATGGGTGGATTGGGTTGACCCGAATACAAAGATTCGGATCCTATAACTTGCTTCACCAACCATTGCCATGTGGCACAATCATGGCCATGGAATCATGAACGGTTGAGATTTAGTCAAAATTGCCACCTATCCCATGCACTCATATCTATTATAAGCTCATTTCATCATCCAATTAGTGCTCAGTCAACAAGAAAAGTCAACTCTTTTTATACAAGATCAATTTTTAGCCGATCTTGACTGATCATAAGGTTTTTGGACCTTCGGAATCCAAATTTGACCTCCGTTTATTTGTTTGGAGCCTCGAATTATGTGAAATTAATATTTTACCTAATAAACACACAAAAATACAGAAAATTAGATATATTTAAAACATAATTAATAATTCCTAATATATTGCAAAACACAAATATAAATTATAATATAAGCACAAAATAATATTATTATCACTTGATAATTAGACAATTTTTAATACTAATCATTACTTAAGGACTCACAAAATTTAAGTTTGGTGGTATTTGATGAGCATAATAGATATACATATTTTACCCTTTGTTATATAATTGCTAGTTATTTTATTTCTTATTTTTAATTAATTGAATTGTTGTATTGAATAAGAAATTTATTTAAGATTATGGATGAAAAGGGCATAAAAGAGCTCAATTTCAGAAGCATTAAAGATTAATTGATTTTTGAAAGCAATTGACATACATGCATGTGGAAATCAAGACAAGGAACCGAACTCAACAAATTCATTCATCATGCCCATGTGGACAAAGGAGAGAAAGTGTTTTTACCTTTAAAAGTAGGTAGTAATTGAGAAGAAATTGCATGACATTGTGATAGATAGAAAGCAATGTAAAGGGACCCGCATTGGGTTTCATAAGTGGAAAAAGAGAGCCTAATGCAATTCTAAGTGGTGAGCACGTGAGTGAAGCAAAACAAACTAGAGGCCATGTCTTTTGGCTTTAGAATTGAAAAAGTGGGCTCATTTTGAAGACTACATAAGCAAGCTTTTGGCTTTTGGACGTAGAGAGGGGGAAGCCGCCAGAGAGGAAGAAAAAGGAGAGTAATCGGTAGAGAATAGAGAGCAGCGACAACATCAGCAATTTAATTCTCCATAGCTAGTTTTATTTGTTTTGCTGCTCCCAATTCAAGTATGTCTAGTTAATTTTCTTATGCTGAGGTTAAAGATGAATAACTATTTAATGAAATAATTACCATTTTATTTAATTAATTCCCTACGTGCGTGCTTTGATGATTATGATTTTTATTTCACACAATTAGTTTGATGTTATTAAAATATTTTCATCAATTCTGTTATGCATTATTGATTGTTAACATTAATATTCGATTAAATTTATACTTGGATTTATAAAGTTTATACATGATTATCTTTGATTCTATGTCTTTCATTAAATTATTTACACATAGTACTTAAGAAAACTTTGACTCTTTGTTATTCAATATGTTTACATGAGATTCTTAGATATCATACTATTAAGCAGAGAAAGAACCTACACAAGATTAATTTTAATTGGGCTTAATTGTTATATTCATGAAATGACATAGATTGATTTCGAGTTGTCACTCTAAAATTGAGGATTAATTAATAGTTAGACAATTACTAGTTGAATAATTGTAGATTTTGAAACCTTGTTAATTTTTGTCTTATTGAATTCTCCTTTGTTTTAATTATTTTCCTAGTTTAATTAGTTTAATGTTATTAAAAACTCAATTTGCTCAACTAGGTTGAGATTAATATTAATTTTAAATTTAAATTAGACTTTTTAATTTATAACAATCCTTGTGGGCTCGACCTTATTACCACTATTTTATTTGTAAATTTATGCGCTTGCGAGTATATTAAAATTTTTCACAACATATGTACTCTAAACAAAAATAATTATACAAAAAGAGTAAAAAATAAAAAATAAAAAATAATTCAAATATAAAAATACTATTTTCCAATTATGAAATCTAACATTGCAAACTATAATGACATCTAGTTATATAAGAATTAATAAATTAATGAGGAATTTCAAGTTAGAATAAATCAATACATGTAATTATAATCAATTAAAATTACAAGTACAACTTTTATTTTGAAAAGTACTTAATTACCAAGCTTAAATAAGTAAAACAATTAAAATGTATTCATATTTTTAAATTATAAAAATATAATTAGTCAAGAATTTCAATAATAAACTAAACTCTAACTCAGCAAAAAGGTATTTGCGTGCCGTTATTTCTTTGCAAGGCAGTCTGACTCTTTTTAAAAAATCAAATGCTGATGATTTTTCTATCAAAATCTTCTCAAAATAGTCAAATTTTACTTTCTAACTTATCCTCTTAGTTAATGTAACTAATAAATAAAATCTCAAGATTCACATAAAAAAAATTATGAAAATTTTCATAATTATTATTATATGTTTTTTTAATATTTTTAATACTAGTGACAATGTTATATTACATTGACATAACTTTTTTCAATTAAATTTTTATAAACAAATTAAAGCATTAACAATATTTTAGACCCCTAATATTTTAAATCTATTGAATAAATTTATAATTTTATCTTTTTATAAAATAAGTCATTAATTTCAGTTGGAAAAAATTATAATTGAATTAAGGATATATTTGAAAATAAAGTAAAAATTCTATTTTTTTATGAAATTTGATGAAAACATAAGGGTAACTGAATTGGGGATGTATATAAAAATAAAATAAAACCTCTATCTTTATATAAACTTAATCAAAACAGAAGGGGTTTAAATGATTTTTTATGGACTAGACTGGGCTACAACCTGGTCTAGCCCAACTGTTGGTCCGCCACTATTTGACCCAAGCAATAAATTGATACAAAAAAAGTGTCACAATTCCTTCCCCTTTAAAATTTCAAATCTCAATTGGAATTCCAAATGTTCTAGATAATGTGAGCTTTTTGTCATATGCTGCAAATTCTACTATAAGTGACATGTTTGACTAACATCTCAGTTCTTTTTTCTTTATCCAATCGACCTATCATACTGCATGATTGCCATGTCAGATTTTAGTGCTTCATTGATTCGACTTGTTATATGTTTTAGGAAACTTAGATTTAAACTTCACTTTACAACACAATCAGGATATTTGGGATTTCGATCGGGAGTTCCAAATATCTCGAATCCCGTTCCAATAATAAATGGTGACAAAATTATGACCCAAACAATAAATCGAGACACAAAATTTGTATTGAATCTCGTACTAGTCATCTAAGGATCACAAATCAAAATTTTGAAGAATTCTACTAACACTACTTCATATACATATTAGAGAGACATATGTGATGATCTACAAAAATATTTAACAATTAAGCAAGTTTGGCTTACACACATGAAGGTGCTATCAATCTATTGTTGGTTCCTATAGAAGAAATACTGAGATAATTATTTTTAAACTAGAAATCACTTATAACTAAGAGTCATTGAGACAAATGAGTTTCTAAGAACTCTCAATATCTTAAACTCATAATTATTGATGATGTAGAATATGTATAATAGGGTCTATTTACAGACTATTCATGTCTGTTCATCAAAATTTTTTATACATACATGACTTTTAAGTTATAAGGGAAGTTGTGAATCTCTTGAGAATTAATCATGTCCTTTAAGAAAGTAGTTATAATTTATTTAAATTGTATTAGCTTATTTCAAGAGATATATCCTAATTAATAATTATGTCCATTGAACGTTATATATATTAATAATGATCATTAGCTCCCCCTTGGACGTATTTATTAATTAGACATAGATATAAAACTTCCTTTATTATTTGACAATAATAACTTATTAAATTTCCTTGGATCCAATTTTATCCTTACTATTCCAAACAGAGTAATTTCCATATTATAGACAATCATTAAGATATACATACATTCTTAATTGATTTATAATATCCATTATTTATGTGTCAATTTTTGAAATGCAAGATATGCAACCCAAGAGGGGGGTGAATTAGGATTTTAAAAATTATGCAATACGATTCGCACAATAAATCAATCTAACGCCTTAATGAAATATAGAACAATAAATTCAAACAAGCGTAAAAATAAAAGAGTAAGAGAAGAGAAAAACAAACACACAGATTTTTACGTGGTTCGGCAATTCTCGCCTATGTCGACGCCTCCAAGCCAACGAAACTCGAGGATTTCACTATCCAAGCCTCCCATGACTTCAAATTTATACAATTGACTTCTAAGGTGTTAATAAACCTTTACAACCAAGAAATTATCTCCCTAATCTCTTCACCCCAAGTGTTTCCCACACTTACACACTCACAATTTGATAAGAAATGAAAATTACAACAAGAACTCTCTTTAAGAGTAGATATACAACTAATAGCTCAAGAATGATTCAATCAATGATGATTTGCATTTTGAAAGCTCAATATATGTTGTATGATCTTATATTTGCGTGCATTAATTCTTAAAATGAAGTTGGAGTTGAGTTTTTATAGTAAAAGCCTAAAAACTAGCCGTTATAGGCAAATTCCAACGCTCAAGCGGTTAGTCCCTTGATTATCCGGCTAGTTGCTCAGGAACAGTAATATTACCGTTATTTTTTAATTTTGCTACAGTAATACTATTCTCTACAATTACACTTTGGCCCAAAACATTTTATAATTATATTATGACCCAAACTGTCAGACAACTTTGCAAATAAGTTCAATTTCAGAAGAATAATTGTCTTTTTCAAACTTTCTGAAATTATGATATGACCCTAAAGATTTTATTATTTCGTACAAAGATCCTTTTTAACATAATACCTATGTTTTTCGAAATTCTCAAAATCTTTCACTTTAGTTCATAAAATTATAAATTATAGTATGACCCAAAATTTCAAATGTTTGTAAATACGTCCAACTTCAAAATTTTAATATTTATTAAAATCAAAAATTTCAAATCTTAGCATTTAAGTCCAAATTACTTAAATCCAAAAAATACTTTTCTTTATAAAAATAAAACTTTTTAGTTTATGAAAAGTATTTAATTAAATTAATCTATTGAGCTTCTCAAATGCTAAATCAAGTATTAATTAAATCATACCGGCTTTACAAGAATTTTTCGCAATAATTTGTTCGTTGAGCTCTAAACTTTATTTTTGATTTCGCCGTTGTCCGTTGAGTGTCTTCAATCTTGATTTCACTTGATTCACTTGCATAAATATTATCCTTCAAAAAACTAGTGAAGATGTGAAATACAATATTTATTATTTTTACTTAAGACACATGTTTGTTATCATCAAAATTACATTATGTGTAGCCTTTTAGGCTAACAATTTTGACTAAAAAATTATTTTAATTAACTAATATATTCTAGTTTAATTTCTTAGGCGTCCCCAAGAACTTTTAAACTAGAATTTTCTTTCATGTGTGGAACACCTAGGCCTAGGGAATTTTAATCTTATTGCATCTACATGCTTACTAAAACTATAACACCCTAGGCGAATTGTTGAGTGTTAGAAAGTGCATATTTATAAAGGAGAAATCGTTATTTTATATATCAAGTATTGCTAACAACCGTTACTTTTATGTGTTTAAATTTCTTGTACTTTAATTATGTGTGTTTTATTTTAATTAAGTATTTGATGTATTTTAGGGGCATCATAGTCATTTCACAATAAACGAGAGATCAAATGGCAAAACGGACATCATTTTTGAACTCAGGACGGTCGAAAACCTTAGGAGGAGTGTAAAAGAAAAAATGACACTGTTCACACGTATGGTACTATTCACATATACGGGTGCGGTTGACTGTACTATGCAAATAGTGGCGGTTGACTGTACTGTGCAAATAGTGGTTGATGACGTGGCGAAATCCTGAGCGTCCAAACTGTTTTTAATCCGATGGCCATGATTTACTCTATGTAACTATAAAAAGGGGGCCTTCCCCCCCTAATTTGGCACCTCTGAATCCATTGTTAGGGTTCATTTTCTGTAATTCTCTCTCTATCTTGTATTTTTTTCATATTTAATAAATTTCCATTTTGCCCCTAGTTCAACTATGAGTGGCTAATTTTCTTTCAAGCTTGGGTTGAAGGTGAAGTCTCAACATGTGTCATGGGCTTGATTTGGTAAATTTATTTTCTCTTCCCCTCTAGTTTTTGTGGATGTTTTGACTTCTCGTCGACAAATAATACTAATCTTATCTAGTACTGCTTTGGTTTCACCGGCTCCCTAGTATAAGGTTATTATTATTTGGCACGATAAGCCCTTAGCACCATATTTGTTAGAGCGTGGTTCATGAGGTGTGGATTTCCGTCTCATGATTTAATTGGTATTAATATGGAATATTTAGCCCATGATGCATGTTGATACGGATCCAGATACCCAAGTACGTCATCTCAATAGATTTATCTTCAATTTATTATTGCCATTTAAATTCCAATTTTAGAATTTATTCTAGTCATTTTAATTTAAGTTTTAGGATAATCAAAATCATTTTCATCAATCCAACCACCCATTTACAGAATTAATTCTATAAATAATTAAAATCCACCTCCTCGTGGGATCGACACTCGCACCATTAAGCTATACTACAATAGATTCGTGCGCTTGCGAGTTCAATAAAATTTGCACAACAAGTTTTTGGCTTGATTATCCTAAAACTTAAATTAAAATGACGAGAATAAATTCTAAAATTGGAATTTAAATGGCAATAATAAATTGAAGATAAATCTATTGAGATGACGTACTTGGGTATCTGGATCCGTATCAACATGCATCATGGGCTAAATATTCCATATTAATACCAATTAAATCATGAGAGGGAAATCTACACCTCATGAACCACGCTCTAACAAATATGGTGCTAAGGGCTTATCGTGCCAAATAATAATAACCTTATACTAGGGAGCCGGTGAAACCAAGGCAGTACTAGATAAGATTAGTATTATTTGTCGACGAGAAGTCAAAACATCCACAAAAACTAGAGGGGAAGTGAAAATAAATTTACCAAATCAAGCCCATGACACATGTTGAGACTTCACCTTCAACCCAAGCTTGAAAGAAAATTAGCCACTCATAGTTGAACTAGGGGCAAAATGGGAATTTATTAAAATACGAAGAAAATACAAGATAGAGAGAGAATTACAGAAAATGAACCCTAAAAATGGATTCAGAGGTGCCAAATTAGGGGGGGAAGGCCCCCTTTTTATAGTTACATCGAGTAAATCATGGCCATCGGATTAAAAACAGTTTGGACGCTCAGGATTTCGCCACGTCATCAGCCACTATTTGCACAGTACAGTCAACCGCCACTATTTGCACAGTACAGTCAACCGCACCCGCATATGTGAATAGTACCATACGTGTGAACAGTGTCATTTTTCCTTTTACACTCCTCCTAAGGTTTTCGACCGTCCTGAGTTCAAAAATGATGTCCGTTTTGCCATTTGATCTCTCGTTTATTGTGAAATGACTATAATGCCCCTAAAATACATCAAATACTTAATTAAAATAAAACACACATAATTAAAGTACAAGAAATTTAAACACATAAAAGTAACGGTTGTTAGCAATACTTGATATATAAAATAACGATTTCTCCTTTATAAATATGCACTTTCTAACACTCAACACGAATCTCACATCATCAAAGTCCGGAGAGATGCTGGGTTTATAAGGAGTGATTTATACCTTAATTGGTAAGATGCATTTTGGGGTATATGGGCGCTCTAGAAACAAACACGTGCGGGCATTGTTAAGTTCCAAAATGACCAATATTTTGCCAGGTCTGGGTTGGGTCATGACATTATGGTATCAGACCGACTTCGCGTGTCCTCTTGAGCAATGGTGGGGCAAACCTTAATGAGGACGCTGAGTCCCTAAGGGGAATATATGTAACACCTTAAGCGAATCTCACACTGGCAAAGTACAGGAGAGATGCTGGGTTTATAAGGATTGATTCACACTTTAATTGGTAATACGCGTTTTGGCGTGTATGAGCGCCCTAGAAACAAGCCCGTACGAGCCTTTTTAAGGTGCAAAATGGACATTATCTTATTAGGTGTAGGTTGGGTCATGACAGAAACTATTTAAATTTAACCCCTTGGTTATAGGGTCAGCCACTATCTCTCGTGAAGAAATACAGTTAACTTTTATTTCTATGTATTCCACTATATCTTGTATATAGTGATAAGAAACATCAATGTTTTTTCCTTTAGAACTATTTGCTTTACTTTTTATTAGAGAGATAGTAGACTTATTATCATAAAAACACATTGATTGGTTTATTTAGTAAACCAAGTTTCAATTCTTCAATGAGACATCTAATCCATACGACCTATGATGTTACCATACTAAATGCTATATATTCGGCCTTCATTGTATACGTGGCAATATATGTTTGTTTCTTATTTGACGAAGAAGCTAACGTACCACCAAAAGAAAAAAAATGACCACTTGTTGATTTGCCATTATATTGATCTCCAACAAAATCTGCATTAAAAAAAACTTTTACTATTATATCACCCTTACTAAAACATAATTTCATTGTTTTTTGTACCTCGTAAATATCTAAATATCATTTTGACAACTTTCCAATGTTCTTACCTAGGTTAGATTGAAATCAATTGACCAATCTAATTGCATAACAAATATAAAGTCTAGTTGATGTCATTGCATATATTAAGCTACTTACTGCTTGTGCACATGGAATTGTATTCATATCTTCCTCTTCCTGTTTATTTTTAGAACACACACTTTATTCAAATGTTGTCGTTTACATACAAGTTAATACTGTTATACAATTCTCTATATTAAATCTCTTAAGTACTTTTCAATATATTTATATTGATCTAGATAGAATAATCTAAAGGTTCGATTTTGTAATTTTAATTTGTACGACAAAAGATGTTTTTTCCATATCTTTCATCTTAAAATTTGATCCCAATTA
The DNA here is from genome assembly GCA_029633175.1 of Citrus glauca. Lineage (NCBI taxonomy): Eukaryota > Viridiplantae > Streptophyta > Magnoliopsida > Sapindales > Rutaceae > Citrus > Citrus glauca. Next base: position 18,890,836 of record JAQOOD010000004.1, read on the forward strand.
TGATTTTGTTTTGTTGATCGTTTCCATGCCATTTCCAACCAATAAGATATCATCTACATATAATGATATAACTGAAATTTTACTCCCACTTTTCCAAACATATACACCATATTCAAGCTTATTTATTTTATAGCCAATTTCTACTATTCCTTGGTGAAAAGTGATATATCATTGGCAAGATGATTGTTAAGGACTGTAAAAAGTTTTTTTAAGCCAATAGACTTTATTTTCTTGATTATTTTCAATAAAATCTTCTTGTTGTTGCATATAAATGGCTTCTTTAATTCAACATTTAAGAATGCAATTTTAACATTAATTTGGAATCATTTCAAGGTCTAATTTAGCAATTAAAGCAATAAGAGCTTTTATAGATACAAGTTTAGCCACTTGAGAATAAAAATCTATATAGTGTATCTTGGGTTTTATGTATAACCCTTAGCTATAAGCCTCGCTTTATATCTTTCTAATGTTGACTTGAGCTTTTTCTTGAGAAACCATTTACATTCTATAGCCTTTCTTCCTTGTAAGAGGTCTGTTAATTCCCAAACTTAATTTTTATTAATTGAATTTATTTCTTCTTTCATGGCTTTCAACCATTCAATTGAATCTGATGAATTTATAACCTCTTTATATTTTCAAGCTAATCTAATGATTCAATTTGTTATAAACATAATAATCTTTAAGCTTCGAAGAAGGTTCTTTTAATCTTTTCCTTCCCATTAAGCATAGGTTGTGTAGAGAATTTATTATGCTTAAACGATTGTAAAGAATCTTGATTTACAACTTATATCCCTTGATCTACATCCAAAGATGAGTTATTGTCAGAGATATCTGCATATTAGTGTAATAATAATATTTTTTTAAAGAATTTACTTGCTTTCTTAGAACAACAACTATTAAGCCTTTTTCATTATGATAAAATCTATATATTGAACTGTTATCTGGGTATTCGATAAATTTACATTCATAAGTTTGATTTTTAAGCTTATGTATTAAAGGTTTAGGTTTTAAGATATAAGTTTTACAGTCTCATATCCTTAGATTAGACAAATCAAGTGTCCTATTAGTAGAGATGGCCAACGGGCCAACCCGGTCATCAAAGAAAGGCCCATGCGAGCTCGTGCTCATGTTGTGTCGTGCCTATTTTTTTTCCTTAGGTCTAGCTGAGCACCAAGTATGTGTCGTGCCGTGCAGTACCTAAGAAAAATAGCACATGTTTTTTTTCTTTTTCTGATTTTTTTAAGAGGGTATGCTAAGTTGTTAGCGTACTTTTTTCAAGTCTATGTACTTTTTTTGGTTCCACATATCTTTAGTCAAATTCAATAAAATCAAAAGTTCAAAACTCAAGTCCATATTCAATAATAACAAACAACTAATAATAAGAGAATATAATACTAACTACTAAATTAGATGCTACGGTAATAGAATTCGTTTTTAATACTTAACAATAATAACAACAATAATAATAGTAATAATTTTTTCTGAACGGTTAATTTAACTGTTAGCTTAGATTTATATTGAGTGATAGATTATAATTCATAATAATGTTAATACATACATTTTATGAAATCATTATATTTATAATTTTACTTATTAAAATCATGATATCATCAATTCATTTAATACATTATAAACATAAAACAATTAGAATTTTTTTAACTAAGCATTAAATAAAATTAAAAAAATTATGCTACAAAAATATATTAAAATGTTCAATTTTATATTATTTATAAAATCATAAAATTTTAAGTTTACTTTCATTAAAAAGTGAAATGTGCTTATTGCAGATCATTTCACCTATTGTACTTTAGTCATTCTCTAATCGTGCTGTACTTTTAAGGCCCATGTGCCTAAAACTCTAAACCCAGTGCATCTCAACCCCCATGCGTGTTGTGCCATGCCATGCCACTTATCCTACTAAAACATGCTCGTGCCATCGTGCCATATGAACATGTGCCATGCCCCTGCCGTGCTACAGATCCCTCGGTTCGTTGGCCATCCTTATGTACCAGTCCAATATTCATAAGGAACTAATTCTTTGGACTTTGTGGTGGCCCTATTTAAAATATACATTGTTGTACTAAAAGCCTCTCCCCCGAAAGTAAATGGTAAATCAGAATGGGCAAGCCATCTTTAGATTTTTGCCATATTACGGGTAGCTCCACAGTCTAGCCATCTTTAGATTTTTGCCATATGACAGGTAGCTCTAGAGTCTATCCACTAATGAGTTGAGCTAGGCTCCATCATCAAAGATTATGAGATTAGTAAAAGTAAGCTCAGTCATTCCTTGCCGAACTTTTTCAATCATTTTGATCATTAGGCAAGCTTTCTTGAAATGTTCAACTTGGCCACATTTGAAACATTCATTTTTCTTATTTTTTTGTGGCCATTTACTTTTCTTATTTGTCTTCTTTCTTTTCTCTTGGTTCTTGAACTGCTTAGAAGGATTAGAAGAGTCTTCCATCAACATCAAATTTGAGCATTTTCGACGATTTTTCTTTCTTCTTCAAGTGCCAAAATTTTTGCTAAATTGTCTGGAGTCAAAACTTGACCTAAACAATTTAAAGATGTAACAACCGAATCCCATGATAGTGGTAGGCTATTAAGAACTGTAGACACTTGCATTTTATTAGTAATTGTATTACCTAAAAATGATAATTCCGTCCCTTTTCTATGTACATTCCATTAAATTTTTGAAGCAATGAGTTTCAAATTTAGCATTATATTTAGCTGCTAAGGCTTCTATCATTTCTCTTGCAGTCATATGTTCTTCAAATAAAAGAATAAGTTCATCTTGCATGTAGCTTAAAATTGTAGCTTTTACAATTGTATTATCTTCCTCCCATTTTTTTCGTCGATAAGTGCAATGAGCATTTGATTCACCATCATGTATATTATTTGGAATATCACTACTATCGACATAATATGTTTTACCTTGAATGAAAACATAGGACAGTCTTCTTTTCCAAATATTATCAATAGACAGATTTAACTTTTAAAAAATTTTATTAGTATCATTAGATTTTGTGCAAAACATTGTGTCTAAATAATGTGCAAAATAAAATAAAAAATTTGACCATGAAATATAATTTGGTGTTCTGGAAATATTCTTTGAACAAGTTTATTATAGGCATCAATAATTTCTTATGGCACTCAAAGACTTGAAACAATTCTTATTGGAATATCCAAATATCCGTCTCATAGAGGTTCTCTTCTTTGCAATAATCGATTAGTTGAACAATAGTCCTTTGAGTACGAATTCTTCTTAGACGTACCCCTTTTGGAATAGTTCTTTGAACACGCCTTATTGGAGGTCTTGAACACATTGGATTACTTCCAAAATAACTTTAATTTTGGTTTAAACTCAAAATAGAATATTAACCTTGCTCTAGGTAACTGAAGTAGTTTTGGTAAAGAATCTCGGCATGGCATTTTGGCTGAAGAGATTAATAAAATACAAGAGGAAGATCCTAAGGGATATACACCCTCAGCCTTGAACAATCACATGCCTGCCAACTCCCATAACTTTGTTTATTCTAAACCCCACAAAAACACCTAACCACCATAAGAAAAAGCAGGCCCACACCCAGTTAAATGACCAAGGAAACCAAGATGCCATGGCGCCCAATAATGCAATTCCTAGTCATTTACCTGACTCTACTCGGCCCACTCCCATGCAATCCCAACGTAAAATACGTACCCAACATGCAAACCAACTTCGCCACTCAAACCCAACTACTGTTACAACTAGCTTAAACCTTCTATTTCACTCAGTCGTGTCTTTTGCCACTGGTACACCACGTAACCATACTCGAAGTACCTCCTTTGCTTTGACCCCCCTACGAACCATAACTCCCTGCAATTTCATGGCCAATTTATGAATCATGATGGCCACTCCCATGACAAATTGGCTAATGCAATTACAGAGAAGTTGGAGAATGATGATGATGGTGATGACAGTGATTACATGGGAGATAGTGACTCTGAACTGGTATCGTCGGAAGGCGATGTGTCCCTGGATGAAGAGAATGTTATAGCAGCGAACCAAGAGGCTACTGAGCCTTTTGTTTAGGGTATTTCTTTTTATCTTCTCCTAATTTAAATGGTTGATTCAATTATGTTTTGGAATGTCCAAGGAGCTGCTTCTCCAAACTTCCGTGGATCTTTTCGGACTTTGGTGAAAACTTATAAACCGTTGATGGTTGTTATCTTCGAACCTCGTATTAATGGCATTAAGGCTGATGAGTTCATCAGAAGAAGTGGTTTGAACAAGTATCATAGAGTTGAGGCCACTGGTTTTTCTGGCGGTATTTGGTTGTTGTGGGATGATAGCTATGATGTGGAAATTGTTTCAAATCACACACAATTTATTCATTTTAATATATTTAAAGTAATGTAGTCTTTTCATGGGTTATGACTATTTATGCTAGTCCTAGTCCATGCAAAAGGAGGGATCTTTGGAACCACTTAGAGAGGCTGGCTACTACAGTTTAGGGGCCATGGCTCGTGGGAAGAGACTTTAATTCTATTATATATGCTTCGGAAAAAAGAGGGGGCTCTTCATATCGAAGTGGTATTTGTGGGCTGTTTAGAACTTGGTTGCACTCTAATAGGTTATATGACCTGCAATTTAAAGGGCCTAAATTCACTTGGTCAAGGGACACTTTAGCTAAACGTTTAGATAGGGCAGTCTGCAATGAAGATTGGATGGCTAGATTCACTGAAAATATTGTCCTTAACCTCCCAAAAAATGCGTCTGATCACAGACCTGTCCTGATTTTGAAAAGGTCGAGGAACGGGGTAGAGGGAATAAACCTTTTCGGTTCCTGGCTGCATGGCTTATTGATAAAGGCTTTCAGAATTTAGTGAATTCTAGTTTGGGGTTTGATGACTCCAACCTTGAGGCAGTCCAACGTTTTACTACCAATGTTTCTCTCTGGAATAAGAATACCATTGGAAATATTTTTCATAAAAAGTGAAATCTTCTAGCTCGAATTAAAGGGATCTAGAGAGTTCTTGAGACTTGCACTAAACAGAGCCTAGCTCGATTGGAGCTAAAATTTAAAACAGAATTGGAGCAAGTTCTTACTAAAGAAGAATTATTGTGGCATCAGAAATAAAGAAAGTACTGGATTATGTATGGGGATCGGAATACTACTTTCTTTCATTAGAAAACTCTTACTCGAAGACGTGAGAATAGGATTGATGTAATTCAGAGTGATACTGGACTGTGGCTGTATAATGTAGCAGATATTAAAACCCATGATGTTCAATTCTTCTTAGATCTGTATACAAATTATCAATCAACCTTCACACAGTATCCTTTTATAGGTTATTATCCAACCATTGACACTGCGTGTGTGCCCTCGCTGAATGCCCCTATGGATGATGATCAAATTAAACACACAATTTTCAGCATGAGGCCCCTCAAAGCTCCTGGTGTCGATGGCCTCCATGCCATCTTCTACCAATCCCAATGGAATATTGTAGGCCCTTCTTTCTGCCGTTTTATTAGGGAGATATTTAAGAGTGGAAATATTCCATCAGAGATTAATAAGACCTTAGTAGTCCTTATCTCAAAGACGGACCATCCCACATCTTTTAGAATGTACCGGCCCATTAGCTTATACACAATGACTTATAGGACTGTAACCAAGATTATTGCGAGCAGGTTGAAAGCTATCTTACCAGGACTCATTGGTCCCCACCAAATAAGTTTTTTGCCGGGTCGACACGTTATTGAAAACATTGTCATGGCACAAGAGATTATACATTCTATGAGAAGGAAAACTGGAAACAGGGGGCAGATGGCTATTGATGAATATGAGCTGCAAATTGTTATGGAGTCAAGTAAAACAAGTCGGTTGCCGATTTTTTGACACTAAGACTTGTCGGTTGACAAGCCAGAGAGAGCTGGATGACAAGAGTATCGTGTCGTCTTAAGCTACAGAGGATGCACGTGCTCGTCACATGCATTACTTAAACTAAACGACTGAGTTCAGTGTCGTTTTGTTAAGCTGAAGCTCTGAGATGATGACACGTGTAAGGAAGGAATATTCAGATGGTTGTTAAACCGTTAATTGGAGCGGGAAGCAGCAGCTTTTCTTGGTTTTCCAGAAAACAGAGAAGGCTTGCTGGGTTATCATCTGGGTTGCGCATCACTGTATATATATAGCTGGGTTCTCTGGGATTGCAGTAGGTTCATGAATATTAAGCTTCTCTAACAAGCTTGTTCTCTGTAAAAGTCATTCAATAAAAGCTTGGGCTCATCTTTCACAGTGGATGTAGGCTTCACAAAGCCGAACCACTATAACTTTCTTGTGTTGTCTTTTCTGCACTACAACTCGTCCATTACTTTCTTTGATTGTGTTGCTTGTTACAGGTTTCATTACAGTTGAATTCGAGTTGGTTAAAGTCTTAGGTCAAGAACCCTTCTTGAGTTGATCTTTGGGGAGCCATTTTTCCAGTCATTCACTGGTATTTGGCATAACAGCTATTAAAGTATATTTGGAAAAGGCATATGATAGGCTTAATTGGGACTTTATTCAAGACACTCTCCTTGACGCAGGACTTCCCACTGATTTTGTGCATATTACAATGAATTCCATCACCACTGCTCGGATGAATGTTCTTTGGGAGGGAGAATTTATGGATGATTTCCTTCCATCGAGGGGAATAAGATAAGGGGATCCTATATCTCCTTATATTTTCGTCCTTTGCATTAAGAGGCTCAGTCATGGAATCTGTCATGCAGTCAATATGGGAGAATGGAAATCGATTCCGCTTGCTCGGCACGGAACCCCTCTTACTCATCTATTTTTTACTGATGACCTCTTATTGCTTGCGGAGGCTTCTTGTGATCAAGCTAAAATTATAAATACAGTACTGGATGTCTTTTGTACTAGCTTTAGAGAAAAGGTCAATAAGGCTAAAACTCGTATATTTTTTTTCTAAAAATGTTTCCACAGGTACAACTAGAAAAATTGGTCAGATATTGGGTTTCTTTATCACGGCTAATCTTGGAAGGTATCTTGGAATGCTTCTTCTTCATTCGCGGGTGTCTAAGAATATTTACCGAGGCATCGTTGATATTGTAAAGAGATGGCTTTCTGGGTGGAATGCGTTGCATTTGTCTTTAGTTGGTAGAATAACTCTTGCTCAATCCGTCATCCAAGCTGTACCCATCTATGCCATGCAAACTACAAGTCTTCCCATGTGTGCCAAAGCTAAAATTGATCAGGCTTGTAAAAAGTTCATTTGAAGTGGAGCTAATCCTCAACAAAAGATAAGTCTTGCGAGTTGGGATAAAGTTTGTCAACATAAGAGCTGTGTGGTTTAGGCTTCAAAAATCTGAAAGTAATGAATATCATTGTTAATGAAAGTGGGGTGGAATCTTATTTCATCCTCTAGCAGCCTTTGGACCAGAGTATTACTTACAAAGTATGGATTCAATAAAGAGAACTTGCCATCAGTCTTGCCAACGAGAAATAGTTCATACTTGTGGAAGTCCATTGGTAAAGTATAGAAGGATACAATAATGGGGATTCAGTGAAATATTGGAGATGGCAAAAAAGTTCGTTTTTGGTGGGACTGCTGGGTTACAAAAGCTCAATCATTGCTTGTCCATGCTCTGGCCCCGATTCCTGCTGAGATTATTAATAAGACTGCTGCTGAGCTTGTTGATGCACAAGGTAATTGGAATTAGGTAAGTTTCAATCACCTGCTTCACAACAATATCATTCTCCGAATTGCCTCATTTCGACACCAATGGAGGGCTATGGACAAGATCAGATTTTTTGGTCTGAATCTAAAAAAGGAAATTTCATTGCAAAATCAGCATATGATGCTCTTTCCAAAGAGATTAAGGGAAAGGATGATCAAATATGGAGCTGTGTATGGCGTTGGAATGGTCCTCAAAGTATTCGTGTTTTCCTTTGGTTGGTGTTGCATAATAGATTGAAAACAAAAGCTGAGATTTCAAGAAGACATGTTCACTTAGATAGCAGTTGTGATCATTATGGTGATGGAGATGAGAATACTTTGCATGTGTTACGGGACTACATGGTAGTTAGGAGATTTTGGTATGCCATCCTCTCGATACATCAACGTCAATATTTTTTCTCTTTGAACTTGAAAGACTGGATGAGCTATAATTTGACGAACGCCGACCAGGTTGGATCAGATCTCAGTTGGAATATTTTCTTTGGGGTAGCTATATGGCGTCTCTGGTTTTGGCGTAATAAATTTTTTTTTCATGGTATGACTTAGGATTGTGCTACTATGATATCTGAAGTCAAGATAAAAGCTACAGAATTTCAACGGATTAGTTCCACACCTATGGGCATGAATAATCGCCGGGTTGCGAAGTGGATATGTTAGTCTCCTCCATTCTGGTCTTGGTGTAAGTTAAATACTGATGGTGCTGCAAAAAAGATAGGGGAACCAAGTGCAGGCGGTCTTATTAGAGATCATAATGAGGCTTGGGTGGCCGGCTTTGGAATGAATATTGGATCGTACTCGGTTACAGTAGCTGAGCTTTGGGGCCTATATGAAGTTTTAAATATTACTTGGCAAAATTATGGGATCCGATGGTTACAAGTTGAAGTTGACAACATCTGTATTCTCCAACTAGTCACCACTCCTATGATCACAACTAATGTGCTCTCTCCTTTGATTAAGTCAATTAAAGATCTTATTAGTCACAGCTGCGCATTACCATTAATCATGTTTACAGGGAGGCTAATTTTGCAGCGGACTTCTTAGCAAACCATGCCCTATCTTTTCCTTTAGGTCTTCATTTGTTCCCAAATCCTCCTCCTCGTATCATTGCTTACCTTCAGCATGACATGTATGGGGTAGCTTACCTACGTTTTGTTTTTCCTTAGCTCTTTTTAGAGCCCCTTTGTATATATATATATATATATATATATATATATATATATATATATATATATATATATATATATATGTATGTATGTATGTATATATATGTTAATCATCTACTGCCTAATTTTTAGGTATCAAAGTCCTATTAAATTTGTATGTTTAGGGGAAAAAATCTTTCAAATTTGAGAAAAGCATAATTAGTTTTTTTTTTTGTGATGTACCTGACTGATTTTCGAATATTATAAATATAAATATATTGTAATATACTATTATAAATATAATAATAATTTGAAATTACTTAATATCGACACAATTTTTCTTGCTTGAGCAGTCAAATAACAAACAATTTATAAAAGAAAACCAACTAATGTCACTATTTGTATTTTCATCATTAAGACACATCATTTGTATTTTTTTTAATTATCATTAAATTTTTTGTTTCGCTCATCTATACAAATTTATTTCATTTTTTCTTATTATTTTAAGTACATAATAATTTGTACAAAATATTTGGATGCTTAATATTATTCATTATAATAACATTTAAGTGACTTGTAAAGCTCCTTTATTGTAAATAGGAAATTTAGAATTTGAACCCCATTCATATAGATGGGGAGGGGATTAGACTACTGATAAATTATATATATATTAAAAGCTTCTTGTGAAGTTTATAATTTGTAAGATCATAATTGGAATTCATAAATCTAAAGGAAGACCAGCTAATAGTCCTTGGTCAAACGATAGACGACTCTTTATCTAATAATTGAATTGAGATTCAGTTTTGAAAATTCGATTCTTTCTGTGTACCATTTCCAAACCCCTATACTTGAAGGCTGCTAATTAGCATTCGTTGTCGATTAGAATCACACGTTTGTATTTGATGCCTGCTTCCTTGATCCGCTATGTCAGATTATGTAATTATTATAGTAGATCCTCTCTATAATCATTTTTTTTTAAACCTCAGCTAACAAGGCAATTTTATTGAAGATAAATAACAATACTCTTATTCAGGGAGGCACATAATCAGTCTTACTTCTCAAAATAGCAAGAAAGCTGCAACAATAAAAGAAAAGCATAAAAGATAGATAGCAAAATAAGAAAAAAGTAAATAGAACAATTTTAAGAGTAATGATAACTAGGAACTCCATTAGCATCATTAGAAACAAATTTAGAAATCTCATGTGGAGGATTATCCCACCACGTGTAAGCAAAGCACTGTAATCCTAGGTTGATAGACGACCAAGGAGGTCAGCTAGGGCTTCTAAGCCTAGTAACATATATGTGGACTTTGTTGACCATGCATGAACTTGATCTCACGTACTCGTTACATGCATATCCATGCAAGTCTAGTTTAAAAAGTGATGTTTACGTGTGAAGTAAAAGTAGCTGATGGTTGGAGCAAATAAAGGGAAGGCCACGTCAAGGGGTTGTTGCAGATTGCGCGATGGAGCAAATCAAGTTTAATTTGTTTCCTGTTTTCTAATTGATATTTATTAATTGCTTTATTTGATTTAAATTGATTTGAGCCGAGATTGTTGGCTACAAATCATAAGTAGTCTTTGTTATAACTATTATAAATAAGCTTCAGCTATGAGGAATTAACCATCGAGTAATTTTTTAAGAAACTATTAGTTTTTCTTACCATAAACAGAACAAGTATCATTCATTGTTATCGTGTTTTGATCGGCACCTAACATAGATTCACCAAACAATTGGCCATATAATTAACTTCACGAAACGTGTGACTCATTCTCAAGTCCATTTGTCTAAAGAGATGACAATAATTCAACTAACGATTTTGTCAGTTCCAAGGAGGTTGAAAAGACTTATTGTTAAAAGAAACTGTAAAACGAACGTAGAATCACATTCTAGCCACAAAGTTCTCCACCCTTTATTAAATGCAAGCTCAATAGCAAGAATAGCTGCAAAAATTTCAGCATAATAGGCTGTATGATCACCTAAAGGGATGTAATAACCCCCAAGAAAGAATCTGCTAGAATCCCGAAAAACGCCACCTACCACAGCACTATCCTAGTTTCCTTTCGATAAACCATCGGAATTCTCGCTTTTACAAACTCATTTCAGGAGGTTTCCAATTAAGAATAAGGACTTTTGGGGCCCAACCCACCGAAAAAGGCAAATCAAGAGAGGCCATTATTTCTCTATCTCCACCATAAAAAACATATCTAGGACTGAGTTTTGCAAAATGAACCAGATGAACCTTTTAGTTAGCTTGGATTTGGTAAATAGAAGGGTGCATGTTATCAAAACGAACCTTATTCCGAGTCTTCCAAATAAGATAAAACATATAGTAGTAGCCGAGAATCAAAACATGCAATAATTGAGGGTTGAAATTCACATTGATCATAAAGTGCAATAAGTCAACCACCGAACCAACCATAGGTAAAACCAAATGGACTCTATCAAACGGATAATGCCAAAGAGAAGAAGCAAATTTACAATGAACAAAACATATGATCCACACTTTCGCAACAGCAAGGAAAATCATAAGGCGAGTAAGTGGAAACAACGCATATCCCACGACCCCAAAGAATCTCATCAGTAGTTAATCTATTTTAAAGCATGCGCCATACAGGCATAGAGAATTTAGTAGGAAAGAAGTCTTTCCAAACCTGAGCACACCAAGGTTTGAAAGGATAGCGAATAAGATAAGAGTCATAGCTTACTTTTAAAGACAAATCACCATCCCGAGAATTAATCTAAACAAGCTTTTCCTCATAACTTTTGGAAATGAGGAAAGTAAGTGAATAAATCTATCGGAAACCCCCTTTTTCCTTCTTTAATAACATCAGCTAGCCCACTAGTGAGATTAATAGAAGAAAAATCTGTAGAGGAAAGGATCGAATTAGAAAGCCATTCATTAAACCAGAAATTGATACAGGAACCATCTACGATAATCTATCGAGTACCAGAATCAAAAGCAGCACCGGAAACCCACCCAAAGACAAGAATTGTCATAAATGTTCCAGCCTGTCCACATGGAGTCTACTTCATCATGGGAGTGGTCATGCTGGACCACCTGCACGAAAGGCTGCTTGTATCTTCCCTAGATATTTGTGAGTTTCATAGTAGAGTGAGTGATGTGATACCCATTGATAAGCTTCAAGGTCAAGATGTCTTCAAAAATAGGGGCGAACATCCGGTCGAACCATTAATAATAGGAGTATTTGTACGTGTGTATTTGTATACGTATGTATTGTGTATCATCCTTAGAGATAAGGATAAGAGTGTGAGTGTGACATAAAGTAAGGAGTGAGTTGTAAAATAGATTCCTTAAAGATAAGGATCAATAATATATACAATATGTAATAGTAGTTCTCTTGTGCCTATAAAAGGGAACCCTTGGTTTGAGTTTAGGCAACGAGTCTTGAAGTGTAATATTATATTGTAAATCTCTCATTCTGACTGACACCCTTCCTTCTTGCAATCTGCTGATTTTTGGGACCTCATGGATCTGTTGAGGTCTGTTGTTCTTCTCATACTCATTAATCCATTGTGGTGGAAAAATGAGTTGGTTTTGCCTATAAGTCCTTGGCTGAAAGACTCTGCCATCACCAGCAAGGAATCTAGTAATAGGCTTTCATGTATTGCTCATAGAGAACATATGTGTTTGGACTTTATAGGTCATGGAGTGGTTTATTGCCAAGGTGGATTCATCAGGTTTCATGGTTAAACCATTAACCTGAATCAAGACTTTGATGGCCTCTGTGAGGGATGGTTTATTTATGTCAAAGGTAAAGTTTGGCTCTACTTGGAGTACCACATGGCCTTGGTTAAGTCCTGCTTCTACAACAATAATTAAAGCTTTCTCAAATGTTTTCCATCTAGTATCTAGAATGGCTATGAAGCATGTAACATCTTTTCCGGCTAGGAACAAATGTTGTATTCCTATCTGGATGGCTCCAAGGTGTAGACCCTTGTATCCTTGCAACTTATACCTAGTAACCTCATTAGTAGAGATTATGGGAAGGTATGTCTCTTTTGAACTGGAGGAGATGGATTGGACAGTGATCTCAGAGGATTTATAGATGGTTTTGAGTTTAAGTTGCCTAATAGGAATTATGGCTTTGAGGGAATTTAGAGTCGGGCTAATATGGTAGTATCTGTAAGGGTCTAGTGGATCAAGTCTGAAGGACTGGACTGCTCTTTCACTGTTTTCATCCTCTTGGGTTTCATAATGGAAGTTTATGGAGGGTGAAGGTTCAATTGGTATTCTGATGGCCGAGGTGGATGGATTTTCATAAATTGGTTGGTTTGTAGATCTATTGTTGTTTTGGTTTCCATGGCTAAAAGGGTTCAGAGGGTTTTCTTTGGGGTGATAAGCCCTAAACACGGCTCTCCTGGCCTTCTCAAGGAGTGCCACACCTTACGGAATTCACTCTGCAAGTTTTAGGAATGAAAATTTTGACAGATAGATTAGTATTCAACAACTTTCTAATGTGGAGGATCTGAAGTACTTCGGTAACCATAGAGCATAATATTGTCGCACACCCAAGGGTTTCTTTTTGGAAATATGGCTCTGATACCAAAATAGGATTTGTTGAAAACAGAGGTAGGTTAATTCATTAAGAGGAATGAGATATTTACAATATAAGATTGCACTCCAAGACTCGATGCCTAGACTCAAACCAAGGGTTCCCTTTTATAAGCACAAAGGAACTAACTTTAAAAATCATAAATCCTTTGATTTTTATTTACAATCTCGTCCAAGTATTATGCAACAAATCATGAAGCATTCCTTTAAATCTAGGAAATCTTCTGGTTGTTTTCATGTACACCTTTTTTTTCTCTTTGGTGGCTACAAAAAATCATAAGTAATATATTTCTTTGATCAAGGATTTCTTTCCATTATTTTGATCTTTTTAAAGGAAATCTTCATTCAAGTATTTTATCTTTACTTCTTTCATCTTGTTATGGAATCCTTTCATTTAGAAAGCCATTTCGTTGATCTTGTCAAGGAAAACATTAATTTTGACTTTTAAGGATTCCTTTTCATTCCTTTTTTTTTCTTTTGACATCATTTCCCTTGTGATGGGAGCCCAAAAATAGTGCCCACCGGTGAGGGTGCCAAAGGTCTCAGGGGCATCGAGACGGGTGTACTATAGCTTTTGTGGAGGGTGGGGCCGGGTGGGGGGGAGGGGGTGTGGCCTCCGCCAGACTCAGAATGGGACAAGGTTTTTCAAGGGGCCTCATGGCCCCCTGGGGGAGTTGCGCGCAGAGGGTTGGACAAAAATAGTGCCCACGGGTCGGGAAGAAGCGGTGGTTGATGGTGCAGTCAAAAAACTTATTTATTTATTTATTTATTTTTTTTTTTTTTTTATTATTATTATTATTATTATTATTATTATTATTATTATTTGTGAAGAATTTGACAAACAATTAAAAAAAAAACTCACATCTCCTTTAGACCACACTGCTTTGGAAACCCATCATTGATATGGTGGCTAAGCCTAAACACACTTTAAGGACTCTCAAACCCACGATTTTAAGGACTCTCAAACCCACTTTAATTCTATGAAATTTTTTTAAAAATAATAGAAAAAAAGATAAATTTCACTCTTATTAATTCATGAGTACAAAGGTTTAATTTATACGAGTATTTGAAATATAAAAAACGAAATGATATAATCAACATAATTTAAGAATAATAATTGATTAGAAAAGATCGAGTCAATGAATTTTTAAGTTGATTTGCAACTAATCTTTTTTAATCAATAATTAAGATGGAGACAACAATCATTTGATTGATTATTTTGTTTCCACCAATATTATTTGATTCTAAGGCAATTGAGCTGCTAGCACTATAAGTAGCACATGTTTGTTTTGTTGATATATAAATTAATGAGAAAGGCATAACTCTGATCCTAATTGTCTTAGTGGCATAGCTAGAAAGTTTGTTGGGGCACATTCAAAATATATTATAATTTTAAAAATTTACACAACAATAAACTATAACTATTATAACATTTTGTCGATAAAATTTATACTCAATGAGTTTTCATGTTTTTAAAATCATGTATGTAGCTTTATTGTTAATGCCTGCTTTAGAAAGCATACACATGGTAGTGGTGGTAGTAGCTTAATGATAGAAGTAATGGGTGGGTGTCCAATAAAGTTAGACAACCTATTTATGATTTTCTTTCATGGCTTGTTGGTTTTCTTTTTACATATTTAAGTTTAGAGTATGCCTATGTTAGTTGTTTATTTTTTTAGAGTATGCCTATGTTAGGTGTTTATTTTTTAAGCATTATAAAAATTTAAAAAAATATAATTATTTTAGTTTATTTTATGTTTGTGACTTATTACAGATAATACATTTATAAAATCAAAATAACTAAGCAAATTTAAAAAAGGAAAATTTATGCTCGTCCACCTGTTTGTTTTCTCTTTTTGAAAAATACACAAATACTTTTTTTTTCAGCGCGCCACCTGAAGTTTGCTTTTTGTTGCATTCTTCCACTTCCGTCTTATTTCCGTTAGTAGATTTAACGGAATGTTAACGAAATGACCTTTTTACCCTCAAAATTACAATTTAACCTAAAATAAATGGAAATTAGAGATAAATTGGATGGATTTAATTTTTTTCAAAGGTGGATGATAGAAATTGGAGGAAAATAGTGTTTGTTGCTTGCTAAATTTAAAAAATTTTATTTATTTTTTTGAAAGAGAAAAAATAAATACAAATTTTCTAAATCGAGCAAGTAACAAACACTATTTTTCTCCAAAAAATAAATAAAAATTTTCTAAATTTAGCAAGCAACAAACATTATTTTCCTCCAATTTCTAGCATCCACCTTTGAAAAAAATTAAATCCATCCAATTTATCTCTAATTTCTATTTATTTTGGGTTAAATTGTAATTTTGAGGGGTAAAAAGGTCATTCCGTTAAATTTGCTAACGGAAATTAGACGGAAGTGGAAGAATGCAACAAAAAGCAAACTTTAGGTGGCGCGCTGAAAAAAAAAGTGTTTGTGTATTTTTTTAAAAAAAATAAATAAATAAGTGGACGGTTGTAAATTTCTCTTTAAAAAATTGGGCTTTTACACGTGAGTAGGTTCAAACTTTTCAAAATCTACTAGAGTATTTTCATAGTTTCGAAACTTTTAGCGGACACTTCTACAAATTTTGAAGGAAATAAGGTCTTTTTCGAAATCTCCCTTTGAAATTTTTCGAAGCCTGTTGGAGGACATCTCATGCCTGATCTGCTGATCCTATACTTGATCCGTCCATGATTTCTCTTAGCTCCTCTGTACTTTAGTTCAATTGTTATTTCTTTCATAATTCCTACATTTGTACAAGTCTCTTACTTGGGCACACTTGGTACCAAAACCTGCCGTTATAAATTCTCCCAGTGCTAATGCATAGCTCATGATCTCAAAGCTTGCCTTTCAGGTTTCTTTGCGCTGTTATTATTGGGGATGAACGTGAGCGTGCAAAACCATTCCCATATCCCCACTTGAAGGCTATAAAGGACTTTAAGGGTCTGCCATGTTTCTCATGCGTCATTTGTGAAATTATTTCACATTCACGGATCAAGTAATCAGAGACTCCTCATCGAATTGCTTTTGAAAAAACCAGCTAATTTTATACGGGGAAAATTATCAAAATTCTCTCTTGTTTTTAAAAAGTAATCATAACCCCCAAAATTTAAAATTCGTTATAACCCTCTTGGTGTTAAATCAATTTTTTTAATTGCAATTCCGTTTGTCAAAAAATTTATTAATCCAACAAATTGTCAATGAAAATATAAGAGTTCATTGGATTTTAATTAATTACTTCAGTTTTTTTATTATACTTATGTTAAATTGTGTCTTTAAAAATTAATAACAAGAAGTGTCTAGAGAGTTTAAACTTACATCTATTTTTGTCAATAAAAAATCAAACAACAATTTAATCAGTAAACTTACATCTGCTTTTTCAAAACTTAAAATAAATGTCTAGAGAGCTTAAAATTATGTCTATTTTAATCATCGACGAACAGTGAGTTAATAATAAAATTAACCATACACTTCACTATACTTTTGAAACTTACCAAAAATACTGAAGTAACATAATTTGTCAAACATCTTAATTAATTATTTTTTTCCAACTAATTATTATTTCATTAGCGTAGGAGAAGTAGATTAATTGTTTTCTAAGCCCAGAAATTCCAAAAACTGACCATAATTCACCCTCAATCTTTTCTGTTAATTAGCTGTTCTTTTATTTTTGCTTGCGTTCTGTTTCAGGAATCATTGCGGGAGTGGTAGCTGCTTTGCCCGTTGTCGGTATAACCACCAGAAAGCCTGAATACTTACTGTTGGAAGCAAAGCCTACCTTTCCAATAAAGGATTACGATGACCCAAAATTGTGGGCGGCTTTAGAAGAGTTTGTTAGGAAGAAGGATACTCAAGGTATTCAAATATGAGCCTCTCACTATATAATTATAAGGGAGATTGATATTTTCCTCCCTACAATAATTAACATATGTTATTTTTTTTTATTATTTTTATAATTACCAAAAATCTTTCTGAGAGTATAAGTTTATAATATTATCTTTATTTTCAACTAATCTTTTATTTATATTTATTATAAATTAAATAAATCACATAAATAGAAACTAAATAAAAAAATTAAGCATTAAAAAATAATGTTAATTTTTCAATGTGACAATGTGGGACAAATGGAAAATCTACGACATTTACAACAATTATATCTTCTTTAAAAAAGAATGTTAATCAATTATATGCAAGACGCATTCCAAAGTCCAAATGTCACTATTATTTGTCATCAAATAAATTAACACAAAATTAAGTTGCAAAGTTGAACTAAACTTCTTCTCGTTTATTTTCCGGGTAGCGAAGACATGTGAAATTTTAAAGCTATTTCACAGGACAAGTTCATAAAAGTGTAGCCACTTTCTTAGAACTTTTCCAACTTTTCTAAAAGTCCTCCCTCAGAATAGCAAAAGCAAACTTAAAAAGGTCTTTTAAAAGACTAATAAAATAAGCTAAAATGACTCTCAAGACAGACCCCTTCAACTCTATTTATTTTGTAAAATGTTCTTGAAATATTGAAAAATATCCATTATTCAACAAAAGTTTTGTCCTACGATGGATATAACATTGTCTAAAATTTAAATTCTTTTGTCATATCGCTTCGAAACCTTTTTTTCTTTAAGTTATTCTAATTGTAATTTAATTTCCTCCCACTCATGTGAGCTAATTCAATTCCCAATCCTTTTGTTTTCAACTTGAGATTTTAAATTTTATAAAATAATACAAAAATTCCTATTTGTTAACTATACTTATTGCGAACAATAAAAATTCTTAGAAAAATTAATTCAGACTTACAATCAAGTGTATTTAAAGCCATAGATAAACTTGATTCGGCTATGGTAGACTTGATCCAATCCAATCCTTGTTATAATTAATATAATCTATTGATCATACAAAAAATATTTAATATAAATGTGATGATTAGAAATTGTATAGTGATACAACCACTGCACAGTTGGTTGCTCAAGCTAGGCCCAAGAGACAGCCCAAAATCCCCTTCAAGCTTCAAGATTTTGTGCGTGAATGCCGGTGCAACCGATTACAACACTTAGATATTCTAAAGACATTGTGCTGAATTTTTTTATTTATTATTGCAATTCTGTTTTGTTGTGCTGTCAAGTTTGTTAGAAAGTATATTCTTAGTCATTTCCGAAATTTGTTTGTAGCTCTCTTGAAGGAGTATTTAAAGAAATGAATGAATAAAAAAAGGACAGCTCCCTTAAATTCAAAATACAATTCCTTTATTTTCTCTAGTCTCTATCCTTCACTCTTTCTAATTCTGGAGGACTACACCTTCTAAAGTAGAAACTAAAATTCCAGAACATGCTGCTGCTACTATTCTTAGCCATCATACAGGCTTATCAAAATTAAAATGTAATGGCATGCAACAATTTATGCCAATTCAAGTTAAAAGTTTATTCTTTTAACAAAAACAAAACATCGTAGTTGTCATTCAATGAATTTATGAGTAATAATTTATGTTTTAATGCAAACTTACTTGAAGCACTTTACTAGATATTATATTAACATTCAATTTATAATAGAGTACAAAACTAATGTACCATTGTTGTTTGATTGTAATGATACCCATCATTTGTTCTCATATAACATTAATTTGTAGGACCATATTAAACCTACTGTCAAAATTAAAATACTTCAGGGAGAAAAGTATAATAATGAGAAATTTTGGTCATTTCTTAATAATTTGGCCACGAGCAAAAGTGGGAATTAAATATAATTAAACAAAGAAGGACAATCACTTCTTTGTTTTGTCCTTTTGACACCACAGCCTCGCTAGCGTCTGTTGCATTGCATCAGGTTCTATTTTTGATGCTGCGGTAGATTCTTTCTTTATGTCTATATATAAATAATAAGCCACCATCTTCTCTTTAATTTGCAACCAATAACCTATTTGATTAAAAAAATCATAGTTTCTACTGAGATATTCTACAATGACATGTTCAACTGGCGAAAATTCTGTGGAGAGGTATTTGTTTGTTTATTTTAATTGTTGCCATTTTTCGTTTTTCTGCTCTGATTTGATCATTATTTTCATGTATGAACAATATAGGAGCTTCTGTGAATTATTTGTACGTCTTTTTTCATGGTTTTATTTATACGCATCAACTGGGTAAATTCATATGTGCTTCAATGTTAAATGTGGATTGCTTGTTCTTATTGGTGTTGAGGAAGATCTTGTGTTTGTGTAAGTTTTGTCGTTAATGTAATTAGTCCCTCACTGACTTGCCTTTCCAATCAGTCTTTGTTTGAATTATGTTTGGATGGATTTCCTTTGATGCCATCTCTAAACCCAAAACGATTCATTTGATTTGCCTTTGCTAATGGTTCTTAAGTAGCTTTTCTGGGTGAGCCATTGGTCACTCGAGTTGTAATTTGAGGAGGCAAGAGACTAAATATTTGATTTAAGATTGTCAACCCCTTTTTTTTTAATTATTATAAAAAGGATAACAATCGTTTGATTTTCTTTTATAATTGTACTACAAAAGTTGTTGCCCTCTTGTTTTGCTCATGCCATGGTGGTTGAGGGTTTAGAATCTTTTGCAAACTTTATCACTCGATGTTTGAGAACTTATGCCCTTCTGATTGTGAGAATATATACATTGCTTTGACCTTGTTTTTGCCTTTATTTTGTGTTGCAGCAAATATGCTCTAGCTAAACTTGCTCCTCTGGAAGCAGTGTTGTTCGACGTGGATGGAACTCTCTGTGATTCGGATCCTCTTCACCATTATGCCTTCCGTGAAATGCTTCAAGAGGTAATTTTAGAAATTTTTGTTTCAATCTTTTTTAATTCATGTTCTTACTCTTTCCTTGAATCACATTTGCGTTGCTTGTACAGAAAATTGAAATACGGCATAATTATTTTTGTTCAAAAGTTCTTGTTTATTGTATGTGTTATAAGCAGACTGTCTTATAACTCTTGAATTATTTTGAGGGATTTACTAAAACTGAAGTGTTTAATAGATTGGGTTTAATGATGGAGTTCCAATAACAGAGGACTTTTTTCTTGAAAATATTGCCGGCAAGCATAATATTGATATTGCCAAGATTCTTTTTCCTGATGATCTGCCAAGGGGCTTGAAGTTCTGTGAGGACAAGGAAGCCATGTTCCGAAAGTAAGAAAAAGAACATTCCTCTACAACTTCTGTGAATTTTTTCAAGCTTCAGCCTCTTAACATATTCTATTGTGGAAACAGATTGGCATCAGAACAATTGAAGCCTATAAGCGGCCTGGATAAAGTGAAGAAGTGGATTGAAGACCGTGGTTTGAAACGAGCTGCTGTTACAAATGCTCCAAGAGAAAATGCTGAACTCATGATCTCAAAACTTGGCCTATCAGATTTCTTTCAGGTTGTTATTCTTGGGGATGAATGTGAGCGCGCCAAACCATTCCCAGACCCCTACTTGAAGGCTCTTGAAATGCTCAAGGTCTCAAAGGATCACACATTTGTATTTGAGGTCTGCCTTCTTCTCGAGTCGTTTCTAAAATTATTTGTCATGGATTCGATCTGAATTCTGTGTATTCAATGTGTCTTTGTTTGGCCAGGACTCTGTTTCAGGAATCAAAGCAGGAGTTGCAGCTGGTTTGCCCGTCGTCGGTCTAACCACAAGAAATCCTGAACGCGTTCTGTTGGAAGCAAATCCTACCTTTCTGATAAAGGATTATGATGATCCAAAATTGTGGGCGGCTTTGGAAGAGCTTGATAAGAATAAGGATGCTTGAAGTTTAAGTATTAAACATATCTCAGCATAATATCACACTAATTGATTTTGTAAGTTTAATGTTTCATTTTAAGTACAAGTTCTGATTAATAATAGTCCACATGAGACAATATTTACCCCTTTTTTCTTCCAGCGGAAATTTCAATTTAGAATAGAATTTTCAGCAGCTTCTTATATAATAGAAGAATATGGATACAAAAAATAAAACTCAGTCCAACTAGGAAACTTTGTCAACGAGTTACATATCAGAATTTTAATTTGAAAACACCAGCAAGTCTTAGAATCTGTCTATCGAAACAAAGTCGCTTGATTCAACCTCTAGCTATATCACAAGGAATTTTTTGTATGTTTCCTGACACCTCATCGAGTCCACGAGACGGAATCCATTTCATCCCTGGCTGACTTGTATAGCTCAAGCCGCTTGGCACATTGTTGCCTTCTTTCCATCAACATAGGATCTTCATCCAGCAATTGAGCAAGTTGCTTGCTCTAAACAGAAACAAAAATTATCAAACTTCAAGAATGATGAATAGAAAATATCACAATAGCATGGACGAAACTTAACTATGCCCCAGTTTTGTTAGTCAATTGAAAGAAAAAAGTGCCGGTGATGGGGAAGGAAGCAACTGTTAAGTACCTCTTTTTTGCCCAGTTGTGCATAGAAGTGATCCAGTAAAGATCGCTTGGCCTCCTTCACTTGACAATGAACCACAGCTTTAGGAATGGTATTCTTGAGTGTCTCAGACACCATACCAACATAAGACGAAACATTTGATCCAATGCGGCGGAAGTGCCCCTCTGTGTATCGATCTGCTGCTGATGGGGCTGTGGGATTTCCACCCCTCTCCATGTCCTGAGGAAGTTTCCTGAAGAAGTCCACAGTCAGGTATGAGGATTCCATCTCCACCAATCGCATAGTTGTCTTCTTACTGTCATCACGGAACCTCTCCAATGCTTCATTGGCAGCTGCAGCTATTTCAGATTGGAGAGTTGGAAAGCGTTTCAACTCCTGTCCAATTACAGAGTGTCAACTTTGATGGTCTACAAATAGAAACAGGTGTTACAAATTTACTAAGGTTTCGTGATTCCAGACCTGAGTTTCCCCAATTGATCTTCTTACCAGTTCCTTCAAAACAAAGTGAACCTGCAATTCAGAGCAGTCAAATGAGAGATTCTATGGCAAGCCAGATTTTTAAGAAAGCAACGTAAAAAGTTTCTAGAAGTTCCACAATGGTAAAAAATTCTATATACTCTCAGTAGCTAGCAAGCAAACTTTTTTCAAAACATTAATTTAAATTGATATCATTTTCAAGTTTGGATGTAATGATCCACTATGACCATCACTCTGAAGACTACTTCCATTGGACTGATTGCATCATGTTCTAAAATCAAATAACCCTAACTTTGTATCGACATAAAATATCTTCATATCCAAGACTCAGCACTTGATTTTAAAAATTAGAAAGAACTTACCGTCTCCAATTCCAATCACCAAATGTATGCGTAAATAAAGGCAGCATCCACTAAGTTTCTTTTGTATATGCCCATTCATGGGGTTAAATCACATAATAAGATAAAACCAAGGGCACTTACAGCATCTACTGATGCTTCAGCTGGGCCTCTGAAATAGTTAAGGGCACTATCAATAAGCCGCCGATAGCCTTGCTCAGGTGCAATTAAATGAGGTTGGTACCCATCTGCTTCTGAAACAACTTTCCTTACATTTTGCGGCGACAGATGGCGGTCAAATGGAAGCTTTCTCAAAGCAGCAGGGAGCTGATTGTCAAAAACTCCATAAATCCTATCACCACCAGGTCGTCTGAAAGATAGCAATGGTATTAAAAAAAAAAAGGATTAGAGGATAATCAAATAAAAACTCTAAATGCAGCTTCCACAGGCCATCACAATATATACTAGTAAATACTAGGTTCTTGGTAATAGAAATGGCCAAGTGTCAAGATGTCGGAAAATATGCAAATTAAAAATATCTTTCAAGCCCATAAATAATCAAGCTTGAATTTAGTAAAATGGCTTAAGATTTTTAAATTTCACAAGTAATTTTCCAGGATTCGTTTGAAAATCTCAATTTTCTAATCCTTTTAATAGTGTTATCAGATAACTACCTACCATTATCACTTCAAAATGGCCATGGTCAATCAACAATGATCTTTTCTGATGACCATCCCAATCACCAACCTCCAATGACACTATTAACCTATTTTGGCTGATTAACAATGACCACCATTAGGAATGGCAATGGGAGGGGAAGGGAGGGAAGGGGAGGTCACCATACCCATTCCCCATGCTCTGTTTATATTCAAATATCCTTCCCATCCCATTTGAAATTGCTTGAACGGAGGGTATGGGGAACCATGAATAATAAAGGGTATCCCAAGGGTACCCGATCTCTTAAGTAATTGATAATTTATCTTCCGAATTTGATTAAATCATGTTAAAGTATGAAAATGAACTACCTTACCAACACAAAAACATCAAAATAAACTAAATTAAAATCACTTCCATCAAACTAATTCAATGTCATCAGAATTACAAGATAATCTATCAAATAAAGCAAAATTAGAGTGTTAAGTTGAACACATCCATAATAGTTACATGGTATAAATAAATCTTCAACAATATTATCTTCATCAATCTTCAGGTTTTTATATTAGCTATTATATATATATATATTATTTTTTATAAATATTATGATATTTGTTATTTACATCAATGCTCTTATAATTTAAATTTTAAATGTATTCGCTAAAAATTTTAGAAGAAATAAAATAAAATTAAAAATAGAAATGGGGAAACGAGGAGGGGGTCTCGCCAAATCCCCTTCCCCTCCCTGAATAAAATTTGGGTATTAAATTGTCCCCATCCCTTTCTTGAATAAGTAGTTGGATATAATATTGTCCCTGTACCCTCCCCAAATGAGGAAAGTCCATCATGGTCTTCATCCCCGTAGCGATTTCTGCCATGACAGTCCCCTCCCCGAATAAGATTTGGCTATTAAATTGTCCTCATCCCTTTCATTGTCAATCACTAATAGTTACCCCCAATCTTCACATAAGTCATTTATTAATTTTTGGCATCATTGTTGGCATCCTCTTGCCTATAAATATTCTTGTACATACAAAATACCTGAAAAATTTCACAACGAAAAAGTTCATTTCCTCTAAAAAGTTCTCTATTGCAAATGATAGCTAAAAAGAAAACATTATGAGACTCAATGTCATATGCTCCGGTCAAAACAGTCAATAATCACATATAAAGAGAATAACACAAAGCATCATCAGAAAACGAAAGCAAATGTACAAAGGAAGAAACACAATCATGTTAAAACTAACCAACAGTGGTTGAGAATTTTCTGTTATTCAAGCTATTCATAAAAAATGACCAGGTACGACTGTAAGATCTCTGTAGGTCAGAAATTATTATTTACTTTAGTAGTTCATAGGCAAAGATAAAATATGCTCATAAGGACATGATTATTGCTAGGTGATGCAATTATAAATGAAACACAAACATATCTATTGTGCTTCCATCTGCCAAATGGGGACAGTTTTTACGTTTATAAAACGGAAATTGAGAAGAAATGAGATATGCAATACCCTCCATCCAAATGCTCCTTGAATATCCGGTCAAATGAACGGCATAACTCTAAGATCGTATATAACTGGGCCTGATACAAAACATAAAACAATAACAGTTAATATCTGAGCCCCACTGATTATCCAACATCATTAATAATGGGTGCATAGGAAAGCTCCCACCCCAGCATCAACAGCAACAGGTCTACCAAGATGCTCCAACTCTGATTCAAGTTCATCAATGCTTCTGTTAATTAGAGATGTGATGCCAGGAATGCGGCTTTTAATTATGGACTCCAAATGCTGACAACAAACCAATTTTAACAAGTAATCAGAAACAATTAGAAACCAAAAGCAGAGAGAACTGCACATCTAAAAATTAAAGTGGGAGCAAAAACAAAAGCAAAGAAACCTTTGAGAGAAGCTTTGCAAGATATTCAGAACCCATTTTGGTGGCTAAATGTCCATAATCAGGACTGGTGGCAAAAAACTCATGCTCCCTTCGTCGAGCAGCAATCATATCCACATTTTTATTGATATCAGCTTGTGAACGGTTCACAATTCCAACCCAAGGGTGTTGAAGTGGATAAGAACGCCCTTCAAGAATCTTCAACAGTCAAGGGGCAGAGAGAGAGAGAGGTCAAATTGGAGTAAGATGAATGAGGAAAGAATAAACACATTCGTAAAACAAATACTATAAAGGTATGACCTGTAGAAAAAAAATACAATAAATGTGATATCAGTAAAACGCCAAACAATGCACCGACAGTTTTTCAAGCAATGCAAATAAAATATTTTTTCATGAATAACAATATTCATCACATCTGTTCCGATGTACTGCATGAAGATCTTCTGAAAGAGGTGACCAAATCATCACTCGTGTGTGAAGGGAAAAAAGGATCAAGTAGACAGAAAAGAATTCTTAAGCAGATTCTAAGCAAGTATATTCATGCACCATAAAAAAGTTAATACGACAGAGTTCTAATCCATTGACCAAAAAGGAATGATTCCGCAGGGTAACAGAGTATGTAAAGGACATATTTCAATAGCAATATTTGTCCTTTTGAATACCCAAAAATTCATTGTCTTGGGATCACTATGCAGATTGATAATGATACCAGAAGTTCACAACTTCAGAGTCTTTTTATGCATTTCAGTAACAGTGCAAAGAGCTAATTTTTTTGGAGTCAATCCGGGTTCTTGTTTTCTTCTAATGGAGAATTCATTTGCTTTTGGTAGGGAAACAAAGGCTAAAACTCTTTGGAAATGAGCAGTAGCAGCACTGTTTTGGGTAATGCGGTAGGAAAGAAATGTTTGCATTTTTGAGGGGGAAAGTATAGATAATGCTAAAGAACTGTCTGATAGAGTTTGTTTTCTTTCTTCAATTTGGGCTTCAGTTTCTAAGGAGTTTCAAGATTCATCCTTTTTCTTCATACATCTAATCTGGGATGGGGTTTTGGGATCAACAGTTATAACCAATTCTAACCTTGTATAGGGGTGATTGAGTATGCTTTGGTGTAACAAAAATAGTGCCTTTGATTCCTGAATGAACAGCTGGTCCACTATCTGCTTTTCACATCTTCTTTATTAATACATTTTTTAGCTTCTTATCAAAATAAAAGCAACAGTCGCCACTAGGCAATAAGATTTAAGAGAATAGTTTGATAGCACATTTGGTGCCACAGAGAAATCAATAATTCCAAATTCATATTCCCAGGGTTATTTTTGTTTCCTGTACCATCAAAAAATGCGCATCACATTCACAGTGCCGTTGATCAAAGATGATCAACTTGACAGATCAAACAAATATTTAGGATACATTCAAGGACAAGACTAGTCGATTTGGATGCAGAAATTCATCAAAAGTTTTCAATTCAATTGATATTGTTTTTGTATTTTTAGAGAATGCATTAAAGCACCATATCATCATTATTGGTTGTTCATAAAGATTCAAGGCAAACATGCTAGACCTTGTCAAACAACTATAGATACATCAGAGAAACAGAAATATAATTAACCACAAGAAAGAAACATGTTGGCTTTTTGGTACCAAATACTAGGCATAGAACAAGTGCAACTAGAATTGAAAGGTTAGGATCTTAGATCACGCCCCTTTTTCCATTTTACCAGTTGAATGCCTTTTTATGATTGAAAAAGCACAATCAAAAGTCCAAGTTACCCATTCTGAAGCTCAAAAATGTAGTCTTAACACATATAAGAAAGCTTACATCCAAAGCATTTGTTCCTTTGTCCATCAAATCAAGCTTTGTCAACACACCAAATGTCCTCTCACCTGCAAAAAACATGCATTTTGATGTAAAGAAAATGCAAGCTGGTAATTATAAATTTACACTTAATTATAATGTTGAATTTGGCTATTACTAGAAAAAATGAGGGACACATATACCAGTTGGATCAACTTCTCTAGAGAGTTTGACAGCATCTGATGTTGCCAGATCTTGATTGGCTGGAGTTATGGCCAAAATGAGGCAGTTTGGCTACGGAGAAAGAACCAGATATTGATCCGTTGAAAGAGGAACAAAAACAAAACTTATCAAAAACTTGAAGATGAAATTTCAAAACTTTAACATGGATTTGGCATCACCAACACAGAATGACAATTATATAAAGTTTCCATTTATTTGGTTAGGATTTCAAAAGTAAGTCCTAAGCTAATATCCTTTACCATTGAGGAAATCCCCAGGAGGAGAATAGATCAGTTTTCTAGACAACAAAAGCAGGCCAAAAAAAAAAAAAAAAACTCTCAAATGGTGAAACAATTCACTCAGAGTCAAACCTTCAATGAATGAAGAAGATTTGACCTCAATAATAGCCTGACTAATAAAGCAAATGCTCGATTTAAACTATTTATTACAGGAAAATTTCTCTTCAGGTAGTAAATATGGTTCACAAATTATGAAGAAAAGGAAACAATTTCCCATTACCTTCTCAATATACGAACGAACCATTGTCTCTATCTCCAGGACGACACTCTCTGGCTGCCCCTCTGTCAATTAAAAACATTAATAATTTTCAAAACTGACAAATGCATTGCAAGCATCTTTTACCATGGTATGTTGCTGTAAAGGGAGAAAACAAGAGGAATAACGAAAAAGGCATACCTACAGCAACCTTTGTTATACCCGGCAAATCTATGAGTGTTAAGTTGACCACTGAAAAAAGATAAAGCCACAATCATCAGGGAACAAATAACTAATTATCGGCAATAAAACTGCAAAATGCCTAAGAAGAGGTAAAAGTCTAAAAATAGCTAAATTTTAGAAAAGCTTGAGAACACTGAAAGACATTGGGTGGTGTAAGAACCTAAAATGAAAGGGGATATTGAAGCACAATCATATGAGAGATGATTGCATGAAATAGTAAACAAATATTTCTATCACCAAAAGAGAGAAGTGAACATGCACCAATTAACTGTTATGAATATCCAAAGCCCAATTAAACCATACAAATTGTGGACAGTAATATATGCAAAACTGATCAGTTATAATAAACTGATACTACCGGTGATATTTGTGCATGATCACTCAACATAAAGATCGCAACCTATCTCATATTTGAAATTCCATCTCAACATAAAGATCGCAACCTATCTCATATTTGAAATTCCATACCATTTGGGGAATAGATACTAAGATGGATGGGAACTGGAGAAATTTGTTTTGATTTCCCAGTTACTCTATCAGTTTCTTCTTGAATTTCTTTCCGAACCATAGCTGCAAAAAGAATTTGAAAATTAAACAACCAATACTAATTGGAATTAGAATATACAATGGCATACAACCAGTTACTTTTGTGTATGTGTAATGAATGAACCAAAAGATAGCTGTTGCTGCATCAATTTGGAAGCATACAGTTTTATGCAAATTGCAAGTGCAATGCATACTTTGTACAGAACTAAGTAGGCAACCTAAAATGATATCAGGTTCACACATTGTATAAAAATTGCAGAAAAAAAAAGATATTAACTAGAAATCATTGTTTGAATTTATGAGCATCTAACCAACAACTTGATAAATTGACAACAATTAAACATACAAATATAACATTGTTAAGACATCAATATAAATATTTCATATGTCATAATCATAAGCAAAAAGATACTGGTTTTGTACACTCCTGTATTTCAAATTGGCTGTGTAGTATTTAGCATGAATACTACTGTAGTTGGACCTCCTACCAAATGGCTTAAGCATTACCAGAGAAGTGATAATTACAGTTTTACCTCACAAATAGCAGAGTAGGCTTCTCATATTGATCCACAGAAAACATATACAAAGCTTTAGAAAACCTTACAACTTAAAATAATTTGAAATATTAAGGCCATCAAGACTTCTAAAGGCCAATGATGAAACATCTGATTACCCAAAACACACTTAAGAGTTGCTTTGCAACCATCACCAAGGAGCACCTAATCGAACACGTGAAACATATTTCAAAGAAAGAAACTTTCAGCAAATGGAGATGGATGATACAAGGATTAAATGCAACTGGAACACAAATTTGCAAAGAAGAAAGCCAATACCAATTAGAATACATGAAATATGTGCGTAAATTAGAAACTTGCTCCATTAAGTCCTGAACTGTAAATTCCTGATTCGCATAAAATTTTCAATTACGTGAAATCAAGGTCACTTTATTTCAAAAAAATGAACATAATCATAAATTAACACCAGAGACTACATCACAACTATAACCAAATGCATCAAATAGCTCATTTAGAAGAAAAAGAAAGAAAAATATAGAGTAAGATTAATCAAATGCAAACATATCATAACACTGGCATGCAAATAACCTACAGAAATCGGTGAACTTTTTCTTTGGCAAGTGAAGGAACTCTGCATACTCCTGTAGCCCAGGCTCTGTCTTGTGCAATTGCAGCACCAAAGGCCTCCTTGTCACAATACCTGAAAATTACACAAAATACTTCAGAACCAAAAATTATAAGTTATTTGCTTCATTCGCATGCACATAAATTTTCCGAGATCACTTAAAATCTTTTGATCATGATATGCTTTAGTTCCAGTTTTCCTAAAACGAAGCAGGAATTCAACTAATGTAACTTTTGATTTAGACATCTTTTAATTGAGTTCACTTGTTCAATTCTCCGAAGCCATTGACTTAAAGAGTTTGATCTCACATTTCAATTTTCCCTTTTCGACAGTAGAGTCAAAACTGAGTTCAAGAGTTTGAGTGAAATTGACCAAAAGTTATCATTATTTAAAAGAGTTTGACTTAAATTGACGAAAAGTTATCATTATTTAAATAATTAAAAACTAAAAAGCATTTCCCTTTTCCATCTCTTCAATTTTCTCACCAACCAAACAGAATACAACAGTACAAAAACAAAGGAAATCAAAATTCAAAGCTTATAACAACCTGATCCTCGAGGAAGAAAATCTCGTCCGACAATGCTCTCCAGCACCGACGACTTTCCAGAACTCTGCATTCGTTTACAAACACTTGACAAAATCAAACCAAATTCACTTCGAATCTATAAACCGCAAAGAAAAAAGACAAAAATTAAAAAAAAAGACCTGGCCACCGACAACGGCAACAGAGGGAAGAGCCTCCCAAAGTGTAGGCAAAGCAGAGTCGCCGCCGTAGTCGCCGAGTACTGTACACGCTCTCTGTAGCCTGTTAACTAACCCTATCAAGCTCTCCATTGTTGCCATTATTTCAATTTCTCTTTCTTCCAAAACGCTACTGGTTTGTTCTTTCGAATTTGAACTGATTGCTGCTAGAGAATAGAAGAAGAAGAAACTGGTGACGAGTAGGAGAATAAAAAAAGCTATTTTGAAAATATTTTTTACTTGAAAAGAAGTGGATGTGTGTGGGCCTCAAATATCTCAGAATGAAATGTTGG
Source organism: Citrus glauca (assembly GCA_029633175.1). NCBI lineage: Eukaryota > Viridiplantae > Streptophyta > Magnoliopsida > Sapindales > Rutaceae > Citrus > Citrus glauca. The sequence continues at coordinate 18,921,499 of JAQOOD010000004.1, forward strand.
TCGCGTTAGTGGCAGTAGGATGTCATATAAATGCGACACGTCAGCAGGTTCGTTTTGAATTTTGAATTTGAGCTGAAGCTTGTCAGTTTCTTATTGAAAGGTGGACCCTCTCGGATTTTAAATTACAAAAAAACCACGGGTCAACGATCATTGACGTGCAAAAAACAGTTTTTTCTTTTGTTTTGAACAAGTGCCCAAAAAAAAAGTTAAAAATAATTTAGAGAGCAAAAAAAATATTGAGAGTTGAGCTAGTCAAGGGTTTATGGTTAAGAATCCTACAGTGGGTTTAATTCCCCGGAATAGATTAAGTTGAAAAGAATAGGATAAATTTTAAATTATCCTTTAAGATAGAATGATAATTAATTTTTGTTTTCAAAAACTTTAGAAACTTCAATTTATTCTCATTTTTATTTAAAAAATAGTTGTAAATGGTGATGGTGTTGATAAATTACTTTTTTATTTTCTTAACAATAAATAGAAGAAAATTAATGTTTTTACTCTTTTAGGAGTAAAGCAAAGATTGTCACACTAAGTAGAGGGTAAATCAAAGTTTATCCCCAAAAAAAATACAAATGTCAATACTGTGAGTATGTGTTTTTTTATCCATTATTGAAAAATTACTCAAGCAACCTAATTATTAAAAAAAAGAGAAATTATCTTTATACCATCTTTATTTTGTTAAATAATATATATATATATATATATATATATATATATATATATATATATATATATATAAACACACACACCTCTACAAAATTTCGATATGTTTTTTACACTATCTTTGTTTCTAAACTTATATCAATCAACCATTTCGATACTAAGAATTTAAATAAAATAATTATTTTATCCCTAAATGAATTGAAAGATTATTTTATCCTACAAAATTTTTAAAAATAAAAAATTTTATAATTACAAAAATACCTCTTAATTTAATAAAACAAATAAATCTCAAAATCCAAGATGTTAATTTTTATAATAATAATTTTTAAATTATAATTTTTGTAATTATAATTTTTTATTGTTCAAAGTTGGTTTATACTATTATTATTATGGTGATTAATTTAAATAATGAAAAATTTTTAACAATTGCGATTGTATGATTGATAAAAAAAATGAAAAATATTTGAAATGAGTATCACACATTTTTTAGGCCGAAAGGATTAAAAAATCAATAATATTTTATCAATTACTTAAATGGTACTCACACATCCAATTTTTCAATAATATTTTACCAATTAATTAAATAGTAATTATAATTTTTTTTAAATATATTGTAGGATAAATAGTCTTTTAATTATTTAGAGATAAAATAGTTATTTTATTTAAAGTCTAAGTGTTAAAGTGGTTTATTGATACAAATTTAGAAATAAAAGTAGTACAAAAAACATATCAAAATTTTGTGATAGTTCGATGCTCATACGACAAAATAAAGGTGGTGCAAAGATAATTTCTCCAAAAAAATGATCAGTCCACTACCTAATAAATACTTAGGTAGGATTAGTGCTGAAATAGTAGGGAGTAGTTACTAATTAGTATTAAAAATTGTTTGATTATCAAGTGATAAAAATATTATTTTGTGCTTATATTATAATTTATATTTGTGTTTATAAAATATATTAGGAATTATTAATTATGTCTTAATTATATTTAAATATGTGTATTTTTATGTGTTTATTAAGTAAAATATTAATTTTAAGCAATTCAAGGCTCCAAACAGATAAAAGGATGTCAAATTTGGATTCAAAAGATTCGAAAACCTTAAGATGAGTCAAAACTGACTTCAAAATGAGCTTGTGCAAAAAGTTGATTTTTTGTGTTGACTGAACATTGATTGGATAATAAAATAAGCTTACAATAGATATGAGTGCATTGGATAACTGTTAATTTTGTCTAAATATCAACCATTCATGATTCAATAGCTACGATCGTGCCATGTGACAATGGTGGTGAAGTAAGTTGTAGGATCCAAACATTTGTATTCGGGTTGACCTGATCTATCCATTAACCCGCCAACTCTCAATCGTTCTTTGATTGAATTAGACGCTTCACATTATATTACATGTAATGTTAACTTTTGAAATTTGACCAGCTGTTAGATCTTTATCTAGTGGCTGTGAGGAGCGCATGCATAAAAAGAGTTACTCTAGGTGTGGCCAAGGTCGTTGAGGTTTTGGAAAATAATTTGAGAGAACTAGGTGAGATAGTTTTTGAGTAGAAGGAGAGACTGTAAGCTCTGTAGCCTCTACAAATTAGTCTATTTCCATTGTAATATCCTTGTTGGTTAATGAAATCAACAAGAGTATGTTTGTCCCGTGATGTAGGCCTAACAAAGTCAAACCCTGAAAATCTTTTGTGTTATTCTCTTTACTATTCTATTCTTATTGTTTGCCGTGTGACATTTTCTGGTGCTTTTTATTTGTTCCGATATCGAGTTGATTTGAAGTAAGCAACCTGCGACAGAGAACAGCCAGCTACTTCTATAGCTATCTAACCAATTAAATTTGGCTTCGACCCTAACACACTAGTTTAGATCTTGGTTCCATGGTTCGTATTAAACTGGATGTTGAGAAATTTGATGGCAAGAATGACTTCAATCGTCAAAAAGTGAAGATAGAAGCCCTATCAGTACTTCAAATGGGAATTTGTTCTAGAGAAAGATTCAAATGGGAATGTTCTTCTGGATGATGAGGACCTTGAAGGAAAAATGGAAAAAGCACGTAGTACTATAATTTTAAGCCTTAGGATGAAGTTTTGATAGAAGTTTTTGAAGAGAAGTCTACCTTATGTATCTGGGCAAAGCTGGAGAAGATTTATATGACAAAGTCTTTAGCAAATATACTTATGTTAATGGAAGAAAGTTTTAAATTATTTTAATTGAAGAAAGTTTTATATTATTTTAATTGAAGAAAGTTTTTCTTTTTCTTTTTTTACGATGGAATATATTCATAACTTTAATAAGGTGATTATAGATCTTGAGATCTCGAGGGTATTGATGTGAATATGGAGGATGCCAACAAAGCAATCATATTATTAAGGAAAATGCTACTTGCCCCGAGTCAAACCCCGGGTCAAATCCGGAAACTCATCCAAACGACGCCGTTTCGTCTTTTTTTTTTCTCTTTCATTCTCCCTAAACGACGCCGTTTTGGCTAAGGCAAGACCACCCGTTTTGGCTAAGGCAACGCCACTGCTCTCTCTTTCTCTTCCGTCTTCCCCTTCCTCTCACAACCATTCACAATCCATTCATATGTCACTGCGAAATTCAGTGACATATACTTAGTAGGTGCAATAGCAAAGCATCTGATTTTGTTTCTCTCAATGTTCCCCAACTTGTCCAGATTCTGAACCACAATCAACACCAACAATGCCACCACCCCTGCCCCCATTGAATGCCCAGCAAATGTCAAAGTATAATTTGAGTTCCTGTCAAATTAATGCCCAGAAAAACCCACCTTGCAGCCTTCAAACGAGTTTGAGGATTTGGGGTTTGTGTTTTCTGAGGAAGATAAAGATTCAAGCCTGGCGTCTATACTTACTGGCTTGCAAAGATTGAGAGGAAGCGGCAGCAGTGCTAGAGAAGATGGTCGTCATCATGAAGAAGCATCAGTTAATAATAATTACAATAATAAGCCTACTGTTTCAAGGCCTTATTTATCAGAAGCATGGGCTGTCCTGGATCATCAAAGAAAGGTTGAAAATTCATTGATGAATTGGACATCTGTGGGACATGATGTGAACATGAAAGATCCTCAGGTTTTGGGCTCATACTGTTGCATCAACCGCAAGATAACAAATATTTGCTCGGCATCTAGTGTGTTTGTGTGTGTGTGAGTTGAACAGAACGAACGTGGCTGTCGGTCGATGAAGAGAACGAAGAGAAGAGAACGAAGCAATGGGTCTGAGTTGGGTTAAATGAAGAGAAGGAAGAAATCAGAGCAAAGAAAAAAAACAAATAGAAGCAAAACGGTGTCGTTTCAAAACGAATAAAAAAAAAATAAGAGTTAAAAACGACAATCTATGCTGCCGTTTCGGGATTTGACCCGGGGTTTGACCCGGGGCAAATAGCAAAACTCTATTATTAAAGGGACGTACAAGGGCGTTTTGACTACTTATGTAGCACCAACAATATCATTTGAAAGTCTAAAAATTCCTTCTAACTAATCTATTTCTTCCGTACATTGATGTTTCCTTTTATTCACGACATGACTTTCAGAAGTTGAGTTACAAAGAAATAGTATGATCTCAAATAATAGTAAAGTTATTGGTTACTCAAGCAGTAAATAGAAGGGAAGAAACTTGCTCTGGGTTCCCTGGAGGGCTACAGGCTGGAGTCTTCTCATTGTCTTCTAACTAGACAAGTAAGCAGTTAATAACATAGGAATGCAAACTTCAAACCTCAGTGCTCAAAATTTTGTGCAACAAGTTCTTATCTGCACATCCTAAATTGACCATTTTCCACACCAAACCGTCAACACATCTCTATGACAGACCCAGAACCAGAAACCTCATTGGCCTTGCTTTTGTTTGCCATGGTCTTGGATTTATAGTCATCTAGATAATGCTGGTATATATAGGAAAGAAACCCCCAGATTGCCAATAACATGGCAATTGCCTTTAATCCATTCATCTTGTCATGGAAAAATATCACTGCGAGAATAGGAATAACAGGCAAAGACAAGGTACTAATCACATTGGAAAACAGAGATGATACCTCAAAAACCAACCCCAACAAACCAACCGATGAAATCTGCCATGTCACGGCTGTCCAAATCAGAGTCATCAGATAGGACACCCTTCCCTCTTTGTATTCATTCATCTCTTTTGACAAACCCTTCCATTCTCCGCTAGCAAATAGTCCCACCACACATCCAAATGTTGCCACAAATGATGAATATATTTGCATGTCCAGCACAACAGAGAATGTCTCTTTCTTTATAACCTTCTCAAAAGAGAGCTGCAGTAGGGAGAGGTACAAGGAGTATGTTGCGGATGCACCCAGCGTGCATAAGAATCCGATCACATAGTTTCCTTTGCTTACACCTGAAGTGTTTTCGGAGTCCGCATTGACAGCGAGAAGGGTTGCTGAAATGGTTAGAAGGACTAAAGAGTTGAATATGAAAGGTGTGAACTTTTGCGAGTTAAGGAAGAATGAGAAGAATGCGTTAAAGGCCAATTGGGTTGCACATAGCAGAGAATAAGTAGACACAGGTAGATACAATAGTCCATACGAGTACATCATGTTGTCGCCAGTCAAGAGTAGGCCAAACGCGACGTAGAGGCAGACAAGCGTGGAGATTTTTGCATCGGTTTTGTTAGTGGAACGTGAGCCGTTGGAGAAGCAGCATAGAACTGGAAGCAGAATTGGGAAGCCGGCTGATTGAACAAATGTTGCCATCCATTTGCTATTGCCACCTTTGTCATAGTATAATCTGCCTAGAAGAGTAGCTGCTGACTGCCCAGCAAGAAGACATACTACGTATCGAATCACTCGAAGCCACCATTTGTAATGTTTTAGCTTCAAAAGTCGCCATTGTTGGTTCACAGATGTGGCTATATGCGAGTCTAGTTCCCTATCATTAACTGGCAAAAACACATAATACTTTATAATCATGCAAGAAAACAGAACATAATCAACATATGAAATTTCGACATACTCTAAAATTTTGATAACTGCTTACAGATAATCTACAAATATCAGGAAATAGGCAAATTGAAGCTATGCATGTGAAAAATTGCTAACCTCTGGTTTGTAGTTGCAGCTCTGGAGAAGCCTCCATGACTGAAGATTTAGCAAAGGAACAAAGTATGCTTTGCCGCTTTATCTTTATATCGCTCGGTGCTCAAAATCCTTTATATTAGAGAAAATTCAACAATTCATAAGATGGCATTGGCCTCTTAAATGGCAACTTTGTCCTTTTACTCATAATGGTTTTAAATTAAAAGATTCTGCAGCTAAGTCAATGTTGAAACTCATTAAAGCTTTTTTTAATCATTTTTTGGTCTATAAGCAAATTTTGACTTTGCTAGCTCAACTAACTTTTAACTTGCACACTGGGGAGTGAGGACCTCAATTTTGTTTGTTTTGTTTTTTTTCAACTTGACAGATTATCATCTATTATTTATCAAGATTTAAGAAGGGGGTAATATCATTGAAGTCGCTACTGTAGTTTTTGACAGATCAATGTTGTCCTATTATTACTATTACCATTACTATAGTCTACTAGTACTATAAGGATGTCTTTAGTATTCTATATTGTATTATATTATTTTTTATTATTTTAATATAAGTGTGTTATATTATAATGTATTTTATTAGTATTATATTATTAAAATATTTGATGTTGCAGTATACTATATTAATTTTTAATTATATTATATTTAGTATTGTACTATACTATATTAATTTTTTATAATCAATTTAAATTATATATTTAAAAAATAATCCAAGTAAAAATTCTATAATATATGTAATAATATTTTATATTATTATTTATATTATTAATTTCAAATTAATATTATTCAAATCTATTCATGCTTAAACATTTATTATTAGTTATATTAAATTGTTAAATAATAATAAATTTTTATATGCTAATTACAATAATATAATATTTTGTTATTGATTTATTTTATATGTTAGTAAGTATTTATTATTAGTTATATTAACTTATTAAATATTAATCAATTGTATTTATTAATTATTATAATATAATTAAATAGTACTTTATTTAGTTGTATTTTAATATAATAAAAATTAAAACATAATATAATATATTTAATAATAAATTTATTAATTTATATTAATAATTATAATATAAAAATAAAAAAAATAAAAATTTATATTATATAACACTATATTAAATTAAAAAGTTATACTTATTTTTTATTATTATTTTAAAAAAAATAATGTTGTAGTTCCTGCATTAGCACACTTGCCAAGAGCAAAGATTAATGCTGCTCACTGCTTTCCAATCAATTGCCAAACATGGGATTTGTACAGGTAATGCTGAGCCCCACACACTAATGTTATGCCATAACACACGCCCAGCTCACCCTAAATAGTAAATTCATGTATTTTTGTAGTAAAATCCAGAGACCTATTAAGCATAACTCCAAAACTTACTCTACTTACTGTAAGTGAGGGAAAATATGCTCTATAATCATATCCCTCATTTTATAGAAAAGGAAAAGAACCCCATGGAAGCTAGAACCGAAACTAATATGCCTTCAACAATGATGAGGGTTGAGGGTGCGTTTGGTATTGGTTTTTAATTGTGTTTTTGAATTTGTTTTATGGAATAAGAATGATCAGCTTTTATTGAAAATAATTTTTTTTTGGTAGCTTGTGTTAAGAACATTACTTAAAAATAAAATAAAAAAGTAAAAAAGTGTTTGGTTGTTTGTTTGGAAAAATGAAGATAGGAAAAAAGAGTAGTGAATTATTTAATGAAAACTTTTCTGAACAGTTACATCATCTAATGAAACCTATATGAGAGAATAATATAATATAATGAACACAAATATATATTTTATATCATTAAATAGTTTATTTATTTAGCCATTTATTATAAGGGTTCGGCTATGTTGAAATGGCTCCACGGTCGAGCACTGATGATAACCGTATGATCATAGAGATAAATATTAAATCTGCACTTACTATTATGATTTGACGGTCATCATCAATACTTTATGGTGGGATAGCTCCACCATTGCCACTGTCTCATTATAAATGCATACGAGCATATAGTATTTTAATAGTTTCTTAAAAACTTTTAGCTTTGTAAATAAATTGCAGTTATAAGATAAATATTACTTGAGAAAATATTAGATTACTTTATAATTATCATATATTTGTTGCGAAGATGTAACCTTCTTATTGATATATTTTCACCAACTTATAAAAATCTATTATCATTTTTAAATAAATGTGTATTGTTCGAACGATGTATTATGTGATATTACTTTTTATTTAAAACAATTTATATAGTATACCAAGTGATTAGGCTGCAATGTATAGAATAAATTTTTGTTACTGTTGTTAAATATTTGTTATAATAGTTTATTTATTAAATTATTTCTTTATTCACGGAGTCTATGTAATTTATTAGACGGATAAATACTCATCTACTCCTTATATTTGATCTTAAGTACCCATTTAATCTTTATATTTTAAAAAATGCCACAAGATATCCTTATTGTTGAATTTGTTACACTACTACCTTTACTTTTTCTTTATTTTTACAATAACACTTTACAACAATATTCTTGTAGATATTAATCAAAATAAAAAATATTAATATACCAGATAAGCTTTAAAAGAAAAATAAAAATTAGTGTAAAATTATTTTTGTTATTATTTTACTTTCAGGGTTAATTTTGTAAATTAATATGTTTATAAATAATTATTGCTAAGATTGTTGTAAGGGAATTAAACATTGTTTAAAGTTGGCTAGTATTAATTAATTTATAAAATAATAATTAGTAAGCTTGTTGCAAGGAAATAAAAAAATACCAATTCTTTTAGAATGATATTTATTGGTTAATTTGTAATAACTAATTAATGGTTAATTTGATAATTAACTTTTTAAATAAAAATAAATTAATGTCAAGAATTTTGTAATAAGTGTATAATTGTAAAAGTTAAAAAAAAACAAGAGTATAATATATTTAAGAACAGAAGTGGTTTGCAACTAATTTTCAAAATATAAAGAACCAAACAAACACTTAAATCACAATATAAGATTAAACAAACATTTATCCTTCATCACACATTTACACTACCTTATAAACCCTAGGAGAAAACACAAAACGAAACAAAATGGAGACTCTAATACCGTGTCTCCTTTGTTTTTATAGTAAGCATTAGAAAATGAAATTTTTTCGTTTCCGATTACTGTAGGATTTTCCACCGAAACGATGCCGCCGAACAACTTTTCTACATTTTCCTTTCCACAAAATAAAAAATAATAGAGTGAATTAGTACCACACACACCCTAAAGTCCATTATTGAAGTAAAAAATTGTGATTGTTATACCCTATCTGGTTAAGTGCTTATTTTCTTAAATAAGTTTTGAAAGTAACGCGGAAATCAAGGGTCGCCGATATTTTTGACAAAATCCAATGAAAAGGAAGATAAATTTTACCAATTCAAGACTTCAGAGTTTTTTAGTCTTCATGAAAATAAATAAATAGTGTAGCTCAAAGTGACAGGTTAGCTAGAGAACACACAATTCAATTAAAAGTGAAATATCATGTGAGACAATGTCAACAGAAAGACTCTTGTAGCAACATCAAATCAAAGCTGTCATCAGCTATAAAAGACACCATCCACAAGAACCTAGTACTCCCCCAAACAACAACTAAAGAGCAGAAACACTTGCTCCTGCTTAAAATTTGAGCCAACTCACGCCTTCATGCTTATCTTCGCTGCTTATAGACGGTACATATCAATGCCCTTATGCATTATAGTCCATCTAATATCACTTTAAGAGAGTGAGCAGATTGGGCATCCAAATCGCAGCCTCCAAAAAATGATATCAACCGTTTGCATAATAATTCATAAAACTGGATGTATAATCTATCTTTGTTTACTTAATTGAGTCCCGAGTCCAGAGAAATATTGAATACTTGTAGACTGCAGAAGTGTAGAAAAGTAGTTCTACAGCATTTCAATGTTACAAAATCATTTCAAAGAATCCAGATTTTCAATTTTACAAAATCATTTCCAAGAATCCAAATCTTATAAATGTATCATGTCTTTGTTTGCAACCCTGAGGACTATGAATTGTACCGGGAAAACTCAGTAAATATTACCACACATATAATGCCTTATGACTAACTAGCCAACAGCAGTAAAATACTTCCAAACAGCAATGAGGAAAAATATAAAAGAAGAAAAATACTCAGAGGGCTGTGGTAACCTTTACAGATCTGGAGTTTAAAAACGTCGAAAGAACCTAATAGCATGAGAGAGACAATAGGCACCAAGACGTCCAGGATTGCATCAACAAGAGCATCCACTTGACTGCGACTGGGACTGTGATGCATTGCCAGTTGTAGACCTCAGATTCACATCAACCATTTCTTCTTGCTTTGTTGAAGAAAGTGTTTCCATCCCTGGCAATGCTGCAGCAATTTTCCGAAACAAAGGCTGTGCCAACAAACCAGTTAACTACAAATTGCGAGAGAGATACAGAGAGAGACAGATAGAATTTAAAGCTCAAGACACTTGTTTTTAGATCAACCTTCCTATGGTTGGACTGCATCCCTAACATAATGAGAAAAATCAATAATAAACAAAACCAAAGTAGAATCATCATACCTCTAAGAGAGAAAAAGATGCAGAAAATAAAGCTTAAGATCATGGGCTCTGTAGTAATGGTCAAGGTTGGGAGCTATTTAAAAGCCCCAATATTTTCCTACAGTTAATATGAATGCAATTCCTAATTTTTCAAATTTACAAAATAGTCAAGTCAAAACTCATCATTTCATTCCCATTTCCTGGTTTTATTACTTCTTTCTATCTCCTCTTTAAAAACTTGCATACCTTCTTGCTTGGGATTTTAGTACAATCCTTTTAAGGAAATCATTCACTTACCTCTGTTGAATATGATCAGACTGAAGCAAGATCAGCAGAGGTGCAATCAAACCGTATTGGGGTGCAACATCAAGCACACCTAATCACACATTTGGACACAAGTATAGATTCTTCATGTGATGCAAACGGTGATCAAGGAGTTGAGAGCGTGACAGCATAACTGCACTAAGATGAGACAACCATATGATTGGAATGCCGATGATTAAAATCAGAATGCAAATTTTTGAATCAATGGCACAGATTTGAATCTTGAATGTAACCGCCACACAAAAGGAAAAACTGTCATCGCTAATTCTTATCTTTACCCCATTTTTCTTAACCTTTGGGAACTTTCTAGGAAGGTACCTCATTGCGGAAAAATAGAGGACCTTCAATTCATGTAAAATCAAGAGCTGAGATGTTGTGCTGCTCAGAGCTTCTATATAGAATATTATCATTCCAATTATTATTACCACCATGATAGCTAAGGATGCTATCTTGGTCTTCCAGATTTGTTGCTTAGGATCTGGAGGGTGATAACATTGTTTTGTGCATCAAAGCTAACATTCATGTGCCTTGGATGACTAAAAGAGCCATCAATAAAACCCTCAAGTCGATTAACAAGGATACTAGCTACGACTTGAGTTCTCCATAGCATGAAATTGTTCTGTGATAGTTTGGTAGGGGCTGAGAAGACGAGAGTTTGAAGGAGCTAGATTATGCCTCAGATTGTTTGGTAAAACAGTGTTGTTCTTTGGTGTTTGTTCAACATTACCATTTGATTCGTGGCTTCAAACATTTTCATTCATTTGAGCTGGACTACTACTGCTGTTAGCCAGGGCTTTCTAGCTCTGATACCAAGTAAGAATTTAAAATTTCCAAACAGAAGCTAAACACAACACAGCGTCTCCGCTCTTTTCATTGTTGGAATAGATGATTTTAAATGAATACAAGGTCCTCTATTTATAGCGATGAGGTACCTTCCCAAATATTTCCTAAAGGATAAGAAAACAGCCCTAAAGATAGGAATTGGCTCCATTTGTACAGCCGTTACATTCAAATTTTGTGCCATTGATTCAATCATTTGAATTCTGATTCTAATTATTGGCAAACCAATCATATAGTAGGCTCATCTCAGCATAGTTATTCTGCCACCTTACAATTCAATGGTGTAATTTCTTTTTCTTGATTAGAGTTTTAGGACAAAATCCCCTGTGACCATATCTTCATATTTTTCCTAAATAAATTACCTCCAAAGGCATTGGCTTTTTGAAAAAATTTAGGTCTTGTGGAGAACAACTGTAAATGTGTTGAATAGCAATATTTCAAATAAAAATCAAAATACTTTATCTATTATTTTTGTTGAAATTCCTGCAATTTCAAGACCGTGCAGATTTCCCTATGGCGAGCATACAATACTTGTTGGCTCCCTTAGCATCCTAAACCTTATGATACAAAAACACCAGAAGGAAACAAAGAGAGAGAACAACAGCTGAAGATTTACCTTTATATTAAAACCAGCTTTAGCACTCGTTTCAATGAACATGACGTTGAGTTCCCGAGATTTGGCTTCTCCTTCCTCTATGGAGACTTGCCTGTGCAATCATCCACATGAAAATACATAACAAGGCAAAAACAAACTAAATTCCATGCTCAAACTAATATACAGAAAGAGAAAAACCAATCAAAGGGTCCAAAGTTCATATGAAAAATTGAAAAAAGGTGAGCATCAAATTTCATTCGATATTAAGTGCGTGACTTATGAAATGGGATAGTGAAGCTCTATTGTCCAAAGCCATATAAAAGGCCCGGGCCCATTCTCAATGGTCCTATCATAGAGGATGGGACTCGTCCCTGCAGATCACTCTTTTATCTGCTATTTCAAAATAACATAGTGACTGAAGATGTTTTGATAGGATCATGCATGTAACTGCTATTTCAAAATAACTAGTGACAATAGGCATGAATTCACAAGATTAAAATTTAAGTTGGTGATGAATGACAAGAAATTTGGATGGAAAATAAAGCTACTATTCAAGAGGGCTGTTGGAGTTGGTTACACGAAATAAAAAATGTGACAAAAAGATGTAGAAAGAGGGCAATAGCAACAAATATCAAAACAAACCCCAAGCAACCTTTTTTTTCATTAACTCAGGGAGCTAAATAGCCAAATGCCAACAACCAACACATAGAAAATGAAATGAAGAAACATGGTTTTATGTCTCAAAGAGGAGAAAAAAAGGAAAATTCTTTGTGGGTTCAAGAGGAGGGATTTTGAAGTCAGTGCCATACTAGATGGAGAATTGAAAAAAGTTAATCACTAATTTTGATAAATATTGAGAAATATGGTAATCCAGATTCTAATATTTTCTTCAAAAAAGTTAATTACCACAATCTTACATCCCGCCAACTGTATTTAAATCCATCTCCCTATCTATAGTCACTTAAGGCAGTAGAAAACTTTTTCTAAATTGTGCACAAAATCCAAATGTATACCAATGCACAGTGTACTAAGTTCAGTAACTCATTTACTGAGCAAAAAAGCCTTCAAATAGCAGTGGAACAAAATAATACAACAGCAAAGAAATCCAGTTAAATTCCAATATTAACCATAATCAGCTGAACAATGTACACCTTTTTTCCACAAGGTCAGTTTTGTTCCCAACAAGGACAATGATGACATCACTACCCCTCTCGGTTCGAACCTCATCAATCCATTTTGAAGTGTTCAAGAAAGATTGCCGGCCTAAACCATTAAGGCAAATTGTTAGGGAACACACATTAGGTGTTCTCAGATAACGAAAACTAGAGCAGATGACCTTCTCAAGATTGTTACACCATTTCAGTAATCTTTCTCAAAACAATTAACCTGTATTAAAAGATAGTGGACGAGTAAATGTTAAGGTGAAAATAAACCTGAAAGTACATACTTGCAACATCATATACAACAACAGCAACAGAAGAATCCCTGATGTAGCTTGGAATGAGACTTCTAAATCTTTCCTGTCCAGCTGTATCCCTGCAGTAACAAGTGATAAAATTAACCATCCAAAAAGAAAGCAAGTCTGAAAGATAAGTCAATCATTTGAATGATCATGATCAGCGCAACAATATGATAAACAGATCATGCATGCAACCATAAGAATCATGGTTATCAGTGACAGGAAACTAGAATTCCAGAAAATACAGTGACAGAATCATGCAAATGGAAAGCTATGGAAAGAAAACATAACAGGAAGTATGAACTTGATAACTAGAATCTAGCAAATTTTTTTTTTGCAAAAAGAGAACCAGAAAATTCAATTTCAGAAGAACAGAAGACTTTAGAAACTAAACTCAACAGACTGCAGCTTTTAGCAAGATGATTGAGCAATCCACCCCACAAAAGGTTCTGCTATTTTCTTTCCTCCGAAAACTCAAAGCATACAAATGATAATTGTCCAAGCAGTACAAGATTGGCCCAACTTTTTATCCACATTTGAAGAAATATCATAAAGCAAGGACAAATTTAATGCTTTGAATACTAGACGTGCTTTAAAACTCAAAGGGAATAGATTGCTGGAGATATTTATGCAGACTTAAAATTGAATCTTCAGAAATTTAGAGAAAAGTTCCTGCTTTGACAATTTAAGAGATAAAACAAGAAACATCATAAAGCTGCACCATCGAAAAATATGAGTTAATTATATCTTTATGATGCGCCAATCTTACCACAGCTGCAGACGAACAGTTCGATCTTCAAGGTACATAGTTTTTGAAAGGAAATCAATACCAATTGTAGCCTGATCACCAAATCCATATGATGTCATTAAAAAACAAACAAACAGTTCAGCAAGCCAACAACATGTAACCTCAAGAAGTGCCCCCCATAATTGAAAAAGACAATGGTTATTATGATGACAGCAATTGTGGTGAAAATAAAAGCTCATATGCAAGAACCTCTCACAGTCAACACTGCAAAATTAGAGCAAAAACAAGCTTCAAATGAACAGAGTGTCCATTGAAATATATGGCAACTCAGTAACTGGCACGCACATCTATTTTTCTATAAATAAGTTATTAATCAAAAGATGAAACTGGATAAAATGTGCTGCTAAGAAAAGAGAGTAGAGAAGAGAAATCCCACGAGAAAAAGAGACTCCAAGAATTCAACCAAAGCTAAGAAGTCATAAGACTGCTTTGGAAACCATCTACTGGACCAGTGGTCTCAAAATTATAAGCCATCAGGTGTGCATTATACAAGTTCTACAACCAAATACAATTATTCCTCACAGAAACAGCTTCATATCAGACACAATAATACTCTCCACATAATTCCATTACTGTTCTCTCATAGCCTACCTCTCCAATCTGCAGGCACTGGACCACAGAATTTGGCATTATCCATTAGTCATCGCCAGCACACCATTAATTCAGAATGTCTCTTTTGGGAAGGGTGATCATAATTTTATTATGAACCAAATAGGATATACAAATACTAGTCAAAGGTAAAATAAAGACATAGTGATGTTGCTCTTCACAAGCCAAACCACATTCTTATTGATGTTTGTCTTGTACTTGTATCTCCATCTAGGGTAAACATGTCAAAAACTTTACTGTTGAAGCCATAAATCATCATGTCACGATTATTCCATCTCAAATATCTATCATCTTCACTTTAGTCTGAAGTAAGAGACTTCCCATGACTTAATCTATCTTCAAATAATTTCACATTTTACAGCACTGCTGATTAAAACAATGTCTCAGCATCCGTTATGTGATGCATGATACATGCACATGGGTTATTATTACATGGGTCCGGATAATGCAATTAAGCCACTAAATTCCCAAACAAGTACAAACAAGTGCATTCAAATGGAGATTACATCAGAACTGATCACAGGCTACTGATCACTAACCCAGTGAACTTGAAACACTAGTTCCCAAGTTAATTTGATCTATTCAATTATCCATTTTCCCATTTCACATAGCAAACCCAAACAAGAAATCAAAACATTTCAAACAAGTAGATCTGAAAATTATTACCTGATAGGTGTTATCGAATTTATCATACATGAAGCGAGTGATGATACTTGTTTTGCCCACAGATTGATCTCCTAAGAACACCAGCTTGTACTTTGCGAGAGCCGACACTGGCGCCATTTTCAGAGTCAACAAACTGGGAAAGAGACGATGAGTTGATTTGTTTAATAAGCTGAAGCAATTTTGGTAAAGCCAAGACTCTGTTCAGTGTTGGTTTGATCTTGGGCTTGGCTGGGCTGGTCGATTAAAGAAGTGGAAAGGGCAAATTTTGGGACAAATACATAAATATTAAGAAATTTAAGGGTATAATTGAAATGTTCCAAAGAACCAAAGAAGAAAGAACAGGGTTTTAACGTTGCGAGGGGAGGGTTTTGTTTTGTATTTTCAAAATCCAAAATTCGAGCTGAAGTGCAGCCAGAAACCATTTCAATTATCAACTAAGTACTGTTAATTTTGTAAATTATCTTGTTTACAAAACCCACAAATGACATAGTAGCTAAAAGGTTGTGATTGATTGTTTCACTATCTTTCTCCTGATGTATCGTCACCTCACCATTTTCAGCCATCGTATTCTCACAAATCACAATCTTGTCTCTGCCACTATCTTCCATCACCAAGTAAACCCACTAAACCCTAAGTCAAATGGGTTCTCATTTTTTCGCTGTCTTTCGTTCTATCCGATGCAGCGGCGTGCACCGGATCCTGATGACCCAACAAACCTGATGAAAGAAGATGGTGTCTCAGTTTGTTCACAGATGTGGATTGAAAATTTTCGTGAACCCGATAGGATTGTTACCAATTTAACGTCTTATATTCGTAGGTTTGAGTTGTGGGTATTAGCTTATCAAAAAGTATATGCTGATGAAACGGGCACATATATTCCTCGTAGTGCTATTCAGAAATCAGCATTAGAGGATTTGTTAGCTTTAAGAAATGCTGTTCTTGATGATAGGTTTAAATGGGGTGCTAGGTTACAGTTCTTTATAAAATCGCCTAGAGATAAGACTGATTATGAATCTTTATCTAAGAGGAAGATTAAGGCCATATTGACTACAACACAACCAGCCCCATTTCAGGATAAGATAGTTCAGGAGGTGTTGTTTATGATTTTGGAGCCAATATATGAGTCAAGGTTTTCACAAAAGTCGTATGCGTTTAGGCCGGGGAGGAATGCACACACGGTATTGAGGGTGATTAGGAGGAATTTTGCAGGGTATTTGTGGTATATAAAAGGGGATTTGAGTACAGTTTTGGATGGAATGAAAGTGGGTTTGGTGATTAATGCTTTGATGAGGGATGTGAGGGATAAGAAGGTGATTGATTTGGTGAAATCGGCTTTGGTTACACCAGTAATCACGAGTCGAGTTGATGAGGGAGAGAAGAAGAAAAAGACAAAGAGAAAGTATCAGAAGAAGAGAGTGTTGGCAGAGGATGAGCCAAAGCCAGACCCTTATTGGTTAGAGTCTTTTTTTGGGTTTGCTCCAGAGGAGGCAGAGAAGCTTCCTAAATGGGGTCACTGTGGAATTCTTAGTCCTCTTTTGGCTAATATTTGTCTTGATGAATTGGACCGTTGGATGGAGAGGAAGATTAAGGAGTTTTATCGACCTTCGAAGAGTGATGTCATATGGAATAGCCCAGAAGGAGAAGCTGAACAGGGAAATACATCTTGGCCAGAGTTTGTGCCAACTAGTGGACCAGATAAGACCAGAAAAATGGATTATGTACGTTATGGTGGCCATATTTTGATTGGCATTCGAGGACCTAGGGCAGATGCAGCAACTCTGAGGAAGCAACTAATAGAATTTGTTGATCAAAGATATATGCTCAAGCTTGACAACGAAACCCTCCCTATTGAACATATAACTAAGGGTATAATGTTTCTTGACCATGTGTTGTGTAGGAGAGTTGTTTATCCTACTCTTCGTTATACAGCCACTGGAGGGAAGATTATTAGTGAAAAAGGTGTGGGCACCCTCTTATCAGTCACTGCTAGCTTGAAACAATGCATCAAGCAATTTAGGAAATTGAACTTTCTCAAGGGGGATAGGGATCCTGATCCTCAGCCTTGTTTCAGAATGTTCCATGCCACTCAAGCTCACACGAATGCGCAAATGAACAAGTTCTTGTTAGCCATGGTTGAATGGTATCGATATGCTGACAACCGGAAGAAAATTGTTAATTTTTGTTCTTACATCATTAGGGGTTCACTTGCGAAGCTCTATGCTGCAAAATACAAGCTTCGTTCACGGGCAAAGGTGTATAAAATTGGTGCTAGGAATTTGGGTCGTCCTCTGAAAGAGAAGAAAGGGCAGTCACCTGATTACCAAAATTTGCTTAGGATGGGCCTTGTTGAATCAATTGATGGGCTTCTGTTCACTAGAATGTCTCTTGTTCCTGAAGCTGATTATACACCCTTCCCAGGGAACTGGAGACCTGATCATGAGAAGGCATTGATTGAATATATAGGGCTTGATGATCCCAAAACTCTGGAAGAGCAGCGAAGTTGCATTAGAGAACAGGGTCTTGTTTCTCCTCAGGACTATGTTTCAATGCTTGTTTGGAACTATAAAAGGAATGCTATTGCCATGGATCAGCTATCCTTGGTAAAGAGTGGTGGCACCAACATACAAAATGATCAGCAATTATTATCGAGCTCAAATCATGAGAACTATGAGGACAAGACAAAAGAAGAGGAAGAAAGTGAAGGGCTACATGTTGCAAGAATATAAGGTTGAGTTTGTTACTCTGCTTGAAAAGTGAGATTCTTTTCGTGGGTTTTGTACTTGTTAGAGAAAGCAATACAGCACCAAATTGTTGCTTCAACAAGTTGATGAACATTATAGATGAAGGCACTACAGATTTTCTTGTAAAATATCTACGAGAAATGAAATTATATTTGCAAGTTTTATAAATTTTATTGCCATGAGTACCTCTGCCGATTGTTCAAAACATTACAGTGGTTCTGTCAGACAACTTATGGGTACCCTGAAAATCTTCATTGCAATTCTAGCATCTCTGTTACAGTTTATATATGAAAGTGGTATCCAATGCGCATGCATTGGAAACTGAAAATCAATTGCATCTGTAGTGGCTCATTGATTGTTTGTAAAATGTCACTACAAAGCTAAAAATAAAAAATGTACTCTGGGTTTATTGAAAACTGAAAATAATTTGACTATACTTTCCTCTTCACACCAGCTAAGTGATTGGACGAAATTTGAAGATAGTAACATGTGAAGCCACTGACTTCGTGACCCTTGCTATGTGGTCACTTGAGACATCATCAGACCAGGTTTGGTTCACCCTCTCTTGAACCATTTTCTTGTCTTAACTGAGTTGTGAAATACTGTTTAATTTTGCAAATTTATATCAATTTGGAGTTGGGTTTGATTTTTGGAAAAAAAATACATGAGCTGATCTATTTTCTTCATTCAATTCATTATTGTTGTTATATCTGACAGTTGGTCCACTCCTTGTTGTAGTTTTTTATCAATATATATACACACACACACATATATGTATATATGTGTGTGTATATTGACAAATTTTGGAAATTGTCTTTTTTGCTTTTATTATTGATTTTTAATGTGATACTAGATTTTCTTATTCCTAAATATTGATTTCCAGGAGAACATTTAGTTATTGAAGATTTGAAGAGCTTTTCTTGGAACAAAAATGTGTTAACATGGAATTTCTTGAGGTTAAAAGGTAGGATAAAATGCAAGTTTGGAGCAGCAAATATGAACGTGGTGAATGATCAAACTAATAGTGCAGAGAACTTTGTTTTTCAGGTGAAGTGAGTGATGGAATCTCGATGCCGAAGGTGGTGCTGAGCAATGAGGCAAATGATGCAAAGTGGTGATTACTCTGGTAAATTGAGTTGATAATGGTTGGTGTTGAAATCCTTAATATGGGATGCTTCAGTGCTCTATTTCTGTTTTAAGTATAGTTTGTAACTCCATCATATAAATTATACATAAATTTGTACAGAGATTTAAGTCATGGTGATTCTAGTTTCAGCTTTAACATATAATGTTAAATTACTGTTTGAACTTTGAACCTCTATTGCAAAAAGCATATGCAAAATGAAAGAAAGAATATTGAAAGAAGACTAACAAATATCTTGACTTTTTTGGAATATAGAATAGTACGATAGCTGATTTTTTTTGTTAATTACTGACATTTATAATCCAAATGCACATTGCCACATCTTTTTAACAATTGTAGTATAATATAGTTGTTCTGGCATTGTAATGAGGTGACAGTATTCATCTTTTATGATAAAACTACTAAATTCTTGCTTCTTTGTGAGGATACTTCATTCAAAAGCGTTTGGTGGTCTTGCTTCTTTCAAAAGCATTTCATGGTTATTAATGCACTTATGCCGACATGATGAGCTGCAAGAATCTATTCAACTGTTGGTGGAAAAGTATAATTGAGCTGACTTCTATTGTTCATCTCGCTGTTAGAGGAGAAAAAAGGATGCAAAATACCAAAACTTATTGAACCAGAGCTGTGCCTTGAACTTCCAAAAGCTCGGTAGTTAGTCTTCTTAGTGTTAGCCATTGTATTCACAAGTTGAATAATGCAATAGGGTAATCTTCTGTATTCTTCAATAATGGTTCCTTATTATGAATGAAATGCTGCAAATTGAATAAAAATCTTAATTCTTAATTTGTTAGAGGATCTAAGTTGACGCATGAACTTAGTTTCATTTTGTCATATTTTTCTGATGTTTATGTTATTCTAATGAATGCTTTAGAAATCTAGCTAACTATAGGCTTTTGTCACTAGAGTTTGTTAGGGTGGATCATGGGTTATGGTAATTATAATCCGTTCCCGGAAGCAATTTTTTTAATTTTTGGTTGTTAAATTATATCAGAGTATCAAAATCTAAATCCTTCAATTAATTTTATTCTTAAATAAACGATTTTTTTAATAGTATATACATTCTGACAATAGTTAAAATGTGAAGAGTTATTAAGAATGTAAAGGCAGAGAAAGCAAGTGAATGATGCATAAAGCAATGTCACATAACTGAAAGAGATAATAATTCTCTTTTGTCAATGGAGACAATTCTCCTTCCTTCTCCGGAAAACCTTCCTCGCACGTGGTTGCCCCTTCCATAACTGCACTTAACCACACATTAGCAGTGCTATACTGCCCTGTTAAAAAAGCTCCTGTAGCATCTATCAATGTCACTACCCCATGGGAGTATAGTTCGAAGCAATCCTCCAAGCAAGCCCTAGCAAACGGGTCGAAAGTTCTACTTGTCAACAGCTTTTCTATGCTTGAAATTGTGTTGGTTGCATTTTCTAGAGCCAATTCCATGGCAATTAATGCCAATCCTTGAAGGTTAGTTGCATGACTGACTGGAATAGATTGGAGAGAAGTTAAGCATAAATCATGGCTAAAGATGGTGGATTTGTCAGCACAAGTTCTGCAGGTTTGCTTGATTATGTCAATGGAGAAAACACTTTTTACCGCAGAGGATGTTTCTTGAGGAGTTATGATAAAGAAGAAGAAGAAGATGTAAAAAGAGGAGGAGAAAGAAAATTGCCGCATTTTGATTTGTGTTGCTTGTTAGCTTTGGTTTCTTGGCCTTCTTGATATTCTGAAATCTTATGTATTATATCATGCGTATGATTGTACGAACTTTAATGGTAATTTGAAGGAAGCTTCCTATCTACTGGGCTATATTTGTTTCTTTTATGTGCCCATAGCAAAAAGTAGACAGTGAAAGTGAGCATACAGCGTTTGCATATATAGACATAGACAGATAGAAATGTTGCAAACTGTTACCGCATAGAAAAAGAGAAACGTGGCCCAAATGTGTAGCTCATGTGATTGATGGTTTTGTCTCAAGGAAGCTTCCTATATTTACTATTTATGAGCACTAGTTTTTTGAGATAAGAATTAGGTTTTTTTGCTTGGATGGTTATATTTAGCAAGATGTGAAGTTTAGGTGAGTGATTGATAGTTAATAAATAAAATATAAGAGGATAATGAGAATTACATAGCACGAAGTGTAATAATAGATTTAGTAATCGTGCTATGAAATATATAGGTAGATATATTGTACATATGTGAAAAAATTATAATTTTTTTATATTCTTTTAATTACGATAAGTTGAAGATCTCAAAAATGAAATTTTATACTTTTTTCCTTTTCAATGACCATGCAATTTATCTCATCTCACTCAAATTAAACTCATCTCAATTTCGATGCGTGGCTCTTAATTGGTCAAGAATATTTTTCTGATACACTTTTTACACTTATATAGTGAATAGAATTTTATTATAAATACATATACCTCATACAAATAACAAACTAGATTCAAAATTAATAAATAAAATAAATGCATAAGATTGTCCAACCAAATTAATAATCAATGAAACATATTGATAAAGGCAAGGGAGATGACAGTAAATTGGAAGAAAATACTATTTTCCTTAGTCAAAGGAGAAACCTCACCTTTCTTCTCCTTAAGACCATCTTCACAAGTAGTTGATGCATCCATCGCAGAGCTTATTTCTACATCAGCCCCCTCATAATCTTTTAACTTGACATTTTCCATAGCTTCTAGTAATGTTGAGTGTGCGTCTGAGTAAAGTTCAAGGCAATCTTGCAAGCCAATTTTAGTATGCTTGTCAAAGCTCTTCAGTGACAAAAGTTGTTCAATGTGGGAGCTAACATTTTTTGCATTGGATATGGTTAGCCCTAGTGAGATGATCACCAATTCCTGAAGGGTTGCATTTTGGCTTCTAGGATTGGCTTCAAGGCTTGCAACACAAAATTCATAGCTTAAATTTGGATCATTTTTTGCGGCGTTTTCGCAAGAATCTTGGATGAGATTAGAGCTTAGAGAAACAAGAAACAGAAGAAAGAACGTAATTAGAAAGGTGATCAAGGTTGAGAAATACATCATAATTTTGTTGATTGGGATGATATAGAGTTGTAGAATAATGTTGATTTATTTATAGAGAAGTTTATATTTATAATAAAGAATGTGAACGTATATAACACATGTAGTAAACCGAAACATATTCTTTTTTTGGCATTCTGTTTTTATCTTGATTTTTGGTTGTATGGATACATCAATCTCTGGCAATTTTGTCATGACTAAACGTCACTTATCAAGACAATACTTTAAAAAAGTATGCAACTCGAAGGCATTGGCAGTTGTGATGATATTTGCAACTCCAGAAAAAATTATTTTCTACATTTCAATTTATATTTGAGGGATAAATTTAAAGCAACTTGAAGGCATTACAGTTGTGATGATAATTGTAACCTTAGAAAAAAAATTATTTTGTGCATTTAAATTTGTATTTTAAAAGTTTTTGTAGGGACCCAGAGCTTTACAGCGTTTGTAAAAGAATGCGCTTTTGCATGAAATTTTATGTAAAAATCTGCACTTGTGCATTTTCAATATCCTTGAGATTTAAAAAGTTACTCACAAGTGTGAAGGAAAAGATTGACAAACTCTTGTTATAGAAAATTTGATGCATGCAAACAGTATAATTCCATTTGTTATTATGATACAAGAAAAGTAATATTAAAATTTTCTCACAATTTTTCTTGAAAATAAAAATTAATAATTGCGCCTGATATTCAAAACCCATCAAGGCCTAAATCAACTTGCTTCGAGTCACGCAAATAAATACATGTCCCTTCAATTGTTCTTGTGTGTTAGAAATGAAATGTATATGGATATGGTGGAACCAAAACTTATAGTAAAACAGTTCCTCTGTTTACAAAAATGGTTAGGGAAAGAGATCAATCAAGAAAAGTTATTGAGGTTAGATAGCCAAATATACATAAGCTTACATGCAACTTGAGATTTATGGGAGTATACTACATGTGCAATCCCATGTAAGGCTGCTGGCGCTATTTTGAATCTTGTAGAAGTGGTGAATGAATTAGGGCCACTCTTCCTATTTCAATGTCATGTTGTTAGTGTATGGATGTCTGGAAATGTAATTAGATTTGGTATCCAAAATGTGTTTGATATATTATTTAGAGACCTTCTTAATTAATGAACTCCAAAAAAAGACGCTGAGACGAGTTGCAATGTCACAATTCCCAAAATGACTTTCATAATTTATTTTCGAAAATATCCTTACAGGAAAATTGATTAGTTAATTTAATATTTTAAAGATTTAAATTTCTGAAACTAGTGAGTGAAATTTATGGGCATTGACTGTGCTTATTATTATCTCACCCCATCGTAATAGCTTTGATCAATATAAAATCTTTATCATATATATACAATATAATCTCGTTAAACTAAAATTTGATAAACTGATAATTTTAATTAAATAAAATAATAATTTTTGTCAGTCCCGAATCGAGAGCCACATGTTAAATTAATCATTCATTAAATTTGTGAGATAACAATATTTTTAAAAAATCTTATTTATTCTATAGGATCTATTTTGCATAAATTAATAATTAACTATTTAAAACTACATACATAATATATGTCTGTGATTTTCTTTATCGTATTAATTCAATACATTAAGCATTTCATTGGTTATTGTTACTTTCTTTAAACCTTTTAAATGAAAAGTCATTATTATATTTTATATGCTCTTTTGAGAGAAATAAGGGAGAGATCGATTTAATATGTTGCCTCCTAAAAGCCTCGTTTGATGGGTTACCATATAATTGTGATCCAGTCATGCAATCTAGTCAAATAATTTTCAAGTAACTGATTCACTAAATTAAGATCAAATCATAATCTTACTGTATAACTTGACAAATTCACTAAATTTTTGAATTATACTACCTCTATATTTCCTTTGAAAAAATATATTATGAGCATCATATTATCTTTATCATTGAATAAGTTATTGATTTATCGATAAATCAATAATTATTGTTTCATTGATATGTTAATATTATCTAAATTAATATATTTTTCATAGTCTCAAGACTATTAATTTATTGAAGTTCTACTATATTTTTTAGCAAGGGTAAATGCTTTCTTTGTCCCAACAATTTAAGTCAATAACCTAGTTAGTCTCTCTATTTTAAATATGTTTCAAAGCCAATAACCTAGTTAGTCTCTATAGCTTCTATGGAGAAAAAAAATATAAATATTAAAAAAAGCTAATAGTATGTAGTACGTATAATTTTTATAACAATTTTGATAAAATTAATAAATGTATAATAAATTTTTCATTATACAAATATAAAATCAAATCAAATTATCTTCCAAACTCCAGCAGTTAGTGTTTACTAAATATTTTAGTGTTATATCTTTTAAACAATAGCTACGCTTCAAACAGGTCTTATATCAGTATCCTTGATCCATTAATTGACATAATATAATTTAAATAAATTTGACATACGAAAATATAGGAACTAAAGAATTATTTACAGTTTTCAACAATTGTATCGAAGAAGGCCCATGTGTGGAATAATCTATTAGACTCCAATAAACCACTATATAGAGATGGCAAAATTACCCACCAACCCGCAAACCTATCTAAACACATCTGCAAAAACCCGCCCATTGTGGATAATTTTGCAGGCTACAAGTGGGTTTGATATTTCAAACTTAAATCTACTACAGGTTGCAAGTAGGTTTGGTATTAAGAAAAAAATCTGCTAGGTACCAACGCGGGAATCCACCAATATGCATTCTTTATTTTAATTATTTATATGTTTTATTTTAATCATAAAAATTACTTAAAAAATTAATCATACATATATGTTTCTAATTCATAATCCTAACTTATCTCACTGCAACATATAAGTAGAAATTTGACAATTTTTATTACTTATATTTTATTTTACTTTAATTGATTTTGTTTGTTTTGCCTTAACGATAATTATATAAAATTTACTTGTTGATATTATTGATAATACTTGTGTATTGATTAAAAGATGAAGTAAGGTATTGATATTAGTGATGATGATTTGCCTATAATAGAAACATTTTGTGTTAGACTAATATATTTTGTGTATTTTTAATATGTTGAAATTTTAATTTCTTATTTACATTGATAAAATTTAGAATTGAGTATTGTTTGCGGATTTTTTAGGCTATTATTATATATTTATAGTTTGAATTATGTAATTTAAGTTTTTATGTATTATTAACAGTATTTTTTATATTATTGATTATAAACGAGAAAACCCGCAAAAAATTTATTGTAAGTTGCGGGTGAGTTTGGTAATTATTAAAACCTTGTAGAGGGCAAGTTTTTCTGAAAAAATAAAAACTCACTGCAGATTGTGGGCGGATTAAGTAATTTAAATTTTTTAAGGGTGTGAGTTTAGTAATAACAAACTTATAGCGGACGGTACTCACTGACATCTCTACCATCCGTACAATAGCGGGAATTTCAAGATAAACCACCACCATTGTTGACTAGGTTGATGGGCGTGCATAACTCTTATGTTGCATTTACTAAATTGGAATCGGGATCAGCTGGAATTGTAATGGGTAGGAATTGGAATGAATTAGATTGTAACAAATTACTAAAAAATAGTTAATGGATTATTGTCATAATTATTATTAACTAATATATTAATTAATTTTAAAAATTGCTAATTAATTATTATAAAAATATATTAACTAATAATATTAATATAAATTACTTAATTAAAATAATATATTAATTATTTTGATTATTTATTCAAAAATATAATTATTAATAATTGTTGTTAATAATATATTAATTAGTTGTAAAATTTTATTATTTATTTATTTAATAATATTAATTTAATTAATTAATTAATAATAATATATGAATTAATTATAATAATTATTGTTAATAATTATTATAATAGTATATTAATTAATTACAATAATAATATATTAATAATTGTGATTATTTATTCAAAAAAAATTATTAATAATTATTGTTAATAATATATTAATATATTAATTAGTAGCAATAATTATTTTATTTATTTATCTAATCATATTAATTAATTAATTAATGATAATATATTAATTAATTGTAATAATCGTTGTTAATAATTATTATAATAGTATATTAATTAATTACAATAATAATAGATTAATTGTTGTGATTATTTGTTAAAAAAATATAATTATTTTTAATAATATATTAGTATATTAATTATTAGCAATAAATATATTAATTAATCAATTATATTAATATTAATTATTGCGATTATTTATTTAGGAACAATAATTATTAATATATTATTGATAATAATAATTAATTAATAGTAATAATTATATTAATTCATTAATAATAATATATAAATTAATTATATTAATAATTATTATAATAGTACATTAATTTAATTAATTAAAATAACAATAATAATAAATTAATTATTATGATTATTTATTCAAAAATAATAATAATTATTAATAATATGTTAATATATTAATTAATAATAATAATTAATTAATTAACGAACGATAATAATAGATTAATTATTGCAATTATTTATTCAAAAACTATAATTTTTAATAATTATAGTTAATAATATATTTATTTATTAGTTAATCATAATATATCAATTAATTAATTATAATATTATATTAATTAATTATAAAAGAGGACAAAATGGGAATTTTTTATTTTGTGGAGGGCAAAATGGTCAATTCTTGGAATGGGAGACTCATTCCCACACTCCCAATGAGAATCAATCTCTCATTCCCCATTTTCAAATAGTGATGGGCCCTATTATTTCGAATCATGCCCCACACTTGTGAAGTAAACGCCATCAATCATTCTGATTCCCCAATCTTACAAGTAAACGCACCACTAATGGTGAAGGTAGGGCAACCTAAATTATTATTATTTTTTTTTAATCGACTACGTTCTATTTGCTTCAGAAGTATACTAATGATCCTTATGGCTATCACTCCTTATTAGGAGCATCCTACATTAGTATACTTCATCCATCCGATAGGCGTCGCTAGTGCATCTGTTGGGCCTCTTTAGCAAGTCTTATGGATGTCTTTTGTTTAGTTGACCCTGTGAAATCTATGCATTTTCCTTCACCCTCTTGTTGATCCCTTAAGGGGTCTTCAGATCATCCTAGAGGTGAAGCTCACAATGGACTAACAATAACAATAACAATAACAATAACATAATACTCCATTACAAATTATCCTAATTAAAACCTGTATTAAAAAATAAAAAATTCTAAACTAGTAACCTAATATGTTGATCCAATTTCTCCAAATCGCAAAAATAAAATACATCTTATGAAACTTATTTAGACAACACATCAAATAAGTTGGAAATGAGTTTATTTGAGATTGCATGTTTGTCCATGTTAAAAGAGAAAATGCTGATAATATTGATTCAAATATGATAATAGGTGAGTTTTCTTTTCTGAAGAATTGTAGGATGAAACTTTGAATTTTTTTAATTCATGTAGTACTTTCATTATTAATTCTTTGCTTATGTATTCTATTTCAATAATTTTGTTTATAGGACAACCATTTCGAAAAATAAGACTTATATTAAGTGCATCTTAAATTCTTATTAATAAATTCTCTCATATGATAGAAAATCATTTAATTAATAAAAGATAACGATATTTAACCCCTTCAACTCTTCTCATTAGCCCTCGTTATTCAGTTAATACTTAATACCACTTATTTGAAAATTACCCTTATTAAGAAATAATTGTTTTTCTTCTTTTCACTCTTATCTCCTTTGCACTCACTCTTTATTCAGCCATAGTTACTATTATCACTACCATTAGGGATGGCAATGGGGAGGGGACCAACATCCCCTACCCATTCCCAATGTTTTGCATATGCCCCTATCTCCTCTCCATCCCCATTAAAATTATATGACCCCAAAATAATTTATATGTTTTTCGTTTTTGAATTCAATTTAATCGTATTAACCCAAAATTATATGAAATAAAATGAGAATAATCATGAATGGTCTGATTTCATTCTACTTCGTCAAACTTTTGGTAAATATAATATTCAAATAATGTGATTTTTATACAATATTAGCATGGTTGTTGTCCATAAGCAATGATACTTTTTGGCCACCAACTATGGTGCAATGAAGCCATGTGTGATGTTGCTAGTTGACGTCGCGGCGAGCTTGGCTATTCAACCATCGACAACGTGACATGCTACTGGACTATAATGTAGGGACAAAAATTTGACCCGAACTCAGACAAACCCAGATAATTCGAACCGGGTTCAACCCACACCGAAATAAATTAATATGGTATTCGGAATTAATTTCATCAACCTGCATATATGTGGGTTTGGTTTTGGGTTTGGGTAAACCTGGAAATTCAAAACCCGGACCCAGATATATTTATTTTAATATTATTTTTATAATATAAATAGGAAAAAAAAATCAGTCTTGACTCATACTTCTACAATCGTAACCACCAAACCAAAGCCATTCTTTTCCTTTCTCTTCAACTCCTTCTCTTTCATCTAATCTTCATCATCTTCACACTTTCACAGCCGCTCTAGCCAAAGCAAAGTATTCTTTTCCTCTCTCTTCAACTCTTCTTTTCATCGAATCATTGTCGTCACTCGTTATTGCTTTGCCACCTTCACTGTGTTTCATGTTCATCATCATCACTGGTCGCTGCTTGTCTATCTATTTCATGGGTTTTGGTTGGTGTTTGTCTGCCTTCACAATTGTAATCGCAATTGTGGCACTGTGTTCATTATCATCGTCATCATCGCCCTCCATGCATTGCTTCACCGGATGCAGATCCTTAAAGTTCGTAAAAATTAAATCGTGAATCGTCAGTTTGAATTGTAGATCTATGTTATGGATTTGTATTTGTGAATGTTTAATTACTTTAAATCATTGAAATTAGAATTTGTATTTGTGTTTGATTTTTTTGAATTAGAATCTTGATTTGTATGAGGATCTTTTTATTTCTGCAGGCAATAAATTCGGGTTTAAATCTAGATTCGAAACAACATTTTGGTATCCGAGTCCGAAACTAGAAAAACCAAACCCAGACCCATACCTGGATCCAAATTTTGTCATCCCTACTATAATGAGATGAGGACGAGTTATGAGCTGGTTATGGCGCGAATAATTTAGAAATGATGAGTAAGATTGTGAGAGAGTGACTTGGCATTTGATTTATGAATTGTGGGCTTATAAGATTGTATGCTTTGGACTGTAGTTAAGTATAAAATTACATTAAATTTTTTATATTAACTAATATAAAAAATATTATTTGTTTAAATATTTTGATATTTGTTATTTACAATAATATTTAATATTTTACAATTTTAATTTTATTAGTTATCCACTCATAATTAAAAATTAAAACAGGGAATGGGGAAATTGGAAGGAGATGGAGATTCCACCTCATCTTTGTGCTTTTCCTGAATAAGAAATTGGATAAAAAATTGTCCCAATCCTTTTTCCGAGTAAGAAATTAGGTATAAAATCATTCTCATACCTTTCCCAAATGGGGAAAGCCCCAAAAATTCTCATCTCCGTGGATAATTTTGCCATCGCCTATAGCAACACATGAGTGATTTTAAAGAAAATGATATACATCCCATTGCAACACTAAGCCACCTTGCTTCACACTAGAGCAAAGAATTGTCACGCCTCATGAAAAATGATGCAGAGCAAAGCTACCATGCCACACTAGGTGTCCGCATCATGCCATGTCACCAAGGAAGCCACCTATCACGAATCGCTCAAATCTCCTGCAATTATAGAATAATTCAACGTACACAGGTTCGTTTAGCAAAAGTTTGTCTAGATGTGGAGTGCGCTTAGCAACAAAGGGAAGACACACTTAGAAGTGGGATGCGCTCAGAAATGGACCGTCAACACAACTAGCTAACCATAGTGCGCTTAGCAAATCACCCAAGCCATGCCTAAGATTTAGAATTCTCTACAATTGTAAATAAATTGGAAGTTTCTATGTTTCTTCACTTATACCCTTAGGATATTTATGCAAGTTGCCTGGAACTCTTAAACCTAGTACCCTAACACCTATAAATAGGGGTGAACCCCCTTATTTACCCAATAACCGCACCACATACACAAACACTCCAACACATACACATGCTTTGTAGCTCTCTTGTAATTTATTATTTAGTGTGTTATAAAATATATTTTGGCCATATTTCTCTCTTCTTTTTAATATTTTCGCAAGCATTCTTTTTTTACTAGTTTGAGAAGTGTTCCAAGCTTATTTTACGACTTATGTACTAAAAGTTATTTAAGTGTCGTACGGATTTGCTGCGCAAAATACTCATCCCGCGACACACCGCTTGCATACCACAAAGGAAACCCATTTTTGAATTTCTGGCAAATTTCATTTCATGTTTTCTTTGTAAAAATATAATCTTTTTAATAATTAATATATTTTAATTTGTATAAAATTTTGTAAAAGAATTATTGATCTCTTTTGATACTTAATAAGGATTTTAATATTTCTTTAAAAAATTTTGCGTGGCTGAAACTTTGAAATGAAGCTAGAAGCTTTGATTTGGTTCCTTCTTAAAAAAGGTTTAGTCCTACTACTTTGAAATTTGCTAGGATGCTTTGTTATTGTTAATTCAATTTTATAGTCTTGATTTATGGGTTTTGAACTTAACTGATAGAAAGAAAGTGAAATTACACCCAAAAAAAAAGTTTTCTTTGAAGTAAGGGTATTTTTAGAAATATGCTATATTAATTTTAAAGTGCGGGTTAGTCAAATAAAATGAAAGGGTAAAATATGGTGAAATATCACTATTCTTAAAAAAAATGTGGACCTATTGAATTTTAAAAAAATACTCTGAAAACTCTGATTTTAATATAATTTATTACAAATACTCCTTGCATAAATTACTAGAAGATATTGCGTCCTAAGTATAACATCATTACTTTAAGCACTTATAAAACAAGTCTATTATTCAATAATAATTTTTTTTTTCATAAACCCTAAATCTTTTATTCCTAACATTTTTGGCTTTCAATTCAAAAGAAAATAAAAATTAAACCCCAAACTTCTTCTTTCTTCTTTTTCCATTGTACAACAAACCTTATTAAACATTTTCTTATTCTTTCTCGATTTCACAAAGCTGTTTCTGGGGAGCAAAAACAATAGTGAACACGCTCTTTAATAAACAATAATTAATTACTAAAATTGTGTTAAATACTATTTTAAAACTTAATTGATTTCAGTGTTATAAATATATGCTAAATTTTTAAAAATTTTCTTTATATGCTGAGTAATATTATTGGGGTTTTGAGTAAAAAAAATTAATTTAGGTAAAGATTTTTTTAGGTTTTTTAAAAAGTATACAAAATAAAACTTAATTTTTTAAATTTATAAAATAAATAGAGTGTTTAGAATAATTATTAACCTCATCCTTAAAAAAGAAAAAAAAACCCAATGTAAAAACGTTCCGAGCATGGCCACTGGATCAATGTAACTCCATCTTCATACTTACGGCGATCATCCTTTTGGTAATTATCCTTAGAAGAACTCTTGAATCGATCTAAATTCCTCTTCCTTATCTTCACGTAATCCGCCTTGTCATTCTTATAAAATGACAAGTGTCTTTGTTCTATTGGATCGAAATTAACCTCTAATATTTTGTATAATTAAATTAATTTAAATTTTCTAAAGCGTATTGGAAAAAATATTTAGTGGATCACAACAGAAAAATAATTATAAATTGGGATACGTCTATCAAAGTTAGTAGTTGAAATCTCTGCTACATTTGAATATGAGCTTTTTAACACTGATGGTGCTAAAAACCGACCAACATGTGTTTACGGATGGTAATAGGCACTGCTCGCGGCGGGTTTATCATTACTAAATTTAAATTCACACAAAATTTAAATTATTAAATCCATCCGTAACCCGCAACGAGTTTTAATTTTTTTAAGAAAACCCACCCGTAGCGGGTTTAGACAATTACCAAACCCGCAATGATACCCAGCGGATTTTTTGTGGATTTTTACATTTAAAATCACCAATATTTAATATAGAAATTTATAATAATAACCTCAATTTCTACATAACATACTCAATTTTACATTTAACTAATACAAATGAAAAATTAAAATTTCAACATCAATCCAACACATTCTCAAATTTAAGTATAAGTTATACAAATTAATTTAAAAAATACAAATTAGTATCTAAAAATAATAATTATATTTCATTTCATCATTTAAAACAAACTCTAAGAGAAGATACTTCATTTCATTCACCGTAATAAGCACCCATCCAATACGATGCCTACAATAATAATTATTATTATTATTTTCAAATACTAATTCGGAGAAAAAATTATATTAATAAAATAATTTATATATTAAGTTAAAAAAAATAATATATACAAATTATAATATGTATAATTAAAGTTAACAGTAAATTAAAAAAAATAAACTTACGTGGGAAACAATGATAACAAAATATCATGCACGTCACACGCGCCTTTTCTGTGATTAAAAGACAATCCGCTGCCACGGTGAAGGGTCCATCGAATCGGGACCCACAACTATTAACCCAGTCACGTCGGCGCGTGATGCAAGTTTTATTTGACACTAGCAATCATTCGGTATTCCTCTCACGCGCGCGCTCCCTCTCTCTCTCTGTTCTTTCCGCACCGTAACGTCAACTCATAAACACAACAACAACATAGACTCTCACACAATTCGCCCCAAATTTTACTCTCTTTCTACCTGACTCTCCTAAACAAAAACCCTAACCCTAATTTGGAATCAGAAAACCACAAATAAAGCTACACGGTTTTCGGTTTTTTCATTCTATGGATTCTCAGCAAACAAACCTATTTGAAACGGCGTCGCAGCCGGACACCGGGGCCGACGCCTACACTTTCCTCGAATTCAACACCCAAGGCGAGTCCGATTTCGACGCCTACCCCGAATTTCGCTCGCCAGTATCTTGGCCTACTCCGTCCGATTCTCTTTCGGTGGACCCTACGACGCCGGCGACTCCGGCCACTCCCTCAGATTCTCGGTCCGCACCTCCTGCCTCTGATCACCATCACCATCACAATCACCACCGCCACTCGGATTCTCTTGCGGCCACGTCATCTCCGTCCAAAAGAGGAGCGAACAACAGTAGTAATACTAGTACTAGTCAGATTGTGGAGGGGATGGCGGGGTTGAGTTTTGAGGAGACGGGCGATGATGTGGAGGGATTTGAGTACGGGAAGGCGGATTTTACCGAGCACGCGTGTCGGTACTGTGGGGTTTCGAACCCGGCGTGTGTCGTTCGTTGCAATGTGCCATCTTGCCGTAAATGGTTCTGCAATTCTAGAGGCAACACCTCGGGCTCACACATAGTCAATCATCTGGTAAGTTTTTTGTTTCGGTAGTTTTTTGTGAGCGGATGAGAGTGCTGGTGTTAAATTATGGTGGGTTTTGTGCTCAAAATGGACCACTAAGGGATTACTTTGTATTTTGCCGTTAATTTTTCAATGGTTGATTTTTCATTCGTCTGATTCTCCGCTGTTGGTGAGAACTGAGAGTGAGGAAGTGTTAACTTTATGATTTGTGATAGAATGTGGAGTGATTAATTCTTGATTGAGCGTTAAAATTTCATTTTTGTCCCCTTGTACTAATGGTTTGGTTTTAAAATTGTATTCTGGTTGGAGTGATATTGTGTGATACATAGTTTAACTGTTGTATTATAATATTTTCTGGTCATCAAGGGTTCTTGAGTTTGATGTAAGTTGGAGTGGATAATTTAATGTATTTCAGGATTATTGGTAAGCACATGCTTAAGAACATAGAATCTGTCTTGGTGTATCAAGGTTTTGCCTGGGAGTTCTGAATAGTTTTCAGAGTTTTACACCGTAGGGAAATTTTAGTTTGTGGAACTCTGGTTCATGTTCGTACTCCTCCTTTTCCTCTTATATTCTATAAAAGTTTCTCTCTTTCCTATTTAAAAAAAAAATGTTTAGCAGCACAGAAAGGATTTAGGGGTAAGGATTTTGTTTGTTAGGCCTCTTGTGGTGGAAACAAGAGGTCCAGGAGTCAACTCCCCTTCCATGAATCTTGGTAGGAGATTTGTTAAAATTGTTTGTGGTCTTCTTTAAAGAAGGCGGGGGGGGGGGGGGGGGGGGTCGCATGAGTGGAAACCTTAGAAAAAGTGCAGAATGACTTTAGGGGCAAGGATTTTTACCTTGTAGGCTCTATTACATTGTGGTCAGGTTACTGGGATTTAATGTAATGGGTGCATTGAAATTCAGGCATCTCATGTTGCTGGTGGATAATGTACATTGAGTAGAAGAAGGCAGTATTTTGCTTACATGGTGGATAGCTGCTCCAATTTGCTGTATTGATTTTTCATTTTTAGTACAATTTTCAGTTTCTTAATTTAAAAAAAAAAAAGTTAAAAGGCATGGTTTTTGAAAGTTGATGTTACTTTGGAGTTTGATATTTGGTAAGAAACCGTATTAAAGAAACATGAAGAGGACCGCAGAGATGAAGTTGACAGTTCTAGTCTCAAACATTTTCCATTTCCTCTTTTAATTGTGGCGTTGGAGTCAAAAGGATTGAGATACCATATTGCTGACTG
Source organism: Citrus glauca (assembly GCA_029633175.1). Classification (NCBI taxonomy): domain Eukaryota; kingdom Viridiplantae; phylum Streptophyta; class Magnoliopsida; order Sapindales; family Rutaceae; genus Citrus; species Citrus glauca. The sequence continues at coordinate 18,956,613 of JAQOOD010000004.1, forward strand.
TAAGTGACTATTTGGAAGAAACTCAGTTTGAAGATTGCTTGAGGTTCTAGCTTCTCAATTTTGATGCTTATTATCACACTGTAATAGGTAAATTGTTTTTAGTGTTATACTTATAGTTATTCTGAAATAAATTTTTTTTGTAATCTTGAATACTGAAAATAGTTATTTGGCTACACATTGGGGATGGCTAAAGAGTAAGTGGGTTCTGACTTTATGTGGGAAAGAGGTTTAAACCGAACCAAATTTTATTTTGAAATTAAGAACTATTTGAATCATCATATCTGAGATGGGTTCATTTAGTGGGCCATCATATTTGAGATGGGTTCATTTGGTAAACAATCGTAGACTTTTGAAAAATTTAGAGGGCTTCCGAAGAATTCAGTGTCTGATGAGACAAAATGAGTAGCTTTCTGATTGTGTTTTGCATTTCAGTGAAAAGATTGCCCATGAAAATAATTGCTTGATTGATGCATCAGATGTTAGTCAGGGTTCCATACCTTGTTGATAGATCATTTCATCTGGGAGCTGAGGTCTGTAATCATGTATCTGGTAACTTAATATGTCAAATTCTGTGTGTGTTGGGGAATCAAATTTGTCTATGAAATTTTCTTCATGATTTGGAGGATTTACACAGAGATTACTGTTCCTTTTATGTTTCCCTTTTGTCGCTGTTGCCTGGGATTGTGATGGAAAGCTAATTAAATCAAAGTTTTTTTCTTCACTGGTTGCAGTTTAGCTTCTTTTTACTTTCTTGAAAATAAAAATAATAATAATATTATGGCTTTGAAGTAGTTTGTAGCTTCCAATAATACACACAAGGCATCTTATTATTAATGATGTTTTACTTGTAACAGTCGATGGTAAATTGTGCCAATCTAAGAGAACAGATTGTCTACTCAGACCACTAGAGAGTCAAAAGGGACACTGCATGATCTGAGAAACAAAACATTTTAAAAAAACATTCCTCAATGGTACTGGACACTGACTTTTATTGGAGGACAATGGCCTGAACGCCACACTGGGGACCCTGCCTCAGTAATGGTACTGGGTACTGACTTTTATAAATCTAGGTTATCTTTTACTCTCTTAGCAAGAATGCTAATTTTTAGTTCCAAGGTGGTTCCCAGTATTTTTAATTACTTGTTTATTAGGATCTGGTCCAATGTATGAGAGTAAAAGTTAAAAATTTTGGACGTGGAAATGTGGAAGCCCTTATGCTATAAAAACTTGTTTCTTAGGATCTTAAGGGTTTAGTTTTCCAATTTTAATTTAAACACTTCTGTTCCTCAGGGGAAAGGTCCTACTATTGTTATAATATTTTTATTTATTCATGTATTTTGTTTTATCATGTGGCTGACGTAGCTCAGTTTGCTTCTTTACTTTTTATGCAGTTTGTCTTCCGCTTTTAAATTTGAATAACTTTCTGTGCTTTTTTTTTTCTCATTTTATGGTGTTAGTAATTGTTCAAAGTCATTTGGCACTGATTGGTTATGGTAGGCTGTTGACTAAATTCAAGTGGAATGAAACTAGTGTATTAATGGTCCATTTATTGGAGGACATCTCATTTCTCTGAATTGGGTTTTCTTGTAGGTGCGAGCAAAACACAAGGAAGTCTGTCTTCATAAAGACAGTCCTCTGGGAGAGACGATCCTTGAGTGCTACAACTGCGGATGCCGAAATGTGTTCCTTCTTGGCTTTATATCAGCCAAGACAGAAAGTGTAGTTGTTCTTCTGTGTAGGGAACCTTGCTTGAATGTTAATGCATTGAAGGACATGAATTGGGATTTAAGTCAGTGGTGTCCTCTGATTGATGATAGATGTTTCTTGCAATGGCTTGTTAAGGTTGGTATTTCTTCTTTTTGTTACGAGAAGACTCAGCTTATGAGCAATCTATACAAACTTTTGCATATAACATGACATGGTACTGTTGATTCGCTACCACATCATCACTTATAATTTGCTTAATATTTTCATTTTCTAAGAACTTATGTGTCCGATCTGTGTGTACAGTGTGTAGATGTTGTTTTTGTTATGATGTGATTCATTGCTTTTTCAACCTGCTAACAACATGTTTCGCTTAACAGATCCCATTTGAACGGGATTACTTACAAATTGTATAATTTTTTATTTTGTCTTTGGGAACATATGCGTAATGTCATTTTATTAATGTAGTATGTAAATGTTGTATTATTTATTTTTTTTAGGATGTGATGCTTTGTTTTTTCAACCTGCTAATGATGTATTGCACTTCACAGATCCCATCTGAACAGGAGCAGTTGAGAGCACGCCAGATCAGTGCTCAACAAATAAACAAGGTAGAAGAACTATGGAAGACAAATCCTGATGCAACCCTTGAGGATCTTGAGAAGCCTGGTGTTGATGATGAGCCTCAGCCCGTAGCTTTGAAGTATGAAGATGCATATCAGGTTCTGTGCTTGATGCAAAAATTAGATTCGGTATTTTTACATGAGAATTTTGCTGAAAGTTACAGTCTGTCTTATGGCTGCTAATTGGAGGAGTTGTTTTCTCTCTTATTTCATGCAGTATCAAAATGTTTTTGCACCACTTATCAAGCTTGAAGCTGACTATGATAAAGTATGCCTCTTGAACCTTTGGATTGTTTGGTCGTTAAAATGCTCTACAGGATGTTCTTCAAATGCTTTTTACTATACTGAATATCGTGCAGCATCTTACTGTCTTAATTTTCTTATAGATGATGAAAGAATCTCAAAGCAAGGACAATGTCACGATTCGATGGGATATCGGTCTTAACAAGAAGCGTGTTGCATATTTTGTTTTTCCGAAGGTCCTTTTCACTTAGTCAGTTTATTTCAGTTTTTTTAAAATTTACTGTTGTTATCTATTCCTTTTCTTGTGAACTTCTCGTGTTTTACTGTAATGCTTTACCTTTTTTTAACTCTTCTTTTGGTGGAAGTTGAACTGCTGCTTCTGTTCCATAGGAAGACAATGAGTTGCGTCTAGTACCTGGAGATGAGCTGCGGTTACGTTATTCAGGGGATGCAGCTCATCCTGCATGGCAGTCAGTTGGGCACGTGGTATGTTCTTTCTAAACTTTTTCGATGTAATTACTGATGTCTTTTTCAGTGATTTTTATGTGTTGTTTGTTGAAGGTTCTGTGTACAATATTCATTAGTTGTTTTCCTTCAGGAATTTTTTTTGTTTAATTTTCTGAATTAACTTATGTAATAATACATTGTATTAACGATGATTCAGATCAAGCTAACTGCACAAGAGGAAGTTGCACTTGAGCTTCGTGCTAGTCAGGTAGTTTTGGCAGTGTGCTATGCTTATTGTTTCTGCTCTTTGGTGAGTTCAGTTGATAATTGTGCTAATTGCTTTGTTGGATTCAGGGAGTTCCTGTTGATATAAATCATGGGTTCAGTGTTGATTTTGTGTGGAAGAGTACAAGCTTTGATAGGATGCAGGGAGCGATGAAAACTTTTGCAGTTGATGAAACAAGTGTTAGTGGGTATGTCTGCTTACTGCTTCTTCTGTTTCATTTGGATACTCTTTGTTATTGATTTGTTCCTGGAAGATATTCTTTTGTGGTTTTTTTGTATTTGTTTTTCCATTTAAACACTTTCAAATGAATAACTGTAAAGAATATGAACATCAATAGTTGTGCATGAATTCTTTTCTATTTTTTCAAATTATCTAAGAGCTTTAAATTTTGGGGTAGTCATGTGGACTAGTGATTTATGTCATATTCTGGGTATCTATTTATTTGATGCATATTTTAATGAGACCAACTTTGGTCATTCTGGGTCGAATCACCTAGTCATGATCAATGTTATATGCTCTGGCCATATTCTGGGTTGGGTGTGGTAATCTTAGGCCTCTCCAGCTCACTTTGTTTGTCCAGTGAAGTTGAAGGCAAATGTATTCTACATTTGCATTATATGCCTTTGAACTATCTTATTTGCTACTTTCTTAACAGGTATATTTACCACCACTTGTTGGGCCATGAAGTTGAGGTTCAGATGGTTCGTAATACATTGCCTCGTCGTTTTGGTGCTCCTGGTCTTCCAGAACTGAATGCATCTCAGGTATGTCAATTGACCGCCTTAACCCCCGTTCATTGATTGCCTGGTTATTATTATTATTATTAATATTTTTTTTTCCTTGAACATCAAAGACTTGAATTATGCTTTTTTTTCTCTGTTCTTTTAGAGTTGCTCATGTTTGTTTAGAGTTCTAAGCCACATTTTTTTCCCCTGTTACTTGTATGCATCTCGCAGGGAGACACAGATCGTGTGGCTAGACCCAAAGAAAATCTTTTAAAATTATCAGTAGTTTCTAGATAGCAGTATCTGGAAGTTCATATTTTGTATGCCACGAATAGACAAACCAAATTGTACCCTTGCCAATGGGTGCAAGTCTTTTCCATATGTTAATGCATTATTCTTTTCATTTAACTACATTGGATGTTACCCAATGATCATAAAGACTTCTTATCCACTCGTACATGAGTTTTATGTCTAGGTTGAGTATCAGGGCGCTGTTCTTAACCATTTGTACACGAGTTTTATGTAATGTGCCTTGGTTTCGCTTAGTGCTGTTTTCTATGGTTTTTATTCTAGATATTTTGTTTTAGTTGTTTTTGCCTTCAGAGGTCCTTACCTTGCTCCATTGATAGGTTTTTGCTGTAAAGAGTGTCCTTCAAAGGCCCATAAGCTTAATTCAAGGTCCTCCTGGCACAGGAAAAACTGTTACTTCTGCAGCGATTGTATATCACATGGCCAAACAGGGCCAAGGCCAGGTTAGCTCTCTTAAATTATTTCTGTTACATTTTTGTCTTCATATACATCAATTATATGATTATTTGTAATTTTATCAGGTTTTGGTGTGCGCTCCAAGTAATGTGGCTGTTGACCAACTAGCTGAAAAGATAAGTGCCACTGGATTAAAGGTAAAGAAGGAAAATATTTCCATTAAGTTGTAGCAAAATTCTTAGAATGATAGTCTATATTGATATGGTAATCTTTTCCTGGCTGTTTTCTCTGCCTTTCGTGGACTTTACATTTTGAAGGAAGATTAAATGGTAAATTTTATTAAGAAAGGAAGATTGTGGTAGATTTGTGATTCAACTAGAAGAGGAAAACCAGTGGTAGTAAATGAAGCAAACATGCTTGCAGCTTAGTGTAAATAATTATTCTAAGATTTTCAAATTGCCGTTCTTATTGGCAAATGGTTTGCTGAAGATTCTTTGGAACCAGTGTCAACTTTCTTGTCCTTTTTCTTTAAACAGATAATTAGATAGCAATATAACTTACGTTTTAGTTGCAGACTTGGCCTAACTCATTGCAAACAATTTTTTATTTAGTCATGATTATGATAATGATTATTGTTATCATTGTCATCGTCATTGTCATTAGTTGTTATCATATAATTGCCTTCTTGCATCATTTGCTTTTCATGCAATTGTATTATATGCAGATGTGTGTAATGTATTTCTTTGAAGGTAGGACTATGTATCTTTCTTAAACTTGCCAGCATAATTTTCTATGCTTAATTCATGGGATAAATAAACATGTATATATAAATAGTACATCATTTCATTTGTTGAATTGTGTTTATGGAAGTCAATTTGTTAAATTTTTTTCTTCCATACTCAAGGTTGTTCGGCTTTGTGCAAAATCAAGGGAAGCTGTTAGCTCTCCAGTTGAGCATTTAACCCTTCACTATCAGGTTTGTTAACTTGTTAGCATATTTGAATGTTCTGTATTTTCATCTTTCCCCTGTAGCATTATTCATTTACAATGGCTCATTGCAGGTTCGACATCTTGACACATCTGAGAAGAGTGAGTTGCACAAGTTGCAACAATTGAAAGATGAACAAGGTCAGCTTTTTACTTGATGCTTTTGCACTGCAAATTTCTTTTATTGAACACTTTTTGAGGCTGTCATAGAGATTGCCGAACAATAATTTTTCTGCAGTATATCACTTGCAGAACATGATTGGTAAAGTTAGATATGTCTTTACTCTGGCTGGAAATTAAGTTTGGAATAAAAAATATGATTCTTTTAGCATATGCTGCTAAGAGTGTAAATTGGCTAGACATTAAGTTTTTGAATGTTTACTCAAGTTAGTTTTGGTCTGAGTTTCCTTTTTTGGACGAGTTAATGCATTTCTAGCTTTTCAGTATTGATTAAACTTTAGTAGCAAAATGTTAAACACACGTAATGTTTTGCCTCATTAAGCTGTTAATTCTCCAATAGGAATACACTGATAATATATAGAGTCTTGGCAACACAGATGCTACTGATATTTTCTTCATAAATTGTCTGCGTCTTTTCAATTCTCAAATTTTGGTTGCGGATTACATGTTTATTGTTATGAACATTGATAATCACTAATGTTTTATGTGTAGATGAAATTTGAAGCTTTAGGGTTCGTTCGGTATTGATTTTTATATAGTGTTTTTGATTTAGTTTTATAGAACAAAAATGATTAGTTTTTGATCAAAATAAAATCGTGTTTGTTAGCTTATTTTTAACTAATGTACATAAATGAAAACGGTAAAAATGCATTTGGTAGTTTCTGTGGAAAAATAAAAATAATGAAGACTTATTTGGTATATATGTTAAAAAATTATATTTCAATAATTACGTTATAATAATATGTGTATCTAATTTTAATATGTTTTCAAAATAAAAATTTAGTCAAAATTTAAGAAAAATATCATCTGATGATTTTGTAAATTTCCTAAGTTTTGAAAGAAATTAATTTTTTATTTAAATGATTTATGAGAATTTTAAAACTTATTTATTGATTGTTACATTTATTTATTTTAATTATGCTAAATTTATTTTTTTATTAATAATATAGTTTTTTTATTAATGTATGCATAACAGTTTTTTCATTACAGATTTATTATATTAAAATAAAGCATTTATCTAACAAACATGTAGGACCTACCAGATTTTAGTGGTAATTATTGTATTGGAAGTGTGGGACCCATGATGATAAAAAAAAGAAAGGTAGAGAACACCAATTTGGCATTCTCTACATTTGTGAAGAGAAAGTGGACACCAAGAACTTTTTTATTTTTGTATTTTTTGTTTATGGTTCAAAAACGCATCCACCAAACAAGTTCTACACTTTTATGTTTTCATAAAACAAAAAATGGCTAGTCAAAAGCGATACCAAACACACCCTAAGATTTTTGCTAAAATACTTGCAAGTTTCTCAACATGGATTGAAAATATTTTATGTTTCTTATTTGCATGTTCTTTATTCCTTGACAGATTTAGTTCACTTTTGGTGTTGGCATTTTTTTTTTATTTGGGTTTTTACTTTCCCTACTTCATCGACTGACTTTTCAATCGCTCTATTTTAGTGGGAAAGCATGTGTGCATTCACATTACAAGCTGAAGTAGACCACCTTCTTGTTCAGCTATTGTGATTTTTTTTAAATGTCTTTTATTCGAAATATTTACAGGAGAACTGTCCAGCAGTGATGAAAAAAAATACAAAGCACTTAAGAGGGCAACAGAGAGGGAAATTTCACAGAGCGCTGATGTCATTTGTTGCACATGTGTTGGTGCTGGAGATCCTCGATTGGCAAACTTTAGATTTCGCCAGGTTGAATAATATTCTAACTGTTTTTCTTATTGGCATTAAACGCTTGACGTACTTACTCTCGTTTTCCTGTTGTAGGTACTTATTGATGAGTCTACTCAGGCAACAGAACCCGAGTGTCTTATTCCATTGGTACTTGGGGCAAAACAGGTACTGAAGATTATAATTTTTTATTATGCTTTTGACATTATTGCATGCTTATCATCTAACTAACAATTTTTTACGTTAGGTGGTTCTTGTCGGTGATCATTGCCAGCTTGGTCCAGTCATTATGTGCAAGAAAGCTGCACGTGCTGGGCTTGCCCAATCTCTCTTTGAGCGCCTTGTTTTACTTGGTTTGAAACCGATTAGATTGCAGGTGACTACTGTTTTCCTTTTGCTTTCTGCTTTGTACCTGTTGACTTTTAACTTTATAATGTTGGAAGATTGCTGTGATGATTAGGCTTTTGTTGTATGGACGTATATTTGTGTTTTTTTTTTGGGGGGGGGGGGGGTATGAGTGTACTGCTTCTCTATATCTAATTGCTCAAGCTTAATAATTAGCTGGTGTACAGATTAAGTGATTTATTTTTATAAACTGGTTTTAGTTATTTCTCCATAGCATGACCTTTTTTAAGAGCTTGGCAATTCCTTTAGTTGCTGATACTATTTGTTTGGCTGTTTCATAGATGAATTATCTCTGTTGTCTTTTTCTTGAACTCCTGTTGATATATTTTCTTGAAATTTTCCCTCGCTTATATCCATCTTCAGGAATTATTCAAAAAAGTGGTCTGACCTTTTTCTTTTCTTCTTATTGTTTTGACCAATATTTAATTCCAGAATAATGTTGTGTTCTCAACACTCAGAAATCTTTTAAGGTCACAATTGTAGGATATGTCATGTTCTGACTAATGAAGTATTTTCTGTTCCCCTCAACTTCAGGTTCAATATCGTATGCACCCATCCTTGTCAGAATTTCCTTCCAATAGCTTCTATGAAGGAACACTACAGAATGGTGTAACTATCAACGAAAGGCAATCATCAGGGATTGATTTTCCTTGGCCTGTGCCTAATCGACCCATGTTCTTTTATGTCCAGGTATTATAGTATTCTACGGAACAAATGAGATTATGGTGTTTGGTTACATCTCTATTTAGATAAGAAGAATCATGATTTACCCTTATCTGATTATTTCATACTATTGGCCTTGCTATTATTTTCCATCGCAAAGTTCAGCATTATGTTTTAACAAAAATCAAGTGGAATATTTCATACTTTTCTTTTGGTGTCTTAATTCCCTCAATGTTCTACAAAATATAAAATTTTGACTTAAGTGACGGTTTTGGTTGGTTGCGAATAACATCATAAAATGATTTTGTTGTCGTATTGAACAAGGTATTTTTTGTTTTCTTATTTGTCATCATTGTACTTTTGTGGCTCTTGGCTTTATTCTGAGGTAATGTTCTGTAATCCAAATATTGGTAGATGGGACAAGAGGAAATTAGTGCCAGTGGAACATCATATTTAAATCGGACAGAGGCTGCGAATGTTGAAAAGATTGTAACTACTTTCTTGAGGAGCGGTGTTGTCCCTAGCCAGGTATATCGATGAATCTTCTTAAATTTTATTAGATTGGTGTTGCAATGTGTTTTGTTGGTCTAAATATAGTTTAATATCTACAGATCGGGGTGATAACACCATATGAGGGACAAAGAGCATATATTGTGAACTATATGTCAAGGAATGGTGCTCTCAGACAGCAATTGTACAAGGAAATTGAGGTATTAAATAGGTCAAAATAGCAAGTTAATGACATTTGACCTTTTGTTGCCATGGGAACATAATTTATGAATTTTACAGGTTGCAAGTGTTGATTCATTTCAAGGAAGAGAGAAAGACTACATCATCCTGTCTTGTGTGAGGAGTAATGAACATCAGGTTGGTTGATTTATCTGATTATAGATGTCTGTGTCCAAACTTCATGATAGGTTTCTTATTGCACTTTTCATACTCATTAATTTTATTTATTTTAATCTTAAAATGAATTGGCACTATAGAATTTTTGCCGCGGTAAATGATAATAACTTTTATTAAAATTGAAAGATAAAGCGACTTCAAGTGTAATGAGTACAAAATTCTGTCAATGGCGCACTGATATATTTGTCAGTGCACTTGTTAATACTCGGTGGATTTGATTTATTTAGCCCAACGCGTTAATTTTCAATGTGGTCAAAATTTTTCATGATTCACTTCTCTCTACCTGCATCCATTCACAAAGAAGTCGTACTATTATTATTATTTTGTATCTTTCTTCTCCCAACTACACTTTAGGGCATTTAGTTTTTTTTTTTTTTGATTGTTGAATGGATAATTTATTGGTTATGGTGAAGCACTCCCTTTTCTATTGCTTTGTGATGATCAGCAGGATGTTCTTGGTACACTTTGGTTCATCATGTTGATTATTGATTTCTCACAATCTCCTTTTTCTTACGCTACCCAATGAGAGTGCTGAGAATTGGAAATTCAGCATCTTTATGTTGTGCTTGAGTTTATATTTTACAGGCCCTTTAAAGTTATAAAGAAGTTACATCTTCTCAAATATTTTCCTGTGTTACTGGTCATGAGTTAAAAAGAGTTGTAACAAGATTTGCAAAATCATCATACATATATGGATCAAGGAGTTTTTTACAAAATAGCTATGGTTGAGGATACTATGGAAGTGCTCAGATCTAATGATAGACAGTAGGCGTGGCTGTCTGAATTGCACTTTCAAATTATTCAACATTCTTGATAGTTATTGTTGGGAGTCTATATTGTGGAACCTCCAGATTTACGATTACTTTGGTTCTATCCAGAGGAATCGTTATGTGGAGACAAAAACCTAAAATTCAACAGGCCAAGGAGGGGGGATACCAACTCAAGGTTTTTTCACCAGATAGTCAAAGGAAGAATGGGAAGAAGTTTGATCAACAGATTGGAGATAGATGGAGGTTGTTTTGTGGAAGATGAGAATGGTATTGAAAAAGAGATTCTAAAGTTTTTCAGGAATCTTTATTCTAAAGATGAGGTCAAGAGCCTGGGTTTCAACTATTTCTGAGTAAAAGGCTTCGTGGCTGGAGAGACCTTTTGAAGAGGAGTAAATAAAGAAGGGTATCCAAGATTGTTGCAGAGATAAATCTTCTGGTCCTGATGGATACTCTTTGGCTGTGTAACAGGATTGTTGGGATATTTTGAAACAATATTTGTTGGATTTTTTTGAATATTTTTACATTTCTGGTGTTGTGAACTTAGTTACTAATTCTACATTCATATGTCTTATTCTGGAAAAGAATGAGCCTGTGAGGTTGAGTGATTTCAAACCTGTTAGTTTGGTGACTAGTCTTAATAAGATCATTGTGAGGCTCAGGGGGGTGTTAGGGCAAACTGTTTCTACTGCTTGGTGCTTTTGGAAGAGATTGACAGATTCTGGATGCTATCTTAGTTGCCAACGAAACTCTGGAGTCTAGAAAATCTGGTTTTGTTATTAAATTTGTTGAGAAAGCTTATGACCACTTAGATTGGTATTTTTGGGACTTTATGATGGAAGCCAAAGGATTTGGACAAAGGTGGAGACACTGGATGATGGGTTGTCCTCAATCGGTTAGCTTTTCAATTTTTCTCAATGGAAGACCGCGGGGCAAAATTCAAGCTTGTAGAGGCCTTTGTCGAGGGGACCCTCTTTCTTCTCTTTGGTGGTAGAGGTGCTAAGCAGATTGATGGAGAGGACTTGGGATGTTAGATTATTGAAGGATTTGTGATTGGGAAGGACGAAGTACTGGTTTCTCACCTTCAATTTACTTAGGATACAATATTTTTTCACTTTGGTGATGAGGAAAAGTTTACCATCCTTCTTAAAGTGTTTGACCTTTTTTGTGCTGTTTCTAGGTGGAGAATACTTAACAAAGAGATCTTTTTCTGGTGTTAATGTCTCTGAGAACAAGCTGCTTGACTTAGTTTCCTCAGTGGGGGGTGAGAGTGGAGATTGGCCTTTGAAATACTTAGGATTAACTCTAGAAGAGAATCCCAAGGATGTAGAATTTTGGGTTCCTGTGTTAGAAAAAGTTAGAAGAGATTGGATGGGTGGAAAAAAGCTTTCTTTCTAGGGGTGGGAGGTTAACATTGATTCAATTAGTTCTCTGTTGCCTTCCAACTTACTTTATGTCTCTTTTTAACATTCCTATTTCAATTGCTAAAAGAATAGAGAAGGCCGTGAGGGATTTGTTGTGGGAAGGAGTTGGGGAGGGCAAAAGGAATCATTTGATGAAGTGGAGTATGGTGTCTCAACTTCTGTAGCGGTGGTTTAGGGCGGGTAATTTGGTTAAAAGAAATACAGCCTTGCTTGGTAAGTGGCTATGGAGATTTCCTTTGGAAGTTAACACGTTTTGGCATCTGGTCATTAAAATAAGTGTGGCACTCGTGAAAATGGGTGGGATACTGCTGACGTTAATAGAGGATCCCATAGATTTCCTTGGGTGCATATATTGACGGGTAGAGCTGGTTTTTTGTCAAATATTAGATTAGATTCTGGGAGGATGTTTGGGTGGGTGAGCGGCCTCGATTGTATAGTCTTTCTTTTGGTCATAGTTGTTCTATAGCTAATATGGTGAGGTTTTCTTCAATGCAGTGGAGTTGGGACTTTAGATTCTTTAGAAATTTGAATGACGGAGAGCTTCGACACTGTTCTGGATTGCTTGGGATTTTTAGAGAGAGTTCATATTGATAGCATAAAAGAATATAGGAGAGCTTGGACTCCAGAAAAATCAGGGATCTTTTCTACCAAATTGTAATTTCTCATCCTTATAGATGACTATACCTCAATTTTTGCCCCCTCTCATCTGATCTGGAAAGCTGAAGTTCCTCAAAGGAGATGAAGATGATGGTGTGGGCTGTTGCTTAACGAAAGATTAATACCAATGATATAATTCAGTAGAGAAAACCAAGTATTGCTTTACCTTCAGCTTGGATGTATCTTGTGTAAAAATGCTTTGGAAAGTATTGACCACTTGTTTCTTCACTGCACAGCTACTTTCTTCTTATGGTCCAAGTTGGTTAGGACTTTTAAATTGAGTTGGGCAGCACCTGCAATAAGCTTTTCTGTTCTCTTTGGAAAAAAAAATAAAAATTGAGACTTAAAGTCAGGGTTAAGGCTTCTGTTTTGCGGGATTACGCAGTTATGACTATATTTTGGGTCCTATGGATTGAAAGAAACTTAAGAATTTTTTAGAACAAAGTGATGGAGGACACATGTTTCTTCGGGACAGAGTTCAATTCTGGCCTTCTCTATGGGTTTCTATCCCTCTGGAGTATAAAGATTTGTCTTTCTTCTTTATTTTGATTAGTTGGGAAGCAGCTATGGTGTAACTTCATTTAGTTATAAGTTTCGATGTTATAGGATTTGCAGTTCTTGGGCTCAGGGATTTTTTGACTTTTGTCTATATGGACTTCTTGCCCCTCTATGTACATTTCTTGCATCTAATATCCTTGTTTCTGAGCACTGAAAAGAAAAAAAAAAATAACCGGAGGGATCACTTGCTATATTGCTACAAAAAAGAAGAATATTTCCTGAAGAAGTAAGCCTGCATATTACCTAAGTGAAAGAAAGAAAGTAGAAGATAAGGGTACTGATTCATAAGGACCAGTGGTGGGGGGTGGGGGTGGGGGAGGGAATGTATTTTGTTAGAACGATATCATGTCGGAGATCCTCCTTGAGTTTGAGTTGAATGTTTATTCTTTAATTGCCATACCTTTTCTATCTGCCTTTCCCCTTTGTAGTTTTTAAATCTTATTTTTTTATTTGTTTACCAAGCTATTGGTCGGAACTTGTCTCTGGATTGCTTGCTTTTATGAGATTCAAGATATTGACTAGCACATTTATCTTTATTTTGTTACAACTTGTATAAATCATGTTGTGCATTGATACGTGACTGGTTGATTCTTCATTTCAGGGCATTGGATTCCTTAATGATCCTCGGAGGCTTAATGTTGCTTTAACACGTGCTCGATATGGTATTGTCATCCTGGGAAACCCCAAAGTTCTGAGCAAACAACCCCTTTGGAATGGTTTATTGACGCACTATAAGGTATATATTGTCTTTGTTTTCTGTAGTTATCCTCCTGGTTGAAAGGGTTTAACTAGGCTCCGTATTTTACATCCTGTCACGTGGGATCCAACTGTTACTGAAACAGCTGGTGCAATGTTTTGAGTATGTTTGTATCTAGTTTGAATTATGTGTATCATGCCAACATCATTATTCTACTGTTCAACTTCCTCCTTGAGACGCATATAAAGATTGTTTAGTGTTGTTTTAAATTTGTTTGTAATAGTTTAACAGATGATTACTATCTTTTTTTTTTTTTTTAATTTTAAACCATTGTCTGCATATATATGGTCCACAGGAACATGAGTGCTTGGTTGAGGGACCTCTGAATAACTTGAAGCAGAGTATGGTTCAATTTCAGAAGCCCAAAAAGGTATTTTTTTTTTTTCAAAGTAAAAAAGGGATGATGAAATGAATGGATCCAAGTGGTTTATCTGCCCGTAATTTTAGCGAATGGGCCCCCTTTTTTGTGTATGTTTTTCCTTTTTTGTGAGTGAACATGAACTGATGTGAGACTTTGTATGTTGACATAGATTTACAATGACCGAAGACTCTTCTTTGGCGCTGGGCCAGGAATTGTGCCTAATGATATCTCTACTTCTAACCCTAATGCTGATAGAAGAGGCAGTCGTGCTCGGGGTATGCAATTGCTTGTCTTTTGAATCTTGAATTTTATGTATATCATCAACTGAATGATTCTCATGTTTTTTCATGTTTGTGAATTCATATTTGCTTCAATCTTCAAATCAGGGTAGATTGTGGTCTTATCAACTCGATGATAAAATGTTGATATGATTTTTACCTGCTTACTTTGGCTGTAGAATATGGTCTTATTACATGCTTGATGATAAATTGTTGATGCGGTTTCTTACCTGCTTATTTTGGTTGTTGATTTTTTATTTTTTATTTTTTTTGTTTTGAGTTTCACTAGTGTAGTGGTGAACTGTCATTTATTTCCAATTGCAGGTTATATGCCACCTGGTCCGCCTAATGGTACCCATAAACCAGGACTGCATCCTGCAGGATTCCCTATGCCTCGTGTGCCCATCCCACCATTCCAGGGTGGTCCTCCTTCTCAGCCATATGCCATTCCGAGTCGTGGAGCTGTTCATGGACCGGTTGGAGCTGTTCACCATGTCCCTCCGCCAGGAAGTAGGGGTTTTGGAGCTGGGCGTGGCAGTGCTGGTGCTCCAATTGGCAGTCATCTTCAGCACCAACAAAATACTCAGCAACCTATTGGAACTATCGGGTCTACTTTTAACTTCCCTTCACTCGAAAATTCAAATAGCCAACCATCTGTCGGTGGCCCACTAACTCAGCCTGGATTCGTTAACAATGTTTGTACCTTTCTTATAAACTGTTGATCATCAATTATATAACTGACTCTTTATTTTAATATTTTTCACTCTTCTAAAGAAATATAATCCTGTCAAGATATCATGATGCCCTGAGTATGCATGTTCTATGTTCTATGTGGCAGATGCCAGTTCAAGGTCCCAGTCAAACATTTCGTGATGGATTTTCTGTGGGAAGCATGTCTCAGGTATTGATATCGTGCGCAATTAGCTTGTTTCCTGAATTTTGTTGCTGATGTTCGTATCATAGATGTCTTATACCTATCATTTGCAGGACTTCTTGGGAGATGACTTCAAAAGTCAGGGATCACATGTTCCTTATAATGTTGCTGAATTCTCTACACAGGTATTTCTTGTTTATTCTACACCATGTGTTAATTGTTAGCAAATGGGTTGTATGGGTGGATGGAGCTGTTTTTGTCATTGTGGTTGGTTACACTTAGGAATTTACTTGGTTACTGGCTGTTGCATCTGATTTTCAATTGTACACCAATTAAGCTGATTTTAGGAAGTTTACTTATTTAAGCAAATATGTATAGGATATCTAGAAATGGTCAGAACTCATGTCAAAATGGGTTTTGTAAGCAAATGAGATCCTGTAAAGTATATAAAGTTTTCTCTCAATAGACTGTAAGTGCCCACCCCTGTAACCAATATGTACTTGCTCTTTATCAATTGACCCATTGACCAGGCTTCTCAAAGTGGATATGCTGTCGATTATGTTACACAAGGAGCTCAAGGTGGCTTTCCTGGGAACTTCTTAAACCAGAATTCTCAAGCAGGATATTCTCGTTTTGGTAGTGGGAATGATTTCATGTCTCAGGTTTGATTCAAATTCCCATCATTTGATAAGTATAATCATTGTGGTTTGTTTCTCTACCTAATTTTTCTTATCTCACAGGACTACATGGCTCATGGATCACAAGGTCTGTTTACTCAGGCTGGCTATAATGAGCCCACACAAGATGATGCATCACAGAGCCACTTTGGTGTGGTCAATCCCAATGCACTTCAGACTCAGGTTTTTCCTTAGCATTACTGGTGGATAAAAGATTTGTCACATGGTAGACTCATCAGAGTGCAAATATGAGTAACACTTGGCCACCAAAAAAATCATCCATTGAAACATGCAACCCTGTATAGCACGGAGTTTCATATAGGCTCTGATTGTAGTCAAATGGTTACAGCATTCTGCTTGTTAGTTTGGCCAATTTTAATTTGTCTCTGTGACTAGCTGTCCTCTTTAATAAGCAGTTATATATGTTGCCCCCTTTTTTTATTTTGGCAGGGCATGATGAATTCTCTCTACTCCCAGCCTTTTTCGCACTATAACTCCCAACCACTAAATTTGCAGTCTCCGCAGCAGCAGCCTCAACCGGGGCAGGGCTCCCAAAACCAGAAAAACCACTACAATGGTTGAGAGGCCAGAGGTGTTATTTCTGGAAGTGATGGGTTATAGTCTTTGCATTCGGCAACTTGGTATGTGCTGTCATGTGTGCCCAATATATCTGCCTTAAAATGGAGGTTTTGAAAGTTTTGAAGTCAGTCTGATCATCTCCATAATCCATAGAGATGATTGCTTTGGTGGGAATAAGTTATATTCTCAGGCAGTGACTATGGGTTTCGTGCAAATACGGGTAGCACATCCGGAGCTGAGAAAGAAAAGGATAACCCCGATTACCTGCTTGAAGTTTTCTATTGTTTTGAGGGAAAAAAAAGAAAATAATATTGGTACGAGGGAGAGAAAAATTACATGGTATGGTATGGTCGAAAGGGTTTGATCTTAATAGGGCTGTTTGTTTGATTGATATACGCCAAACGCCAAATTTATACGGAGGAAGTTACCACTAGATGCTCTTGTACAGCAGCATGCAGAGGAAAATCACTTGACCCTTTCAGCTTCGTCATGACATGTAATTATTTATACTCTTTACACCATATTATTGAATAGACGACATGATCTATGATGATTTTCTTATGAAGTGTAACCAGTTGAGGAACCGTTGCAATGGATATTTTTGGTATATAAAATGTTATTGGTTTTTATGTGATAATTTGTGGGTTCGTCTTTTGATGCCTATTTGATGCTATTGTTATGGTAAAGAATAGTTGCGTTGTCAAAATTTGAGCTTTTCGTAGCATCAATTATCAAATTTTATTCCGCCAAATTGTTTGGTCGAAAAAGACTTACAGAATTATTTTCATAAACCAATCACCGACGTGTAGCCGAGATCTTGCTCGAGTGGTAAGGAGTAGTTTTTTTAAAACTTAGCTGTTAGGTTCGAGTTTTAATGAGTGCGTGAGTTGGTATAATAAAAAAAAAATTATCCATCAGCACGAATTAAATGTACGTCATTTTCTTTGTTACACTGTAACAAAACTTTTCCTATCTGTCTTGAAACTCAGGCTCGAGCAGACCTCTAGCAGGATCAAAGCCTCGTTCGCTCGTACTGGGCAGTGACATTCAAACTACCTCTTTCCGGAGGCTGAGATCTAGGCTGAGGCCAAGGCAGTGAAACTCTGCGCGTATTCTGTGTCGGTCAAGGACACTCCATTGGCAGTTGAGGCCGAAGTCTTGAATGACTTTGAAGGTTGTTATTAGTGCAACTGGGCCCTCCCTCTTTCCCAAGGATGGAAGCTCGAGACAACATCAATCGCCCGCTCAGAAGACGTTGGCTCCAAAAGCACGCGCCTAGAACATTTGTGGGCTAATTATCTCCTTCCCCCTGGTGATGGGGTATAGTTGGAAACACCTTTTTTTGGGCATCAATCCGATATTCATGAGAAATGCATGTATATGCACACACGATGTAGAAGGTCACCAAATAATATTTTCTAATTCCAGTCTACTATTGTTGTCTACATCTTTTACTTTTTCTTCTTCTAATAAAGAATAAAAAAAATTCTGTATCTACATCTTTTTCTACAACTAAAGTTTTCTTTTCGGATGGTAAACTATATGCTTCATATTTAGGTTAAATAAATGTTGATTTTTAAAGGAAATTTACTCTATTTGGAGTTATTAATATACTACCATTATTTCCTAATATAAAATTTAGTCCTAAAATAAATTTATATCCTAATTTTGATTAGAAATAAATGTTTGAGGTAAAATATGTGTTTCCCCATTTATTCTTATTGGTTTATTATTTATATATTCTGTAATTGTATTAGTTCACCATTAAATTATCTAATATTTATTGGGTTTTTAAGTTTATTCCTATTCTCTTTAGGTACTAAACTATCATGTATAATGCATTTATTTGCACTTGTGTCTATCATTGCTTTAGTAGAAACTGTTTCTTTTTTAAATAATAACTCTACATCTATATTTATTACTTCTATTTATTTCTATTGTTTCATCTTCTTATTGTTTATCTTTACAATTATTACAAAAGAATTTTCCTATCTCTATATCTCTATATCCTAATTCAAATTTTTTATTACATACTACACAATTTTTACCAAAAAATAATGTGTAAGTTTCTAAAACATTAATTTCCACGTCTGATTCTATTTCTGAATTTAATTCTAAACCTAAATTACTACTAGTGTATGATTCACTACTATCAGATAATAGACCTATATTAAGAGTTTTTTCTACATCTAAAATTTATTCTTCTATATTAAAACTGTCTACTTCTAATTAATTGACATTTTTATTCTCAAGCAATGTGGTTTAATATGTCATTCTTTTCCACTTAAAAAATATTTACAAGTTTTATTCCTTTTGTAACTCGTTTAACTTTTTTGAATGCTTGCTTGACTTTTTGTTTATTATTATTATAATTAAAGAATTTCTTTTTATAAAATTTTCTATTGTTATACCTATAAGGTTGCTTATTTTGACTATTTCTTTTCCTATGCTTTCTATATTTCTTATGTCTAAAATAGCTAGGATAATTATAGTCTAATGTTGGAACTTCTATCATGTCCATACACATTTTTTCTAAATTGTAATTTTAACTGATGTCTATGTTTTACTTCTTCACAATATTCTCTAATCCTACCTTTAACGTATTCTATGACCGGTAATAATGTTGCATGATAATTTATTTCTTGTGTTCTTTTACTTTTAAACCAATTAATCAATTCATTATGTATTTTCTCTCTTATTTTTCTAGGTAATTTATCTACAAATTTTAATAATAAGTCCTCATCAAAGGGTCTTCCTATTTCACTCCAATATTTATAAAAATAATTAACATACTCATCGAAATATCTTAAATCACAAATTTTTTATTGTTCTAAATTTCTAATTTTTTAATCTGTTTAAATACATCATCTTTTTCTTCTACTTCTAATACTAATTTTTCGTTAAATCTATAAAATTGATTACTGTAATATTTGTATCAAAATTGTCTAATTCTTCTAATTTACAACTAATTTTTATCCTTTCACTCAAATTTAATTTTTGCTTTCTATGATAGCTAATTTCTAAATCTAAATATTCTAATCTTTGAAAATTCATAAACTAATTTGCTAAATCTTCTAATCTATATCCAATTTTTAATGCCAAATTCTCATACTTGTCTAACATTTTATTTTTCTCTTTTATATTATAATATTGTAAATTACACCTTCTAAATTAAATATGGGTAAATTTGTAAAAGCGTAATGTTTAATAATTATGCAATGATATCAATTCCACTCGATAAATGCCAAATTATTTAACAATGTAATTCTAAAATAAAACTTGAGATGTGCATTGTCACTTAGAAGAAAATAATTAGGCACCAGGATAATTATTAGATCAAATTGGGAAAGGTCCAAAAAGCTCATGATAAATATGAGCTCAATAAAATTTTTCTACAAAACATGACTTAAGTCCATTATTTATAAAGAATGTGACCTAAGTATTTTAAAAATTATTTTTTTTAAAAGTAAAATGCCGAAGGACAAGATTTAAACAAAGCGTCAAAAACTTAATTACACAAGGAATGACTTATGTTCATTCTTTACAAAGAAAGTACTTGGAAAGTGTTTTTAAATAAAACATCTACGGGTGTGATTTTACAAAAACGACTTAGACTCATTCTCTACAAGAATGACCTAAATACTTAGAAATTACTTTTAGTTAATCACCTAAGGGCGACTATTGACAAAGCATTCAAGAGCATGATTGTACACAAATGACTCAAATGACTTAGGTCTATTCCCTACAAGAATGACTTAGATACTTAAAAAGTATTTTTAAGTAATTGCTTAAGGGTGAATATTAATAAAACATCCAAAGGCATGATTCTATAAAAATGACATAGATCTATTCTCTATAAAAATGACCTAGATGCATAGAAACTATCTTATAGAACGCACCTACGGGCGAATACACGTTCCAAAAAATAAGCTAGCTAATATACATTTTACGGATTGTGCCTATAAGTAAATATATGCTCTATAGGACAAGCTCATGGGCCAATACACATTTTAAGAGTGCACCTATGAGCAAATATAGGTTTTATAGAACAAGCATACGAGCCAATAAGCATTCTAAGAAATGCGTATATAGTACATATTTATGGAATGAGCCTATTGGCTATCAAACATTTTATATATGTACTATAAACAAAAATTGATTATACAAAAATAGTAGAAAACAATAGGCAATTCAAATATCAAAACATTAATTTTCAATTATAGAATATGACATTGCAACCTCTAATAACATGTAATTATATAAGAATTAATAAATTCATTAAGAATTTAAAGCTAAAATAGATCAATACATATAATCAATTAAAAACTGCAAGTAAAATTTTTATGTTTGAAGTCAAGTATTAAATTACTAGGCTTAAATAAATTAAACAATTAAAATTTATTCATTCTTTCAAATTATAAGAGTATTATTAGTCAAAAGTTTCAATAATAAACTAAAATCAATTTAGTAAAAATGTATTTGATTATCAATTTAGCAAAAAGGTATTTGATTGACATTGTTTATTTGTTAGACACTCTGACCCTCTTTAAAGAACCTAACGTTGATGATTCTTCCATAAAAAATTTCTTGAAATATTCAAATTTTATTTTATAACTTTTCCTCTTAGTTAATGTAATTAATAAATAGAATCTGAGTATTCACATAAAAAATTTATGAAAATGTTGATAATTATTACTATATGTTGTTATTGTAGGCACTTTTAATACTAGCGACAATATTATATTACATTGACATATTTTTTTGAATTAAACATTTTTAAAAGTAAATTAAAGCAGTAATAATTTTTTTCCTAATATTTTCAATCTATTTAGTAAATATATAATTTAATTATTTTATAAAGTAAGTTATTAATTTCAATTGAAAATAATATAATTGTATTATGGACATATTTAAAAATAAAATAAAAACTTTATTGTTATATAGAATTGATGAAAACATAAAAGTAATTGAGTTAGGAACATATTTGAATATAAGATAAAAACGCTGATTATACTAAATTGAGGAAAATATAAAAATAATTAAACTAGAAGCATATATGAAAACAAAATCAAATTTATTTTTATTAAATTTTTTTTTTAAATAAAGGGTGTAAATGATTCTTTCTTTTAGATAGACTAGTCTAACCCATCTGTAGGTCTGCTACTGCAAAATATTGTTTAATATTTCATCATATAACACTCGGTAATTTAATGTAGTGGGAAGATGTAATTAATAATAATTTTTAGTTATTAAAGAAGAGAAAGTACAGGTAAAGTTAACAAGTGGCCTTCTGAGGCTCATGTGTTTGCCACGTGGAAATTCTCTTCATGCATGGGTGGTTAACTCATGAACAGCAAATGCTTCCGGACAACCCCCACCGAGTTGACACGTCAACCCTATAACCCTAAAACCCTGACTCATTATTAACTCGTGCAAGCACTCACCGGTTCGCGTCCTCACCTCACTTACTGCCCAAACCACCGTGTGCCTCCCAGTCCCACACACCCTCTTCAAGGTCTTCCCCAACCCCACCATCTCTTCTGGATCATAAAACACGTCACTCATTATCACCATATCAAACTCGTCAACTCACTGAGTTGACTCAGATCGTACCCCCAAACGAGTTCCCTTACTTCGACTCGGTCTCCCAACCCGTTGGCCTCAACGTTGTTTATCAACCCAGGAAGCAACGGCTTGACGTCGGTGAGAACAACTCGGGTCGCACCGAGCCGAGCCGCTGTCAGGCCTGGGAGGCCGGCTCCTGCGCCGAGCTGGAGCACGGCCTTATTTTGAAAGTCGAAGTGGGTCGACATGAATTGGGCAAGAATCAGAGCGGAGTCCCAGAGCCATGCACCAGTGAGTGGGCGGCCGGTGACTGAGTTGCATACATTGTCGAGTTCCTGAATTATGATGCTGTTGCCTGCTATCTCGATTTCTCTCGTGCTCATATTTGTTTTTGAAAAACGACTATAATTTGTGCCTTTTATTTTGGACCAATGAGACTACATATTAATAAAAACAAAAACAAGTTGATTGATGAAAGCTGTATTTATGCTAACTTTTTAATATGTGCTAGATTCTTTTAATAAGCTTAAGTTGAACGCTTATATTAATCCTCCTATCTAGTACTAGACCTTTTTTTTTTTGGGGAGGGGGGACAGTACATGCTTGTATGCCATACATGTATAAAAAATTAGCATTAGATTAAATGGAGTGGATCCAATAGCTGAGATTCGTTTTAATATTAAATAATAAAATAAAGGAAAGAAATGAAAACCTATAAAACCGGTAATTGAAATTAAAAAAAAAAAAAAAACCTTACCACTCCCTTCCTCATCTCACGTTCACCACTACCTCACCTCACACACGCCAAATGTCTCACCTGTCCCTCTCACCACCACTACCTCACCATATGTTTTAATATATATATAATGATTCCTTACATCAACACGAGAGAAAAAGGATGTTAGATTCTTACATCCACGGGCCTACGGCCAGATATTGAGCAATTCTTAAGAATAAGAGTTTTACAATGAATTAAATTCTTACATAATTTTATACTCCCTCTTATTTTTGTCACAATCTTACTTGAATCAACTTATTGAACTCACTTAGCAAGCATCAGACATCTTTTAGTTTACAACCTTAATCTGAAATCCCTTCATTACTGCAAAACAATCTCTTCTCCTAAAGGGATCAATCAATAAACGATGTCTACCAATAAACTAAGATGAATATAAAATCATAAAGGCTAAACCCTATGAATATTTAGTTGTAGAAGGCACATTTTACTAATAGTGAAAATTTGGATGCTGATATGAACTAATGACTTGATGACATGTGACAAAGAAAATCAGCTAAATAAAGTCAGCTTGTTTAACTGCATGCAGTATAGCTCTCAAAGGACAGAAGATAAACACCATGAGGAAAAATATAATTTTTGTTAATGTGCCCGACATCAAGGGGTGTTATTGAAACTTAAATTTTGATGGTTAGAGTTAGTGCATGAACAATTCCAGCCATTATGAGAAAAAATAAAATATCTTTATTGGATAGTTATCCCAGTTTTCTTTATAGCACGTGACATGACCACAGGTTCTCTATATGTTACAACATCTGATGATTTAGTAACAAATTAGAATTGACCTCAGAAGTATCAATTCGCCAGGAGTAATAATAGGCCAAAAACTAGTTGCAATATCATCAAATGCACTATCTTTCAAGAATTGTTCTGTTGAAAAGTTAGGATCATGATCTATTTCTTTTCAACATAATTCCCACCCCTATTCAGATTTTTCACTCGAAGAACATTCTTCAATTATGCAAGGTGGGAACCTGAATATCAAAGTTGTCTGCCAAGAACTTTATCTTAAGAGGGATAAAAAAATAATATAACCATGATCTAATAGAGATCTGAATTCTTTTAAAACGTAAACTACAAAAAAAAAGTGCCCATTATGACAAGCAAAAACTGTTATAGTAGGGGGTGGATGATAGTTGTTCATACTATCATTGTAGCCAGCGTCAAGAATTGATGATAGAACAATATCATTCTTAATATGTGATCGAAATTACCAGTCACATAACTGTCATAACTTTATTTAGAGGGGAATATAATAATTTTGAATTTGGCTTTTTTTAAAAATTTTGTGCGCCATATTTTGAAATTTTGGTTGGAAAATTAAATTTGGTGCAAAATGAAAATTATAATTAAATAATTTTTTCCATTAATTCGAAAATTGAAATTATAATTAATAAAAAGTAGGTATTTGTTTGCAACATGAAATTATTGTCATTTTATAAAAATCCTGTAATTAATTTATTAGGAATTAATATTTCATAAATTAGCTAATTAATTAGATTATTAAAACTAATATTGCAATTAAAAATTTATTGACAAAGAAAATGAAATGGATAACATTGACTAATTATTGATAATTGTCAGAAACCATAATTTAATCAAATACGAGTGACAAGTCCAACATAAATAGAAGAGTCTTGTAACAACATAAAAAAGTAAATTCTAGTTAAAAAAGTAAATTCTAGCAACATGCACAACACCAATGAACCATGATAAGTTCAATTCCAATAGCATAAGGAAGCCAACAACAGAGTCATTTTTACCAACATGAAGAAAGCCAACAATATAGTTCATTTCCAGCAACACAAGAGGAAGCCAACAATACTGATCAGACAAAACGAGCAGTACCGAAATGTGAAAGTCCAACCTAAGAAGAACCGAAATGTGTAAAATTACATTAATATACATGGCCTATTTTTCAAACAAAGAAAAAAACTAGCCAACTCCAGCAGTACTCACTATCTTCATCATATTCCAATATAGAAGTATAATAAGCTAGATAACTGCACAAGTAAAATATACCTTCATCAAATTCAAATTCTATGACCACAAATAGATTAGAATAGGCAATAGAATAATAGCTAGTAAATTAATTTATTTCATCAATGAACAAGCAATTACAACATAATAGGTAAGGGTTACCTCACATAACAACAAGTACTTTAGAAAAATGGTTTGCCCACTTAATACGGACTTCATCTAATTCAGCATCAGAATATGTTGTCTTTCTATTGAACTGTTTGTGAAAAATAAAAATTATGTAGTGAAGCTTTGACACAAGACTGTTCTTTTTTATGAAGCAAATTATGATCAAGGAAATCCCATTGTTCATTAGTAAAGAGAAGTCATTAATAAAGTCTTTCATGAATCTCATGACGTAAAATCCACACATGACTGAACTTGCTGATTGTTGTGGGACCTATTCACAATCAACAATTGCATAGTTTATTATAATAACAATTAAGCATGGTAATATAAAATTATAGTTAAAGTAATATTTCATATTTTTACAAATCTGACAATCTTATTCTAATTCCATTTCTCCTTACCTTCTTGTGCTATAAACATTATCATTGAGCTGTATACAAAGTTAAATTTTAACAAAGTATCTGTAAACTATGTAAAAGTAATTTTATATTGACAATGGTAATCAAAGAAAATGAACATACACATTAATGAGTTCTTTTAAATCATCATTAGGATCTCCCCCCATAAGAATTGAGATAATAAACTTCTTTTTTCAACACATCAAAGATGACTAGCACCCAATGATAACTACAACAAAAGAAAGAACATTAAGGTAGCAATTTCAGTAAATTAAGGTAAGAACGGAAATTAATATGAGCTGAAACTTATTAAAGGAGCATACTAGGGATTACAAGGCATAAAGATGAATTGTCCATTCTTTATTTTATTTTTAATCGATCACAAACTCCACGTGCCTTAAGGTCAAATGATGCAGTAGGATTACGTTCTTCACCTAATGAAACCAAACTCAGACGAACGAATCCAAATGGTTTGACTCCTCTTTTCCTAATGAGAATGAAAGTATACAACATCCTGATAAACAATAGACAAACAATGTTAAAGTCCATTAATTGGAACTCCTATAAAAAGTACACATAAAACTAGAATAATTATAAATCACTTATGCAATATAGACTTCGATTACATTTACTCCTATAACATCCATTGACAGAACCGCACGGCAATCACGCCGCCCAATATGAGCTCTAATCACTTATATTTGGAAAACACCATCATCCATTAGATATGGAATCCATTCCTGGCCTAACATCTTAGCTTCACACATGGTGCCAAACAATTGCAGTAACATAATCTTGTTCCATTGTACCCCTCCTGCATGCCTTATGTTCTTCCTTGCTGGCAGAGGCTTCACTGCAACTTTTTTACCCTCATCCTTGGTCTGTTTTATAGCTTTTGTATGTCCTATCTCTATTATATCATTATGCTGTTCTGCTGATTCAAAAGTCAAATGTTTTTTTGTGCCTTGATGTTTAGGGTTGCCATTTGTTTTCCTCATAACAAATCATCAGGCATCTCCACTATGATTTTAGTTGGATTCAATCTTAGACTCTTTCTTGGAATGACAAAGAGTCTTTTGGCAGGTGTATCCTTATTTTCGTTTGCTATGCCTGTCTCTTTCTTACAATTTAGTATTGGCAGGTTCGTACCTGCTGTGTTTTTAGGTGTCCCTTACTTTTTTTTTTAAAAAATAATTAGGCTACTACGAACATATTTGTTCAGTGTGATAGGCACAAATAGTTCCCAAATACTCAAATTTATCTTACAAATTAGTGAACAACATCAAAGAAAATCCAGAAACAACATATGTATAAACAGTAAACTTATAACAAACTAAATCAACAAACAACAGGTAAGAATGGTTAAACTACAACAACCCTTATCCAACAACAACAAGTATATACAGTTAAGTATAAAAAGTAAAAGAGTGATGATACAACCAAAACCTCTTGTACAAACTTATTTTGTATAAACTGATATGACATCAATTTATTGGTTGAATGTAAATATAAAATAATGAAAATAAATCATGTCGGCCAAGAGATATTTAATTTAACCAATTTTATCATGCCATATCAGTTTGTACAAGAGTTTATGACTATATCGTTACTCGAAGTAAAATTGTAACAAACTAAATCTAGAAATAGTAAGTAAAAATAGTAAACAAATTGACCTTTGGTGTTTTAGTAGTTGCTTCAACTTTAACAGAGTTTATGCCATCATCCCCAACAACATTATTGTTTTCAACAGGTATGCGAGGGTAGCTAGAACTTGCTATATCTGAATGAAGAGGTGTTTTTCTTAGTTCATTTATCATTTCTTCCAACTGATGATTAATTGATTCCTTCCATAAACGATTCTCTCTTTCCCTTTCTTTATTAGCAGACCTCTGGAAAGTTTGAAAATACATAGACGGGGTTACAAACTTGCCCACTCCTTGCATATGACCACGTCTTAGAGCTTTTCCCAAAGATTGTGCGAGAATATCATTTTTTTTCAGATGACCGCATTTTCCCTTTCTTAGTTTCCATCTCCAGTTTATCCTACCACATAAACAAATTAAGTAAGCTAATGTTATCAAAATATAAGTAATCACAAAAACTAAAATTATAGTAGTAAGCAAAAAATTTCTTACGATTTTTTTTAATAATTGGTTCAACATCTGGGAGGTATCCTCTGTTTTTCATTTACCGACCTCTCTTCTAAATGACACTTCTATCCACTTTTTCTTCAGTGAGGCATGTTTATGAGCACTATCAAAATGTGAATCATAAAATAAAATGTTAGTAACAATCATTATTTGCACTAACCAAACAATTTAATAAATAATAGTAAAATGTATGCAACCAACTCACTGTACATACCACTTTTTGCATTAACCCAACGTAACCTTTTCTACTTAGGCGATGGTTAAACTTGTTTTGTGCCTGCCTAAGTTTATTCACACTACTAACTTTTTGCTTAAAACAACAAACATACAATGGATAAACATATAAGGAAAAATGTCATAAGGGAATTAGACACACTCACTTGAAATTTTTTAAATAGTCTTTCTTTCACAAATTTAACCCAACTTTCCTTATCAATAGGCACAAATGGTAAAACATAGTTCATTAACAAATGGTAAAACATAGTTCTTCGTTATAGTGTACTTAAAATTCTAAAATGCAGCTCCGATGGCTTGTAGTATTTACTTCTTACTTCGAGGATGAACAACGAAGTAGACCTTCAAGTTTCAAAATGAAAATGTGAAAATGAAGATATTTACAATCATGAAATAAATTTTTTTTTCTAATTTCAGATTTTTTCAGCAACAATAAAACTAAACATATCCTTTTAATTTCTTATTTTATATCTTAACAAACTCTCATAGATGTTCCTTCGTATCATTTGAAACCTTACGCCAATCATTGTAGAGGATTGGAATTAATGTACGAGCCAAAACACCAATATACGTAGCCAACTCAATGACTTCTTCACCAACTGGAACATTAAGGATGTTGTATTTGACCATAAACTTTCTACTTCTTTTCCTCTTCTTGTTTTGTTCTAACCCAACAGTGCCACCTCTGCTTTGCTCACTACTCTCAAGTTCATCAAGAATATCATCCTCATTACTATCTCCGAACTCATTATATTCTTCGCAGATAAGTGCCTCGTGGTACTCTAATTCCTCACCAACAAATTCATCATTTTGTTCATCTAAAAACTCATTGAAATAAGCATGAGATTGCTTGGGTAAAGAAATCTGAGGGACATTTTTTCCCTTATCCATGGTGAATATCACAACCGTAGAAAAAAAATCAAATATGAGAGTATATTAACATATAAAAATTGCCAAAAAATTAAAAAATAAACTAATAACATATAGCATAAAATACTTCTTGTATTAACCTTAATATATATCATTTCTCCCACTCAACAGACTGCACATGCAAACAAACACAGAAACGATATTCAAGGTCCAATCCAAATTCCCTTCTTGCTGTCTTGTGCGTACATTGCAGCATCATCGTCAAAAAAGTTTATGTTATCAGCACTTGGAATTTAGTGACCAACGAAGGGTATTCCACTACATCTTCACTTCTTTGTGTGGGTTTACATCTTCTAGGCATTTAGCATACAACTGACAACTTCTTATCAAGTTGACCAAATATATGAAAAACTTGCAAGTCTACCAAAGTAAATCCGAGTCTATCCCTTATAACTCCACCTTTGGTATGTACCCAATCACACTTTATTATTGGAATTCTAAAGATAACATGATTTAGATCCCAAATCTCTTTAATCACTACATAGTATGTGATGTCAGAAGTGACAAACATGATTTTTATCTTTTGAACTTGTGACTGAAATTATTTGTGCAACCAATGACACTCCACTATTTTTAGTAACTCTATTTAAGTCTCAATCTCTTGTAACACAGTGAAAATAATTTATGTCATAATCAAGATGTTGGAAAATATAAGGACAAGGCCCTTGGGATAACCAACAGATTGTTTGAGTAACATTGTGACCATTCTCTATCAATACATTTACCTATTATTAATCAACAAGAATATAATGCTAAACCAGCACAAACCAAAATTGAAAGGAAAAATTGAATTAATTATACTTTAGTTCCTTTAAAAGCTTATATGTTAGCCAATTCACAAATGTTTTGCTATGTTCATCTTGCAACTAAGCATGAGATTGTTGTGGATGACAAAGTTGTAACCAATCCATATACTCTCTAAAAATCAGTTACATTTTTTTTTCATTTTCCTAAACTACCAAAACTTGACATCAATAAAGTTAAAATAATACAAGTTAGATAACATCACCTTCTATAAGGCTAAACTTCTTTAGTGTTATGCAAAACATACAAGTGTGCTTGATGTTGTACAAATTTTATTGAACTCACAAGCGTAAGAATATATTGTAGAATAGACTAATGATGACGAGTGTCGATCCCACGAGGAGGTGGATTTTAATTATATGTTAGAATTAATTTTGTATAGGTGGTTGGATTTTGTGGTGAAAGTGACTTAGATTATCCTAAAATTGGAATTGAAATGGCGAGAATAAATTGAAGAGAAATCTATTGAAATGACGTACTTGGATATCTGGATCCATATCAACATGCATAATGGGCTAAATAATCCTTATTAATACCAATTAAATTATGAGGGGGAATCAACAGCTCATGAATCACGCTCTAATTAATATGGTGCTAAGGGCTTATCGTGCTAAATAATAATAATCTTGTACTAAGGTACCGGTGAAACCAGGGCGGTATCTAGAGAAGACTATTATTATTTATTGACGAGAAGTCAAAACATCCACAAAAACTAGAGGGGAAAAGAAAATAAATTTACCAAATAAAGCCCATGACACATGTTGAGACTTCACCTTCAAGCCAAGCTTGAAAGAAAATTAGCCACTCATAATTGAACTAGGGGCAATGAAAATTTATTAAAATACGTAGAAAATACAAGATGAAGAAGGAATTACAGAAAATAGAGCCCAAAAATAGATTCAGAGATGCCAAATTAGGGGAGAGAGGTCCCCTTTTATAGATACATTGAGTAAATCATGGCCATCAGATTAAAAATAATTTGGACGCTCAGGATTATGCCACGTCATTAGTCAACAGTACGCAGTTTGAATGGTAACGTGGTTTAAACAGTTCGTGGTTCGGTTGAAAATAATCCTATGTATTGCATGTATCGTACGCGCGTTTTTTGGTCCATTAATATGTTGCCACGTCACCATCAACAGTGTATACGAATTTTAGTTCAACAGGATCATGACACCTCATTAGTCAATGCCACGTCATCGGTCAATGCCATGTCATTGATCCGTCTATGTGAAGCAGTGTCGTCAACAGTATGTACATGTGAACAATACCATTTTTCCTTTTATGCTTCTCCTAAGTTTTTTGACCATTCTGAGTTAAAAAATGATGTCCGTTTTTCCGTTTGATCTCTAATTTATTGTGAAATGACTATGATGCCCCTAAAATACACAAAATAGTTAATTAAAATAAAACACACATAATTAAATTACAAGAAACTTAGATACATAAAAGTAAGGGTTGTTAGTAAGACTTGAAATGTAAAATGATGATTTTCTCCTTTACAAATATAGATTTTCGAACACTCAACACTTGATCTAATGAAGTTCGATCAACTTCCACTATTTGTCTACTACTCATAGGCTTGTCAATTTCTAAATTTTGCACATGTCTAAAATTCCTAATATATCTATTAGGAACCTTGATACTTTTCAAAGCTGCACATAATCTTGCTTTTTCCTTCTTAGTTAAGGTGTGACAAGCAGGAGAAAGCCATGTATGATTGTTGCTTCCTTTAACTTATCGTGCTAATTTGGGCTTAATTTTCATTTCCAAGGGATTCATCCTCAACTTCAGCCCATCTTTGGACTTTCCAGGAATATACAACAGTGTACCGTAGATGTTCTTCAATGTGCATAACATCTAATTGATTATGCATAAGCAAATGCTTATAATACTCTAAATTATAAAAAAAATGGATTTCTTTTTCCACCATACGAGATCATCATTGTTCTCACTTTTGCACTTTTTACTATTGCTTTTCCCTATCTATTATCAATAGAGTTGACCAGCTGAAAAATTTCCTCCCTGTTTAACAGTTTCAGAGGGGTTTCATCACACACACGATTGTCAAAGACTTTTGTTTGGAACCAAAATTCATAACCATGAAAAACCGAAAGCTGATGCCTAATGTATGCCTTTTTTCCATTGTATTTAAGTCTACATTTTGGTGTTTCTACACCACAATATGGGCAGACATAATATCTTTTAACAATACATCTTGTTAATTTTCCGTATGCCGGGAAGTCATATATTGTCCATAGTAATATAACCCTCATATTAAAGTACTCATTTTTGTAGGCATCATATGTCTCCACCCCAACATTCCATAAAGTTTGCAAATCCTCAATAAGAGGTTGCAAATACACATTAATCACATTACTAGGTGGTTGAGGACTAGAAATGAAGAGGGACAAGACCATGAATTTTCGTTTTATGCACAACGATGGTGGAAGATTGTAAGTAATAAGAATAATTGTCCAACAGTTATATGTACTACTAAAAGAGCTATGTGGATTGATTCCAATAGCTGATAAAGCTAGGTGAAGGTTTCTAGGATCAGATGCAAAGATCAGCCATTTCTCATCTACTAACTTCTAAGATGGTGAGTCAGCCGGATGAAATTCTAACTAGGCAACCCAAGAGGGGGGTGAATTGGGTTTATATAAAATAAAATACTAAAAAAAATTTATCATGCAAATTTAAAAAACGAAATAAATACAATAATAAATAAATTGATCACAAATTAAAAAGATAGGGAAAGAGAGAATCAAACACAATAATGTTTACGTGGTTCGGCCAACCTCGCCTACGTCCACGCCTCCAAGCTTTCCGGGCTTGAGGTTTTCATTAAGTAAAGCCTCCAAGGCTTCAATTGCTTACACTTGACTTCCAAGGTGTCAATAACCTTTACAACTAGATATTATCCCCAATCTCTTAATCCAAGTGTATCCCAACACTCACAATCCCTCAAAATGAAAGATTACAATTTGTTTTTCTCTCACACTAAATCAAAGATTACAAGTTGATGCCCAAAGTGTGAATAGATGAAATGAAACTATGTTTCTATCCCTTGTGAAGATTGCAAACTCGAGTATAAGCTCAATGGTTGTGTTGTGATCAGTCTCCTTTGAATTTGAATGAGCTTATTTATAAGTAGAGCTGCAAAACTAGCCGTTATTTGTTGTCTGCCCGAAAACGGTTCACCGTTAGTTGTTAACGGTTAACCGTTTGTGCTGGTCAAAGTTACCGTTAAGACAGAATTCAAATAAACGGTTTGCCATTTTTAGGTTACCCTTTCGCCGTTAACGTCCAGTGACCTGAAAATGAATATCGATTATCCGTTTCAAGTAATCGGCTAAGGCTTTGCATGAGATGACTCTCTGGACGTTATCGGTTAACCGTTTGCAAATAATCGGTTTACCGTTAGTGTCCAGTAACATGCAAAAAGAGTAACGGTTATCCGTTTAAGTAAACGGCTAAGGCTGTGGGTGACATTACTCTCTGGACGTTATCGGTTAACCGTTTATAAATAAACGGTTCACCGTTAGTTTCCAGTAAGCTCTTTATTTCCGTTTTCACTAATCGGTTAGAGCCTAGACAAACCTTTGCTCTCTGGTCGTAATCGGTTAACCGTTTATAAATAAACGGTTCCCCGTTAGCGTCCAGTAAGCTATCCATTTCCGTTTTTCACTAATCGGTTAGAGCCTAGACAAACCTTTGCTCTCTGGTCGTAATCGGTTAACCGTTTATAAATAAACGGTTCACCGTTTTCTGCTAGAAACATATTTTAAACCAGTTTTTGCAAAGAATCATTTTTCAAATTAAGATCCATCTTTTATAAGCATGAAATGAATAGTTTTTATGACTTTTATTTGTTAAGAAATAACTCCAATAAATTTATCAAAAAAACATTTAAAGTTTGTTATTATCAAAATTAATATTATTAACATATTCATGTTAACACCGGATGTCGGAGTTTACCATCAACCATCCTCTCATTTGCATGCCAAGTCAAGTCCCTAGCAATTTTTGATGACTGAAACATGCACTTAAACTTAGGAATAAGAGGAAAATACTATAAAACTTTTGCAGAAACCTCTTTCTTATATTGGTTTACAGTACCATCTTATCTCTTCCATCTAAATAAACCACAAGTAGGACATTCAAAAAGATCTTCATACTTTTTTCTATAAAGTATGCAATCATTTGGGCAAACATGAATTTTAACATATTCTAAGCCCAAAGTTGACATTGTCTTTTTGGCCTCATATATAAAGATTAAGATTTCACTATTTTCAAGGAAAGCATCTGCTAAACACTCAACAATGCAGAAAAACAACTGTCAGACCACCCAAATCTACCCTTTACATTGAACAATTTCACTAAAAAAAACCTAACTTAGTAAATTTTGTGCATCCTAGGTATAAGGGTTTCTCAGCTTGTTCTAGCAACTCTTTAAATGCCTTAGGGTCCCCACAACAACCTTTATAAGCATCATTAACCATTTCTAACTCATTACCATTGTCAAACTCTATATTTTGTCGCTGAAAATGATTTTCTCTTTGAGGAGGAGGACTCTTACGAATCTCTTCCCCGTGCCAAAACCAATTGTCATATTTCACATCAAAACCATGCGAGATATGAATGATCTTTTACAGTTGTAGGTGTTTCAAATGATAAATTCTCACAATCAAGGCATGGACACTACTACCTCCAACATTTTTTATAGTAAAATTTATAAATTTCTCGATACCCTCTTCATATTCTATCGACAATCGATTACATTGAATCCAAGATTTATCCATTTCTGGCTTAACAATTAATGTTCCTGACATATACATAAAACAAAGGAAGAACGTACATACTTAGAATATTTGTGTAATGTTACAACACTATGTGAAATAAACAAAGTTAAACCTACATGAGTCCATTCAAGTTAAACACAATTTGGCCCATATAGTTTTCTATTTTATATTAAAGAAACAACATCATTTACAAAAAAGTATGGCCATGGTCTATAAACAAATTTAAAAAGTTACAAATATAACAACCAAGAAAGTTGATAAAATGAAATTTATACTTTTCAAAAGTTCACTCTCCTATTATAATATAAATATAATAAATAAGATATGCCCCACAACAAACACATTACATAGTTTCATAATTATAAATTTAAAAATATGTAAATCTTAGGCAAGCGTATAACAACTTAAAAAAAATCAAATAATAAAGGATAAGAAATGGAACTTACCATATTAAATACAACAATCTGCTGCTATACCCAATTCTAGGCATAAATCCAGCAACAATATTTATTACTGAAATATATTTTGAATGATCAGTTGATAGAATTCCAAAACTTGGATTCAAGAGAGCTAAAAAAGTGCCAAGAAATTACATTAATCATATGAGTAAGGTTAGGAAGAAATAATAAACTACAACTTCAAATAATATACATAAGTAGAAAAAAAATGAAAGCAAGCACAAAGAAAAGCTTCAAGTACCTTAATACATTGCTTTAAAAAAATCAAGAACACTGAACTGTCACGTTTATGCAGCAATCACAACTATTTATATTTGACAAGCAAATGTTACTACTGAAGATAACAATAGTAACAACAACAGCACCAACAAATGCAAAATAGCTACAAAACCACATGCATAGGTAGATGACAATGAGAGGTGAGAATCCCTCAATTTTACATAACAGAATCATTTACTAAGAATCCCTCCTCAGGCTTTGTTATAGATAATTCAGACCAATATTTAAGGAATCAACTATCAAAATATAAAGATATAGAAGCTGTAAATTATCTCTAAAATTCATACATTAACACTCATTTAACTTAACGAAGCTTCAATATCAGAATTAGTTAAAAAAAAATTCACACACGGGCACATATAAAGATAAATCAGAATTACCCGGAATAAAAAATAAATTTAATAACATTATGCGATGCACAATTACAACTCAAAACAGAAATCAAGATATTTTTAAAGATTATCTTCCTAGGAAATTATTTAGTAAATTGATTACCGAAATATATGCAACACATGTAAATACATTTCAATTTTTTAAGAAATTATTTACTACTTTACATAAAAGTAGAATGAATAGTCAAAATTAAATACATGCAAATGCAGCAATGACTCACCAGTGGGTGTGAAGCTTTAATTCACCGTCAAGGCTAGGGTTTCAAATTCAGTAACATTGATTTGGGGCTTTTTTCACGGTACAAGATTTGGTTTCTTTCAGTCAATAAAGGTACCGTGGCTATTGTTGTCATTCCAATTTGGGTTTCGATTAGCATTGACTTTGTCCCAGCAAAGAGAGACGGTTCAGTGACAATAGTAGCAAAAAGAGACGATTGAGTTAAACAACCATAATGATTTTGAAACGATGGGTCTTTAGGTGTCGTTAGTTTGCTATGACCGGCATTTGAGGGTTTGTTGCAAGTGTGCTAGTCGATTTTGAGATTCCATAACGATTTTGAAAATTTTCTAAACACTTAGAAAAAAATTTGCATTTTTGCTCACAAAAATGTTTCCCCCCATTACAAAATGCAATGTTTTATTATTATTTTTTTGTTATTTACCTTTCTAGTTTTTCTCAAACACTTGCAAAACACAATGTTTTTTTTATTTAAATTTGTTGCTTTAACAAAAACGACATCGTTTCACTTCTTTTTTTAGCAGTAAAATATTTTGAAAAATTAAGTCAAACCCGCACAATTAAAGTCAACATAAAAAATTAGTATTTCATTCTTGATAGTCAAATAATTTATCATTGGTTTATTATAGTTTCTTAATATATGATATTTATATAAGTAATATATCATAATTGGTTGATAAACGATATTTCTATCATAGTTTTGTTGTAAGTGTATGACAGAAAATAAATCTATCACGATTCTATTGTTGTAGGCCTCCAGACCAAAAACTGTCACACAAAGAACTGTCATAGTAGGCACATTTTTTTTTTGCTATGGTAATTCCCATCTTTTTTTCATATTTTTCACAAGAAGAACATTCTTCAATTGTGCAAGGTAAGAACCCAAAATTTTTTTCAATGATTTTATTGAAATGCATTAAGAGCTTTAAGAGATACTATGCAAATTACCTTTTGCTTTAAAGAAACGCCAAGGTTTTAGACAAATAATTATGCCTCTTTCTTATATTAACGTTCTTATTTGATTTACATTTGAATTGGTCTAAAAAATTATTCTCCTTAACCCTTGATGATGATTCTGAAATATAAGTGTGCAACTCAAGAGGGGGGTGAATTGGAATTTTAAAACTTATCCTAGCAAATCCACACAACAATTTAATCTAATGCCTTAATAAATACGAAAACAATAAATTCAATGCAAGCACAATAATTAAAGAGTAAGGGAAGAGAAAAACGAACTCAAGGATTTTTACTTGGTTCGGCTATCCCCGCCTACGTCCACGCCTCCAAGCTCACCCGCTTGAGGATTTCACTATCCAAGCCTTTCCAAGGCTTCAACCAATTACAATTGACTTCAAGGTGTCAATGAACCTTTACAACAAGAGATTATATCCTCAATCTCTTAACCCAAGTGTTTCCCTCACTTGTACACTCACAATTTGATGAGAAATAATAAATACAACAATGAATCTCTCTCTAAGAATAGATATACAAATTGAAGAACAAAGATGAGCTAATAAATGATGAGTTACGAAAATGAAGCTCAATATATGTTGTGTGCTCTTGTTTATGCTTGCTTGGCTTTTCTTCTCTTACAAAAAATGAATTGGTTTTGAGTTTATATAATTTGAACTCAAAAACTAGCCGTTATGTTCATTTCTGGCCGGAACCGGTTTGCCGGATTTACACAACCGGTTAGCCGGTTGCTACAGTGATGGCTACAGTGAAATAATTTCTAATTTTACAGTTTGACCCTAAAACTTTATAAAACTATATTATGGCCCAAAATGTTATGAAACTTTGCAAATAGGTCCAATTTCAGAATTTATAAATATTACTTTGTTAATCCCAAAACTTTCTGAAATCTATGATTTTTCCCAAACTTTGTGAAATTGTACAATGACCTAAAATATTTAAATAGTTTCAAATAGGTCCAAATCCGAAATTCAAAAACAATATCAAAGGTTTTAAAACACATTCATTTTAGTCCAAAATACTTTGATTTTATAACCTCATTTTGTTATTATAAAAACACAATTTATAAATCTTTGTTTAATTAATACATGTGTTTTGTTATCATTAAAATCAAAATCTATAGCTAAAAAAGCTAACAGATTCATTATTTATTAAGTTAGAAATGTTGAATGTAGCAATTTTTCACCATTTCCCTTTTGACTTTGCCTCATTGTAAAATGAGCAAAATCATCATCTTCTTGCTTTGAAGAGCTCGCAATAAAATCATTTTTAAAGAACGACCATGATGCTTGTTATCATCTATACATGTCTGCAAAAACTACTATATGAAGGATTAGTAGTACATGCAGTTAAAAAGGCATTAGTAGCCAGGCATTTCAAGTTAGACTTCCTAACCTACACTTGTCTAGATTCTCCATTGCTTAAATTTGTTTTGGTTTTAGGAGTCTTTCTAGGCTTCCTTTGAGATATTAAATCAGATGTTTTACCTCTTTTTAAGAAATTTAACAATTTATAGCAAAGAGGTCTAATATGTCCTTTAACATTATAAATGCGACAGGTAAGGTTAAACTTTTTATAATGACCATGAGATCTAAAGGCTGAATAAGTAAAATTATTCCTTTTTACATCATATTTTGATTTAAAAATGGGGTATGCAACTATCTTAATTAGCTCTATCAGCAAAGCATGGTCTTGAAGTAGGGTATATTCTATTTTTCACAGCGCCATTTGAATAAGAGACAAATTTCCCTCTTTTAGTATTCTGTTGATTAAGGTAGGTGGAGAAGCTTTAACAAACAGAGCCTTTGAACATGACACTACAAGAAAAATGATAATAGATGATAGACAATTTGTGATAGATTTTAAGCAAAATGGCTTATATCGTAAAAATGTGACAGGCTTGTGATAAAATTATTTTCCATCATGAATTTATGATGGTTTTGTGATAAAATAATTGTTTATCACAAATTTATGATAAAATTGTGATAGAAATTTGATCTGTCAAGGTATTGTAATAGAACAATGATTTTGACTGTGTTTGACCCAAATTTAATGTATTATTTTATCTAAAAACAACACAGTGCATTTTAAAAATTCAAAAAAGAGAAAATGCTACTATTTTACAACTATTAATTGAGTTTCCTTTATAACACTAGCAAAATGCTATTGTTTATGGTACTTATTAACTTTTTTTTTTTCCTAAATGTCAAACTTAAAAATAATTACAAAACCAAAAGCAAAACTTACCGTTTTACCAACTTTATAAAACACTCACTCGAAAAAAATGCAACAAATTTTTCTAAGTGTTAAAATCCCCTAGCTGATACTCTCAACCTCTCAAACATTTTGAACAAATCATTGAACTAATCTCAAGTGGAAATCTACCTCCTGGTTTTGATCCAAATACTTTCTGTAGTGTGTAAGTGTTTGCCTAGACATTTTTCTTCTTATTTTTGTTTCTCTTGTTTTTTTTCCTTTTTTAAATTTTTTTGGTTTGCTGTTTCTTGCTTGCTTAATGATAAATGATAAAAAATGATGATTTGTGTGTGTGTGTGTGTTTATGGGTGTTTTTATCTTTTAAATCTTATAAAAAGCATTTAAAAATGCTGATTGCTTTGAGTTTTAGAAATTACGAGTACCTTTTTCTATGATGTCTATTTTCTTACCTTGGCACTTTTAACAACTGAGGCATATAGTTTTACTTTTTGTTTTGTTTCTAAAACATTTCGTTTCTATATTTTTGAAAAAATTTAGGTATGTTGGAATCATCCATACATAGGTGACAAAACCTCTTATCCAGGAGGTCTTTTCAAATACTGACAGTTGAGGGCTGCTAGCTTATTAGGAAGGACAAAGTAAAATTTTCAATTCTATCTAGCATTGCCATTGAAATTTGTGGAGTTCTATCTTTTGCAATTTGTTACCCTTTATTTTTCCTATTACTATCATATCTTTGACATATCTTTTTTATTTGTTTTTGTAGTCATCATATGGATTTATTCACTACTTTGATTGCAGATCGACTACTACGGCTATACTTTCTCTTAATGGAAAGCACATGTAAGTAGAATTCTCATTGAGAGAATGATTTTTGGTTTCTTTTGTGCAAACTTTTGCATAATCTTATCTAATTTGCAGATTTGGGCTGCCTATCAAAGTTAATTGGGCATATGCCAATGGTCAGAGGAAAGATACATCAGGTTGGTTCTTATTTGTGTTTGTCATGCCATATCTGAAATTTATAGTGTACTGGAAATTGTTAGATTGGATTGCGTATGAACCATGATTAATTAGG
Source organism: Citrus glauca (assembly GCA_029633175.1). Taxonomy (NCBI): domain Eukaryota; kingdom Viridiplantae; phylum Streptophyta; class Magnoliopsida; order Sapindales; family Rutaceae; genus Citrus; species Citrus glauca. The sequence continues at coordinate 18,996,568 of JAQOOD010000004.1, forward strand.
ACATTTCAATATCTTTTTTGAGCCCAGAAGTTACTGATGCTACTTGTTTGCATGCTTTTCTATTTATCCCAGTTGTTCGTATGCGTCTTCCCTTTCATTTTGTTTATATTTATGCGTTGACGACCATTTCTTTGTATGTGATTATAATTGAAAACCTTGATTAATAATTGCTTCTTAACAGTCTATATACAATTTTCTTTGGATGGTTTCGCGGATGCAAGATTTATGTGGGATCAGAAGACTAGGCGTATTAGAGGTTTTGGCTTCGTTTCTTTCCGGAACCAGTAGGTTGGTCATTGTCTTACTATCTTCAAATCTTTTGTTTCTTTTAATATTGTTTCTTATCATTATGTTGATATTTTCTCCCCTTCTGTAGGATGGCCAAAGTGTGATAAATGACTTAACTGATAAGAATGGTGCACTTTGCTTTGTATTAGCTTTTCATCACTATGTTAAACCTATTTTTGACTTTTAATTTTTTTTTTTGATACATCTGATTGATCGTCATTGTCATAATCCTTAGAGTGTGGAATTATAATACTAAGATTACGTATTTTGATTGATTATAATACTAAAATTATAATGGTTACTATTAAGGATTGTAGTGTACATGTTATGCATTTGATAACATTATGTATTTTGATTGATTCTGAATAGATTGGTTTGTTAGGTCTGGGTTGGAATGTTGCTAAGTATATGGTTGGAATTACACTGCTGTTGGAAGATGGTGGGTTGCTGGGCATGGGTTGGAGTGTTGTTGACTATGTGGCTGTTGGAGTATTGCCGCTGGAAGAGGGTATTGCTGCTGGAAGTCTTGATGTTGGAATATTTCCATTAATCTTTGGAAGTTTTGTTGGGTAACTTGGCTTGGTGGCTGGAATTTGAATTGTTTTTTTGGGGTTTTATTGGGATTTAACTATTGTTTTATATTTTGAAAATTGTTTTTGGGATGTTTTATTATGTGTTGGTGGTGATGACATTGAATAAGAGATGTATGTGTTTTGAAATTAATTTGTTGGATTGCATGGATGTTAATTAATATTAATTGATTTTATTTTTTTCACGATATTCATTTTTATTAATTAATTAAATTTTTAATTAAGAATTCAAAAATAAATTATAACTGTAATATATATATATATTAAAAATGAACTTGATGATGGGAAATACGCATCATAACATTTGTCATAAAAATTTTTCTACTAAAATTGAATAATAAATTTACAAATGACAATTTAATTTTCCATCAAAAATAAAAAAATGATGCAAAATTTAAATAAATCCAAATTCAAATTTAATTATATTTTCACATTAAAATATTGTGTGACAAATATATGACGGTAAAATACTATCATGAATTCATGACGGAATATATTCTGTCGTAAATTAATGACAGTGACATAAATGACGGATGGACTGTCTGTCATACACCCCCTTTATGACAGTTATTTCCCGTTATCTATTACCAATTTTCTTATAGTGTGAAAGGTTTCCACTAGTGTATCCAAGTCCATAATGATCACTACTAGGCTTTCCAATTGACAAAATAAATGTTCAAGTTAAACAATTCTAGAGTTCATCATTTTTATGGACTTCTGAATCTTCTCTAGTTGAGCCTTCAATTCTTTCATTTTATTCTTTTTTTCATCAATGAGAGATTTGAAGTGAATTGGTTCGTCCTTTTCTTCAGCAAGTGAACTATAATAGGTTGCGTCCTTTTCAACCTTTTTAATTTTTTTGAGGTTGGCAACTTCATCTCCTAGGACTTATTGACTTTGCAAATATCCAGCCATTTGGTTGTACTGCAGTTTATGGGCTTGTCGGATGTTGTCCAAGTCCAGATCTTCATCATCACTTCCATTTTAACAGGCTCAGGAAAAGTTCGATCAGTTGCAACTTAGGGAGTGGTTGCGACTATTTCTGGAATTCAAGCACCATTTTCTAATTTTTCTAGCACATCACCACTCACAAATTTTGGCATAACATTATGGCATATAGAATATTACCTATAGAATTTTCCCGATGTGAATGATAGTTCCCATAAATCAAAGGCGAGCATGAAGAAAATCCTCTATGCATTAAATCCATGCCTCCAAATCAAGATAAAAAATCTCCCATGATTTTCACAAGTATGTTATTGAGTCTACACTATTACCAATAAATAGCTCCAATTTTAGGATTACTAAGTTTAATTAAAAGTTAATTAAACAAGTTAATGCATAAAGTAAAGTGTGTAAAAGTAAAGTGCACAATAGGGTTTTTACTTGAATGAGGGTCTAAATCCTTACATGCATAGCCACGCTCAGATATCAAGTAATTCACTAAGTTCAAAAGATTACAAACTATGGAAACCTTATAACATTATAAGCATGTTTGGGATGTGGTATTACATTGCATAAAATACTATTTTTATTACACTGATGCGTATCTATGTTTGACAATGTTTTAACCCTGTATTACTTCTCATAATTATGTGGTTGAACCCATAAAAAATAAACCCGAAGCTGAGTTGTGCTTATGTAGGTATGCATAAAACAAATAGAAATCAAATTATTTTACTTTTTCCTTTTGTAGAATCCAGATGTACAAAGTACCCATATTTATTTTCGTTCTCCTCAATCAGCTCGCTAGCCCTTCTTAATTTCTTAGAAAATCCATCATTGGAGCTTTGCCACATATTCTAGTAGAACACAATTGTTGCCTGTACCCCTGAACTTCTTCACCTTTACCATAAAAATCTAGGCCGCAATTTCCTGATTCCATAGACCAATCCTTCGTTGAAGCTTCATCACACAACTACAACAAAGCATCAAGGTAAATTATTAAATTTTTTTTATTAGATTTTGAATTGTTTTATTAACAATGATTTGAGTTTTTAGATTATTTTATATGTTATTCTTTTTACAATTATTTTAGTAATGATGATACTGAAATACTAACTAAGCAACCCAAGAGAGGGGTAAATTGAGTTTTTAAAACTTAAGTTAAACAAATTGCACAACAATAATTTATTGCCTTAATCAAATCAAAAATAATAAATTCAATGAAGCTCAATAATAAAAGTGTAAGGAAAGAGAGAGCAAACATAATAATTTTTACATGGTTCGGCAATCCTCACCTACGTTCATACCTCCAAGCACACTGGGCTTAAGGATTTTTTTATGCAAATTTTATTGAACTTGCAAGTGCATGAATCTATTGTAGAATAAATCAATGGTGACGAGTGTCGATCCCACAAGGAGGTGGATTTTAATTGTGTGTACAATTAATTTTCTAAATAGGTGGATGGATTTGTGGTAAAAGTGATTTAGACTATCTTAAAATTTAAATTGGAATGACGGAATTAAATTAAAGTGGAAACTATTATAATTGAAGAGCCTGGGTATTTGATCCACATTAATATGCACCATGAGTTAAATATTCTTTATTAGTGTCAATTAAATCATGAGGGGGGAATCCACACCTCATGAATCATACTCTAATCAATATGGTGCTAAAGACTTATCGTGCCAAATAATAATAACCTTATATTAGGTAGCCGGTGAAACTAGGGCGATATCTAGACAAGATTATTACTATTTGTCAACGAAAATTCAAAACATCCATAATAATTAGAGGAAAAGAGAAAATAAATTTACCAAATAAAGCTCATGGCCCATGTTGAGACTTTACCTTCAACCCAAGCTTGAAAGAAAATTAGTTACTCATAATTGAACTAGGGGCAAAATGAAAATTTATTAAAATACATAGAAATACAAGATGGAGAAGGAATTACAGAAAATGGAGCCCAAAAATAGATTCAGAGATGCCAAATTAGTGGGGAGATGCCCTTGTTTTATAGATACATTGAGTAAATTATGGCCATCGGATTAAAATCAGTTTGGATGCTTAGAATTGCGCTACGTCATTAGTTAACAGTACGCAGTTTGACCACGCGGTTTGAACAGTGATACAGTTTGACCACGCAATTTGAACAGTCAACTGGCTTGAACAGTGACGCGGTTTGGTTGAAAATAATCCTGTATAAATGCATGTAGCGTACGACCAATTTTTGGTCCACTGATATGATGTGAACAATGACATTTTTCCTTTTATGCTCCTTTTAAGGTTTTTGACTGTCCTAAGTTCAAAAGTGATGTTCGTTTTACTGTTTGATCTCTCGTTCATTATGAAATGATCATAATTCCTCTAAAATATATAAAATACTAAATTAAAATAAAATACACATAATTAAATCACAAGAAGCTTAAATACATAAAAATAAGAGTATTAGTAAAACTTGAAGTGTAAAATGACGATTTTCTCCTTTATAAATATACATTTTCTAACACTCAACATATTTCACTATCCAAGCTTCCCAAGGCTTCAAACGCTTACAATTGACATCCAATGTGTCAATGGACCCTTACAACAAGAGATTCTCTATAATCTCTTAACCCAAGTGTATCTCAACACTTACAACCTCTCAATTTAATTTTACAAAAAGAATTACTAAAATTTCTCTCACATAATCTATTTGAATACAAATGAAAGCCCAATATGTGTGAATAAATGAAATGTATACACAAAGTTTATGCTTTTAGATTTATAGAGAAATGCTCAAAATATCAATGGTTGCATCATCTTGAATGAGTTTGATTTGAGCCAATTTATAGTTGAGGAAGAAAACTAGTCGTTATTGACTTCTTGGTGATAATTGACTTGCCGCTTTTGTGAATCCAGTTAGCAGCTTCATGTTACAGTTATGTTCAAAAATTCAAATTTTTGAACATCTGGTATGCCGCTTTCATGAATCCGGTTAAACACTTTCATTCCATAGAGTTTTTGCCCATAACCGGATTGCTGCTTTGTAACATCCGGTTAGCCACTTTGCTACAGTGCTGGCTATAGTGAACTATTTTCCAAAAATATTTTACTCCAAAACTTTCCATAACAAACAATAGCCCAAAATGTTATAAATTTTGTAAATAGGTTCAATTTTATAATCTCTAAAAAATGCTTGCTATTCCTAATATTTTTTGAAATTATGATATTGCCCAAAATGCTATGAAACTTTTCAATAAGTCTTCTAAAATTTCAAGCAATACTTGTTGATTTCAAAGTTTTCAAAATTCTTTCAATTAAACCATAAACTTGAAAAACAACTAATTTCATAAAATCATTTTTTCATTAAATATAAAACCTTTATAATGTGAAATAATGATTTATTTAAAACGTATAAAAAATAATTTGAGTTTAAAAGATTAATCATTCTTAATTTTGTTTGTTATCATCAAAATAAACATTATGGAAACATATATGTTAACAGATATAGGCCTAACAAAGCTAAACAATGTAAATCTCCTATGTTATTCTCTTTACTATTTTTGCTCTTCTTATGTTCGCTGTCGTGTGAGACATTTCATGTTATTTCTTTGTTTGTTCAACAACTAAGTTGATTTGGGGTGCTCGAATTGTGCCACGTGAACCTTTTTTTGAAGCATGGAACTTGCTATGGTACCAATTTGTTAAGATCAATGCCAAATTAAGTAGCTAGAATAGCTAATTGAGTAGCTCAACTATTTTATCACAGCATTAATTAATTCAAAAGGATTTCATACTTCATAGTGACTATTAGGTGTTAAAGTACTTTAAATAGTCAGTAAAATTTGATAAAAATGCATGCGAGATGGGTGAGCTATGTGCAGAAGTTCACCACAAATCTAGGCAGCAGAATAAAGGAATGGATGCACTAAGTAGGTGAGCAATATTACTACTAACTCTAGTAAATGAAGTTACTAGTTTTGAGTGCTTGATCGAGTTATACACTAAAGATGAAGACTTTGCACATATTTAGGTAGTAGAATAAAGGAACATATGCACTAAGTAGGTGAGCAACTTTACTACTAACTATAGTCAATGAAATTACTAGTTGTAAGTGCTTGAAGGAGTTATAGACTAAGGATGAAGATTTTGTGCATAATTAAGACCACTTTGTCAATCATCATAATGTAGAGGATTTCTTTATTTAAGATGGGTATTTATTCAAGCCTAATCAGTTATATGTGCCTTAAAGTTCTTAAGGAAGTAAATTATCTATGAGTTGCATAGAGGAGGATTGGGCAATCATATTAGTCGAGATAAGACTAAAGCACTTCTAGAGGAGAGATATAATTGTCTATATTTGAATAGACATTTGCGAAGATTATACAAGGTATTAAATTTGTTAAGAAGGCAAGAGACATTCACCGAACATTGGTTAGACATGCCACTATCTGTTTTGGAGAATATTTGGCTGGATTTGTTCATGGGTTTTGAGTTGGGTTACTTTGAACAATGACTGATCAAGATTGCATGAAGTTCAAAGACTATCACATTTGATAGGGATATGAAATTCATCAGCAAGTTTTGGCATCATCTCTAGCATATGTGTAGTACACAATTGTAATCCCATAGAGCTTTTCATCCACAAATAGATGGTCAAACATAGATAGTCAATCATACTTTGGGCAACATGTTACGTAGTGTTGTGGTGACAAGCAATGAAACTGAGAAGTTGCATTACCTCAAGTTGAGTTTGCTTACAATTGAAGGACAACATTTGTCCATGAGGTTCCTAATATCGCAACTTTTGCGCAATAAACTTAAAACAGATGGCGAAAGCTCTAGAAACCTCGGATCGACTTCATTCAAAAACGAAAATCAAGAGGAAAGATTGAAGTTTAATTACCTCACTTGCAGTTTCAAAAATGACTTCGTGAAGTGGGAGAAAATGACTGGAAACAGAAAGCTACGAACACTGTCCAAAAACTAGAGCTCTGCACGAACAGCTTCTGTTTTGTCACGATCTAAGATCCTTTAAGCACCCCAATTGTGATGCCTCTAATCAGTTCATACTTAGAAATGTTCTAGGAGTTCATAGGATTTGGAATCTCGAAATTTCATTTAGAAATGAGAGAGATAATGAATAAAACATGAAATGCTAGCTCATGATGATTCCTTGTACCAAATAAAGCCACCATTATCTCTAATAATGGCACCAAACATTATCATGTGCTAGACCCACCCATTTAGCCATTATTTATTGAAATTGATCTCATCACTTTAATAAACTATTTAATCAAATAAATAAATAGCTAAATTAATTAATTTCGGAATTAATTAATTAACCCATTTTGATCACATCAAATGGTTAAATGTGGGCTTCTCTTGTGACATGTTCTAATGCTTTCTCTTAATCCATATTGGATCCAATAAAAGCCCATAATTCTAAACCCAAAATTGGTCTAGAAGTCCATAATCATATATGAACCCGAACATGTCCAAAATGGTCATTTTACGTGCTTGACATTCCATAATGTTTAATTGAGGATTTATGAAATTTATTTTGGTCCTTAAACTATTTATGGAACATCTAAATTTCTATCTTAAATCATATTTAAGATATATTTATATTTATATTCATTCTCATTGAATTATAATATAAATATTGGTTTTCGTAAAAATAGAAAATTTAACTTCTCATTTTTTAATAACTCCTTTTTCATTTCTATATTGTGTGTGACCTTTTAGGTTCTTAGTTATAAGGTAGTAGAACTATTTTAATGATAAATATTTATTCATTAAATGATGCTAAACTCTTTAGTCATCAATTAGAACCTTTCTAATGACCTTAAGATGCATTGGTAATACGCTTTACCAATATTGATCTTAAGGTTTCTATAAGTCATGAGTGACACCTAGCAGTATATCATGACTATCCAAATAACAAGAGTTGTTGGATCTATAGAACCTATTCCATTGTATCTTTATGTCTTGGTCTCTTCATTATCCATGTCCAGAGAAAAGCACGGATTATGATTTATTATGTTAAGCAATTGTGCTTTATCTCAAAATAAATATAAATGAACTTGACATGAAAATATAATTTGAACTCCTTCAAATATATTTCACCTTGGCCAAGGATTTCTCATGCCAATTCATATTATCTCATAAGGACATCCTTTTCGTATATTACAAAGTGATGAATTCCATTTTGGACATACACTTGTCTTCATATATAGCCAACCATGACAACTATTGCTAGATCTCTTCCATGATTAGGAATCAATCTTTATGCATTCACATATCAGAGATGTCTATGTATAAGACATCTGTTATGCCTCAGGTCTAAAGACCATTACTAAACATAGTATCTGCTACAATGTATAATAAGCCATTAACACTCAAAACCATATGGCTTACTATATTTGGTCAAGTTTAGTAAACTCGTTCTCTTAACAAGTACCTATGTGTTTGACTTGACATCTCATGTCAATGATATAAAACTCACCATCCATTTTAGTATCACATACCATAAGGAATCATAACACATACTAGTGTTTATAGGAATTTATAATGTCCAATCATAAATTCACCACTAGGAACTATTTTAGAAGTATAGTACAAATGATGCACGTTTCATATTCTCGACATACTCGAGAATGTGTTCTTTAACTATTTTACTTCTTGGACTATATTCATTAAATTAATATATGAATATTGATAACTTTGCCATTTTATAAATATCAAAATGCTATTCAAATACAATCATTCCCTAAACAATCAAATCACCATTCGATTGGCCTTTAGGGCATATTACTAACAACAATAGCATGATGAATCGATCTACTTTTAAAATTCCTTTTGAGGTTGTCTAAACTTGTTTCCCACACCATGTTTATGATTTGGCTATCATGCCTATAGTAATAAAAAGAAGTAAAACAACAGACAATGTGGCAAAAAATGCTCTATAGATTTATGTCAAGACTGCCAATGCTAAGTACAAGGTTAATATGGATAAACATCGACAAAGAAATATTTCACTAAAATGATTTGGTGATGCTGCATCTACGACAATCCTTTTCCTAGTATTCGTGCAAAGTTAGAGAAACAAAACATAGTCCTTTTTACATGTGAAGGAAGATTAATGACAATGCTTATATAGTCCAGCTAATGGAAAATATAATATCTTTTACAGTTTTAACGTGACTGATATGTTTGCTTATCATCCCAATGATAAGGAGTACTTGTGGATGAGTTCTTTTCCAAGTAAAGGGGACTAATGTAGGATGGTTGCGTAGGGCGAGTAAAGTTCCTATCATACGTCATAACTTGAGCTATAAGTGTCCGTTTTGAGAGTATATTATGCTGTTTTGATGCTTGTAACAAGATAAACCAAATTAGAATGGCATGTGCCGTTCCGCCACATTTTCAAGATGGAAATAACACATCATTTCTGTTCATTTTTTAGTTTTAAGGTATTTTAATATTTTTCTGTTTCTTTTAGGATTTTTTATCCTTTTCTCTAGATATCAGATTTAGATACCATTTGTTTTGCTGTTCTTATTTTTGTTTTGGAGAATGTTAATATAAAAAAATATTTGGCTTTGCCTATTTTGGTAAATTTACGATGTTCAAAGTTCTTATAGAAAGAGGTAAAGTTTTGTTAATCCAAACTTACTCAATAAAACATCATCATTTAGAAACTTTGTTTCACTTATCAATTAAATCGCTTTGAAAATACTCTCATCTTGAACTCTCAATGCTCGGTAATGCCTTTACATGTGCAATTACTTTTGAAGGAATTTTCAATCGTTTCTCGAAGGAACAAAATTAATATAATTGTTATTAGCATCTTTTGATATCTATTCTCTTTAATGTTATCATGAGCCGTTGGTGTCAATTTTCAAAATACACATCAAGTTATTTCAATCACATTGTAGAGACCATTAAAATTAGGAAAAATAGGAGCATGTTATCTTCGAAAAGGTGATAATTATAGTTCTATAGTTTCAATTTATCCTTTTAAAGAATAAATTATTACATTATTATATAAAAAAATAATGATGAAATGAGACAAAAGCGCCCAAGTTTGACATTTCAAATAGAATGCACAGATTATAATAGACTGTAAAATCTATAAATTGATATTGTTAGCAATTCAACACTTGAACAATGAAATTAGGAAAAATAAGAGCACATCATCTTCAAAAAGGTGATGCTTTTGGTTCTTGTAGGAAGAGAACCTTCGAAATGATGTACTTTATGCCAAATTTTGAATATGCACTGTGAGATATAAAAAAATAATAGGCTTGTCATCCAATTAACCCAACATATTATTCCTTGTGCATTTTAGTTGAGAGTTGGGCTTGATGCAATGATTAACACAACATCAAGGTTGTGCATTTTTTCTTTTATTTTTAGTTTTAAAAAAAACACTCGAGCTTGCACTACGAGGTTAATTCCAATCCAAAAATGAAATTATAGGTTTAGTTTGAAAATTGATATAATTTTTTTTCCATATCATCAAAATCACTTTAAGAATATTGCCAGCATGTACTCTCAATGCTAGGTTAAAAACATGCTTTGATTATTTTTTCTGAATGCCTTTGCAAGTGCCATTGCTCATGAAGGATTTTTTAATCATTTCTCTTGCTAACATAACTAATATAATTTTTACTAATGTCTTGTTTATAACTATTCTCTTTATTGTTGGTATTAGCTATTGATGTCAATTTTCAAAGCACACATTAAGTTATTTCAATTCACATCATAGAATTATTGTTGACTCACTTATAGACAAAACACTTAGGAATTGAATATTGGTTATCATAATATGGCATTGATTACCGTTGCAACACAACGATTGAGGAAAATTATCAACCATTATTTAGAAACTTTTTATTCTCGTTACGTTATACAATTTATTTATAATACACTCGCAAGCACTGTACATGAGCATCAACATAGATAGTGACATTGGTGACAATGGCCGAGCAATTGGTATTGGCCTCCCTCGCATTCGATGCTATAAAATTTCTGACATTTACCATTGTTAAGCTTATCATTTGTGCTTAAGAGACACTTTCCAATGTTAGGATAGTTTTTATAGCATTTAAATGCACTCACTTCATTGCAATCTGAATAAAACACACATTACATGCATTAGTAACTCATTAAAAGTCAACAAAACTGTAAAATACATAAGCATTATCAATAAGATAATATTGAAATGAGACCTAAAAGCTCAAGTTTGACTTTTTGAATGGAATGTAGAGACCATAACAATACCGTAAAATCTATAAATCAACTAGACATAGTAATTCAACACCTAAACACTGAAATTATGAAACATAAGAGCACGTCATCTTCGAAAAGCTAAAGATTTTGGTTATTGAAGGGAAAATAACTCTGAAATGAGGTATTTTATGTCGAATTTGAATAAGATGATGTGAATTATAGAGGAATGGCAGGTTCGTCATCCAATTTGACCTATTTGATTATTTCTTATGGATCCTAGTTGAGAGTTAAGCTAGATCCAATTTTAGGAGTATTTAGGCTATTTCATGATTAAAGAGAAGTTGAATAGGAAAAACAGATGGCATTTTTTAGCTCAGAATGATTGAAAACCTTAGGAGGAGCATAAAGGAGTATGCATAGGGATGGCAATTGTACCCGCAGACCCACAAACCCGCCCAAACCCGCCCACTAAAACCTGCCCGTTGCGGGTAATTTTACCCATTGCGGGTGGTTTTAATAATATAAGTTAAAACCCACACATGGATGCGGGTGGGTTTGGTAGTGACCTTAAATCTGCTGGATACCCGCACGGATATCTGTTAAACCCACAATATTTTTTTTAAATATTTTTAATTTAATTTTAATTTAAAACATGTATAAAGAAAATTATGCAATTGTTCAAAATGTATTTTAATTTCAATATAGTATAATATCTATTATATATTACAATATACAAATTTATAATCATCTATATTCTTTTTCTTGATATACTTGTTTCTTGTAGATGCAGAATTTTCTAATAAAGTAGGAAGTAGCAAATTCTCCGAAAATGAAGATATTGTTGATGAGGTAAAGAATTAAGTTTCTTTAACTTAATTCATGGATTGTTATATACCTATTATAATTTTGTATGTATTATTTTTTCTTGAACTTAATACATGGATTATTTCATTAATATAATTTTTTCTCCGAATTAGTATTTGAAAATAATAATATTAATTATTATTGTAGGTATCGTGTTGGATGGGTGCTTGTTGCGGTGAATGAAATGAAGTATCTTCTCTTGGAGTTTGTTTTAAATGATGATATGAAATATAATTGTTATTTTTAGATACTAATTTATATTTTTTAAATGAATTTGTATAACTTATACTTAAATTTGAGAATGTGTTGGATTGACGTTGAAATTTTAATTTTTCATTTGCATTAGTTAAATGTAAAATTGAGTATGTTATGTAGAAATTGAGGTTATTATTATAAATTTATATATTAAATATTGGTGATTTTAAATGTAAAAACCCGCAAAAAACCCGCTGGGTACCATTGCAGGTTTGGTAATTGTCCAAACCCGTTGCGAGTGGGTTTTCTTAAAAAAATTAAAACCCGCTGTGGGTTGCAAGTGGGTTTGGTAATTTAAATTTTGTGAGGGTTTGGGTTTGGTAATGGCAAACCCACTGCGGGTGGTGCCCATTGCCATCCCTAGGTGTGCATTACTGTTCATATATATGATGCTATTTACATATATGGTATTCTTCATGTCTATGAAACTATTCATAAGTATTATTCACATATACAGTATGATGACATGGCGTTGGCCAATGACATGGTAGCATCCTATTGGACCAATGATGTGATATTAACTGATTATGTGGCATTAACTGATGGTTTGGTAGGATTTTATTAGACTAAGATGATGATGTGGCGTTGGCCGATGATATGGTAGCATATTATTAGACTAAAATGCTGATTTGGCTTCGACTGATGATGTGTTTCAACCAATCAAAACTTGCCACGTGGCGCAATCTTAAGCATTTGAATTGTTTTCATCCGATGGCCATGATTTATTTATTGTATTTATAAACAGTGGGCTTCCCCCCCCCAAATTGACACCCCTGAGCCCATTTTTTAGCCGTATTTTCTATAATTTTATCTTCATCTTGTATTTTGTACATATTTTAATAAAAATTTCCACTTTATCTGTAGCTAAAAAATGAGTAATTGACTTAGTTTCAAGATTGGGTTGAAGGTGAAGTTTCAACATGATCCATAGGCTTACTTTGGTAAGTTTATTTTCATTTCCTCTCTGGTTTATGTGGTTGTTTTGACTCATTATCGACGGACAATGTATCTTAATTAGATTTTGCACGGTATATCGGCTCTCTAGTGAACGATCGTTACTATTTGGCACAATGAGCACTTTACAATATATTTATTAGAGAAAAAATTCTCCCCTAGTTTTTTTTGGCTCGTCTAGTTAAAGAGTGCATCTAAACTATTTAGTGGACCGTCTTGCCACGTTGTCGAGAGAAAGATTATTATTGTCTAGCAGAATGTGTTCTTGACACCACACTTAGGGGAAGATCATTACCCTCTAGTATATTGAGTGCTTAATACCATATTAATTAGAGTGAGGATTATGAGGAGTAGAAATACTCCCTTATAAATTAATTGAAACTAAAATGAAATATTAAATCATGGTGAAAAGTTGAATGTGAATCTAGATACTCTATTCTAAATCTTAAAATTAAAAAAAAAATCACTTCCAACCAACTCACATACATATTTAGAAAATTAACCCTACACATAAATAAATCTATCTTTTCATAGGATTGCATAACAATTGCTTATGAAGGATTTTTTAATTGATTCTCTAGCAAACATAATTAATATAATTGCCATTAATGTCTTGTTGATAACTAATTTTTTTTATTTTATTATAAGAAAATGGTGTCCATTTTCAAAGTAAATATCCAGTTATTTCGAATCACATTATAGAATTATTATTGGGTCACTTGTTGACAAATTGTATAAGTATTGAATATTTGGTTATGGCAACATGGATTTGATTACCTTTGCAACACAATTGTTGAGTGTTAGAAAATGTATATTTATAAAGAAGAAAATTATCATTTTACATTTTAAGTCTTACAACAATCATTACTTTTATGTATTTAAGCTTCTTATAATTTAATTATGTGTGTTTTATTTTAATTAAGTATTTTATGTATTTTAGGGGTATCATAGTCATTTTACAATGAACAAGATATCAAACAGCAAAACAAACATCACTTTTGAACTTAGGACGGTCAAAAACCTTAGGAGGAGTATAAAAGGAATAATGGTATTGTTCACATGAACATGACTGTCTACGTTATTGTTCACGACACTGTTCACATAGACGGATCGATGACGTGGCATTGACTGATGATGTGGCATTGACTGATGAGGTGTCGCGATCCTATCGGACTAAAAATCTTATGCACTGTTGATTGGTGATGTGGCAACATATCAGTGGATCGAAAATCTTGCGTACGGTACATGCATCACACATGATTATTTTCAACCAAACCACGTCACTGTTCAAGTCGGGTCAAACCGTGTATTGTTGACTGATGACGTGACACAATCTTGAGCGTCCAAACTGTTTTTAATTCGATGACCATAATTTACTCAATGTATTTATAAAAAGGAGGCCTCCTCCCCAATTTGATATCTCTGAATTCATTTTTGGACTCCATTTTCTGTAATTCCTTCTCCATCTTGTATTTTCTACGTATTTTAATAAATTTTTCATTTTGTCCCTCGTTCAATTATGAGTAGCTAATTTTCTTTCAAGCTTGGGTTGAAGGTGAAGTCTCAACATGTGTCGTGGACTTTATTTGGTAAATTTACTTTCTCTTCCCCTCTAGTTTTTGTGGATGTTTTGACTTCTCGTCGACAAATAATAATAATCTTGTCTAGATACCGCCCTGATTTCACCGGCTCCTTAGTGTAAGGTTATTATTAGAGCGTGGTTCATAAGGTGTGGAGACCCCCTCATGATTTAATTAGCATTAATAATGAATATTTAGTCCATAATGCATATTGATACAGATTTAGATACCCAAGTACGTCATTTCAATAAATTTCTCTTCAATTTATTCTCACTATTTCAATTCCAATTTTAGGATAATTACTTTGACCACAAATCCAACCACCTTCATAAAAAATTAATTCTACATATAATAAAAATCCACCTCCTCATGGAATCGACACTCGTCATCATTGATATATTCTATAATAGATTCGTGCACTTGTGAGTTCAATAAAATTTGTAAAATAAGGTTTTGGCGCCGTTGCCAGGGAGGTAAGTAATTTTAATTCATAGAATTAATTTTTGTGAATAATTTCTTTTATTTGTTGTATTTTTTCTTATTAAAAAAAGCGACTCTAGATTTAGAGGTAATAATTTATTTTCTTTCTCTATTCTTTACAATTCTTTACAATTCTGTAATTTAATTTTTAAGTTATTTTCTTTGTAATTATTTATTTATTTTATTAATTTATTTTTAGTTAATTTATTTCACGTATTTGTTTTAATGTATTTTATAAAAAGATTGTAATAACGTGATAAGGTTAGTACCGTAATTTCTCATTTTTCTTTATTTTATTTGTTTTGTTCCCTTATTTTTGTTCTTTCCATGCATGGTCGTAGGTCATTATTGCCTAATCCTGAACCTATAGACCTTGAACTAGAAAAAACACTTCGCACACATAAGCACGTTAAAAATAAATTTGAAATGGATTTGCAACAACAACAAGTACCACAGGAGAGGCCATTTAAGGACTATTTTAGTCCCTTAGTTAATTTGAGCACATCATGTATAAGATACCCAAATGTAATTGCTAGGAGTTTTGAACTAAAACCTAGTGTTCTAAATTGTCTCCCAATATTCTATGGCTTAGAAAATGAGGACCCATATAATCATATGAACGATTTTCATGCTATTTGTCAAACTTTTAAATATGAGAATTTTTCAGACGATGATGTTAAACTCAGATTATTCTCATTTTCTTTAAAGGATAAAGCTCGTTCATGGTTAAATATTTTGCCTGCTAATAGCATTACATCATGGAAACAAATGGTAACTAAATTTTTGAATAAATATTTTTCAGTGCATAAAACCAATGCTATTCGCAGGAAAATTTCAAAGTTTACACAAAGTGAAAACGAGCAGTTTTTCGAAATATGGGAGCGATTCAATGGGCTACTCTTGAAGTGTCTATATAATGGGTACGAGAAATGGCACGAATGCCAATACTTTTTAGAGGGATTATTGCCGAATGTGCAAGAATGGCTAATGGTAACAAGTGGAGGAGAGATAATGTCAAAAAGTGCATCAGAGATTTGAGAATTCTTCCAACGACAAGCAGATAATTCCGAACAATGGAGTCGATCACTCATGAATACTAGAAGAATTAAGGGAGTGAATGAGGTTCACATTGGCAAGTCAAGTTTAGAAATTAAAGAAGTCAAAGCGATAATTGAATGTCTCTCTCGACAAATAGCATCGTTCTTGACTGCTAAATCAACAGAATCACATGACCATTACTTATACTCAGATCAAGCCAACACCATAAGACTTTTTTCTTAATTGTAGTCACTTTTACTAATTTTCAACTGAAAATAAAAGAAAAGAAAATGTTATTAATTCAAATGAATAAAGTTAAAATACTATAATAGGATTATTTGCCTATTAGCTTGGACTTGGAGGGTAGAATTAGGACTATTATTTGCTTAATCAACAAAATCCAAAGTTCCAAACTTAATAAAAGCACAATTTCCAAATATTAGTCTTTAAAAGTTTGAAACACAAACTCATAAAGTCACAAAATTAAATTGTTTAGAAACATAAATCACAAAATTCAAAGTTCAAACATTAAAACTAAATAAGCTTTTTTGGTTCCTCCACCTTGGTTCCTCCATTGCTCCATGCAAGTACTTTGAAAAATTCAAAATTCAAAATTTTGAACTCCAAGTTCAAGTGCTGATTGCCTAGAGAAAAATTGAGAAAATGTACAATAAATATTTTCCTTAAGTCACGTTCCAAATGAACAAACTCAATTCATATAAAAAATTGAGCAAATAAACCAAATTCATAAGGTTACACATCAGACACAAATACAAATAATAAATCCAATTCATATCTTTAATTAAACTAAGGGGTGCTACAATCTTTCTAATTTCTATTACATCGTATTATCATTATAAATTTATAATTACAAATAAATATATATATGTTTACCAAATTTTTCAATACACACTTGATTATATATTTCTATTATATCATGCTTATTTTATGGCATTCATCACCAAATCAAGTTAATAATAATACTAGACAATAATAATATTTTATGAACTTCAACTTGTCTAACTAAAACAATTACAAATTAGACTTAACATTTAAAACTATAATAATTATAATTATAGGAGATTAAATTACAACCAAATACTAATAGCACTATAATATAAAATTATGAATAATAATATATATTAAAAGTTACCTTTCAAACATCTATAACACCAATGTCGGTGCTCACCGCTTCCACTGTCGAAGCTTGCGATCTTATAAGTTCTATAAAATCCAAAAAAAAATTAATATGTAGATGTTCTATATAAAGTTATAATGCATTTAAATATATTATGTATTTAATGTAGGATAAAAAATTAAAAACATTACCTTCTTGTAATTGCATATAAAACATTTGCTCCTTAATATCTTCTTGGAGGTTGTAGATGGGATTGGCAAAAAGTTTAGATTGCAGCCAATTTTCAGTGCATATCGATGCCTCAACCATAACTGAAGTTAAAGAACTCCAATACTCATCAATAATACGACGCTCGGTGCTAAAGGCAGACTCAGATGCGACTGTGGAAACAGAAACAGCAAGGACATCTCTTGTAATTTTCTTAAGAATTGGATACCTCGATCCATTCATTCTCCACCAAAGCAAAACATTGGGTCCAAAGATTGCTGGGTCCTTCAAGTACTTTTCCACCTCAGATATTACTCTTCTACTCTCATTCTGAACAGAAACCTTCCTGGCATATCCAAGGAAAGGGCGAGATACTTGAAAAGCGTCATCATATTCACAACCAGCAACATCCACCAAATTAGCCTCAGTTGTAAAACGTTGAGAAGAACTTGTACCTCTATAGCTGCCACTAAGACCACTCTTACCATATATCGATGGTGTTGAACTAGTGGAGAATGCACTATATGCATTATAAAACTCATTCAACAAGTTCTTCACTGCTTTGATCATTTGTTCAACCATCAAACTATCATTGCCAAAAATGATCTCAAAAATATGTTTAGCAAAATTCATTTTCACTCGTTGATCAAGAATAGAGGCAATAATCAACATTTTGTTTATCTTTCCTGTGGACTCCTAATACTTGTCATATTTTTCCCTTATACTATAAGCCATAGAGGACACCCAAGGATCAGTACTTTCTTGCAGTGCAGCAAATGAACTCTCAATTAAGCGAATAGTATCATAACAAAGATTAGAAGTCACACTCAAAGAGGCAGAAAACAATAATGTGGCATCATAAAATACCTTAAAAAACTTCACAATTCGTTCAGCACTCTCCCAGTCATCCGGTCTAGGTGGGCCCACCCTTCTAACATTATTTTCTTTCTCAGCAAAGTATGCCTTATAAGGTTTATCCAGTTCTGCCGTTCTATCAAATGCCGCTTGAAATTTCAGTGCAGTCATTAACATCAAATAAGTGGAATTCCACCTGGTAGGACAATTCAAAACAACAATTCCTTTTGGACAATTTACCTGCTCAGCACATTGTTTAAATGTCCGCAGCCTCATGCTGGAGGATCTCATGTACTTTACTACATTTCGAATAGCGGTAACACTAGCATGCAACTCTCCCAATCCCGAGACAACAATCAAATTCAAAATATGTGCACAACAACGCACATGCATATATTGTCCCGCCAATACAAGTGCATCATCATTCCTCCAACTAAGCAACTGCGTAGTGACATAACCAACAACAACATCATTTGAAATGGCATTATGAACAGTTATTGCAAACAATCTCTCTATCCCCTAATCTTGTAGGCAAGCCACAATCTTTTTACCAATCGACTTCCCTTTATGATCTTCGATGGCATTAAAACTAATAATCCTCCCATTCAAACACCAATCACTATTAATAAAATGAGTTGTAATCACCATGTAGCTCATGTTTTGAACATAAGTCCATAATCAATTTTAAGAGACACTCGTTGCTTGTTGTTGCAAATCAAACTCTTCAATATTGTCTTTTTCTCCAAAAATAACTCCATAACATCTCTGCCAATTGTTCTTCGAGATGGCATAACAAACTAAGGGATAGCTACAGTACAGAAATGCCTAAATCCTTTGTTGTCTACAAAACTGAGCGCAACTCAACCATAATAATCATTTTAGTTGCTGCCCTTTGACACGCGTCTTGAGTCCATCCTTTTCCCAAAACCAAATTACTTGCATTTTCTTCGCCACCCTCGAATGTCAAATTTTGTTGACTTCCACTTTGTTGTGCCCGAAATGTCTTGTATGATTCACATGTCTTTATATGCCTTGTCATATTTGTAATCCCATGAAGCCTTGAATGACATTGATATTGCTTACCACAATAGTTGCACGTACATTTGTTTGGATTATCTTCGAGTAAAGTGAAATGATTCCATACTACCGATCTTTTCTTCATTGGCGGTCTTTTCCGCTTCGCCTTTTCCTTTGCTCTATGGGTTCCTTCCATTTGTATACTTTGTTCTTCATCGTCACTCATCGAATTCGATCTTGAGTGTCCAAGCATCTGAATATTCAAAATAATAATTAATAATCATTAATTCAAAAATCAAAACACATAAATATTATTAACATAATCCATAAACAAATATTAGTAATTTCAATTTAAGTTGTTCATGCTCCATAAACAAAAAGTAAGAAATTCTTGATTAATTAATTAATTAATAATATAATAAAATATTAATTGGATTTATTAATTTGTTTAGAGTTGAAAGCTTGAAGCTACTGCACAAGTACACATAATTACATAACATAAACACATTATAATTATAAAATATATATAATACTTAATTTTAATATTTACTCTACCTAATGTGCTAATTTATTCATAAAAAATCAATTATTAACTATTATTAACAATTATCAATTAATATTATTTCAGTTATTAACAATTATCAATTAATATTATTTCAATTATTAACTATTATTAATGATTATCAATTAATATTATTTCAATTATTAACTATTATTAACAATTATCAATTAATATTATTTCAATTATTAACTATTATTAACAATTATCAATTAATATTATTTCAATTATTAACTATTATTAACAATTATTAATAATTAACAATTAACAAAACCACCATCAACAATTCCTTTTTATATATGAAAAAAATAATTTCTGGTGAGCTCAATAATTAACAAAATTTCCTTGATTTTATTACTAATATTTATAAATACATAATTAGTTCATTACAACAATTAAATAATAAACAATTACTGAATTACATAATAAAATATTTAGCATATATAATTAATTAATTATATAGTGTATATAATATATATAGTTAATAGTTATCTACCATGAATTTATGAAGCAAAACACTTAGAAACGCCGAAATGGAGTCAACAAGTTTTAAGGCTTGAAGTTGAAGCAGTGAAGCTTGAAAATTTGAAAGTGAAAGGTGGAAACCAGAAGCTTCAAAATCGGGTTCGGGTGGAGAGGATTCGACCTTCAAGTAGCAGATCGGTGGCCGCAGCTCATGGCTGGACGGACGGGATTTCACTTGGCAGCAAATCGCAGCATCACTTGGGAGTTGAACAGCAGCAGATCGCGAAGATGCGGACGGCTCACGGCTCATGGCTAGACGGGTTTGACTTGGCACTTGGCAACAGCTGGTCGCGACTTCACTTGGCAGCAATAGATAGTGATTTCATGCAGCAGTTGGCAACAACAGATTGCGTCTTGTGGTGACTGGTTGCAGACTGTGGGTTGCGGCTACCTTGTTCAATTGTTTGTGTTTGTGTTATGATTTGTGAAGTTGTGGCTGACAGCGTGTGTGTGTGTTAGGTTTGTGTCTTTGCGAGTGAATTATTGACTGTTGAGTGCAGTGTGTGTGTGTATTGTGCACTTGCAGCGTGTGTGTGTGCTGTAGAGTGTGCACTTATGGCATGTGTGTCACAATGTTAGTGTGTGTACTGTGCAGTTCGTGACTTGTGTGAAGCTGTGTACTATGCGTATATGACTCTGTGTGTGTGTGGCTCGGTGGCTATGTGTGTGTGACTGTGTGTTGTGCAGGATTGACAAAAGTTAGCAACATGACAAATCTGTTTCCAGTGTCAGTGTGTGTGCTGTGCAAATGTGCAGGATTGGCTTTGTTTCTTACTTTCTTAATTTCTTTCTCATCCTCTCTCGGTCTCTCCCCTTTTTGTTTTTTTCTCTTTTCCTCTAAAAACAAATTGTTCTGTACTTCTGTTCTTAAACGATTTCATTTGATGATTTGTCAAATACTCGAATTAATATCACTTGCTTAGCGTTGGGTAGAAGATAAGAAATTAAGAAGTCAATAAGGATTAACCGATTAAGGAGTACAGACTACAGAGGCAGAAGAAAAAAATTATGGCAGAAATCTTTTTTTTTTTTTGGGAACCCTATCGGGTATTCTGATCGGGTTGGGTTTGACCCGAACCAACAGTTATAGCTGACCCAAGTACACCGATGAATTGGGTAACAAAAAGTTCTTTTATATGCATGCACGTACTGATTTATTGTTGCAGTTATTCTTGTGTAACAAAGTTCTAAATTACGAAACAAGGAATAGTAAAGTTCTTATAACGTGAATGCCATGATACATCGACAGTTCGTTCAGTTTTGCAAATCACTACAGATAAAATTTTTATAAGCTTAATATTTAAAAAAACATAAGCGGAGAGCATGCGAAACAGGACATGTGTCATTTTTTCCTTGTGGGTTTTGGTGAAATTGATTTCCTAGCTAAATGTTTGTCAAATTCCTGTTCGTGATGAACGTGTGATTAATTCTATTGTAAAAAAGAAACGATTTGACAATAAAATTAAAACAAAATTACTAGATTAATGGTAATGTTGTCACCGTCTCAAAATAATTAATTTGAGTCAGAAACCAAGTGATGAAAAAAACATTATCTTTAAGCAATGGAAAGTGAAATAGCTTCCACATGTTTTGAAAAGTTGCAAAAATTGCAAGACACATTTGATGAGTCTTCTAGGGAACACCTTCATCTTGACTTGATCTTTGATCGCATCGCGGCAGCGGCCTTAAGTGGTCTCCTAATCTTGCTTTAGATAATATACCACATTCTCACATTGGCTGAAATCATTGTTCAAATTAGAGTTGCATTTTTTTATCTTTCAAATTTCTCTCGCTCGAGTTTTCTAAAATGTTAAATCTAATTTCCTTACTTGGCTAAGTGCCAAGAATTTACTCCGAGACAAATTATTGCACTATTAAATAAAAAAATGATGAAATGAGACCCAAGAGCCCAAGTTTGACATTTCGAATTAGACATAAGGATCATAATAGGACCGTAACATCTATAAATCGACTACCATTAGTAACTGAGCACCTCTGCAATGAAGTTAGGAAAGCTAGGAGCATTGTTTCTTTGAAAAGGTTCTTGCATAAAAAAAAGCTTCAAAATGAGGTATTTTATGACGAATTTTCAACATGATGCAGTGAGCTATAAAAGAATGGTGGGCTCGTCATCCAATCAACCCACCAATTTATTCCTTGTGCATGCCAGTTGAGATTTGGTGTACACACAATTATTAACACAGCATCAAAGTCGTGCATTTTGTTTTTAGTATGAAGGAAAACATTCGTGCTTGCGCCGCGAGGTTAATTCTTATGTAAAAATGAAATGGCGGTTTATATTCAAATTGATAACATTTATTTTGCTCGCAGATAATCAAATCGCTTTAACAATGCCGTCGGCGTGCACTCCTAATGCTTGGTGAAAAATCAAATTTTGAGTATTTCTTGCGAGTGCATTTGTATGTGTAGTTGCTTGTGACGAACATTTTAATTGTTTCTCTGCCCAACTTAATTAATATAATTGTAATTAACGTCTTGTTGATAATTTTTTTTTTAATGTTATTTTGAGCTATTGGTGTCCATTTTCAAAGTGCACATCTGATTATTTCAAATCATGCTGCAGAATTAATATTACCTCAATTGTCAACAAAATGTATAAGCATTGAATATTCGGTCATCACAACAGGGCACTGATCACCGTTGCAACATAACTAGTGAGGAAAATTCTTAATTGCGCTTCGTTATCTCAAAACTCTTTATTCTCATTATATTATACACTTTATTATAAATACACCCGCAACTCTCTACATGAGCGTCAACACATACAATGACATTGGTGACGATGGTCCAGCAATTGGCATTTGGCTCCCTTACATTCGGTGCTACAAAATTTCCAGCACTTACCCGTGTTAGGTTTATCATCCTCTCCTGGGAGGCATTTTCCAAGGTCTGGATAGTTTCTGCAGCATTTCGATGCTCTCACTTCATTGCAATCTGCCACATTACATGCATTAGTAATTCGTTAGGAGTCAACAAAATTGTAAAATACATGAGAAATGCAGAGAAGCTTGTATTTAATGGCAACCTAACTTAATAATATCCTCATCTATCTTGAACTGGCTTGGATGTAGTGAAAACCCTTTATAAAAAAGGAGAACGAAAGAGTAGATTAAACATAAAAACTTACACATGCATAGCAGAAGGGCGAGCAAAATTGTGCATGTGAGAACTTTTGTTTGGGCCATTCTTTCTTTTAAAATCCTTCTTGAATCATTTTTGATGTTTTTGTGATGGTAAGCTCGCCCTGGCCCCTGTTTATATATGCGGATAGACTGGTGTCAATAACTTAAATTGCAACAATCCATTAAAGTGATAACGTCGACTCTTGTAAATAGAAAAAAGATCTAACTTACTAAAAATACAAAATGAAAAAAACCAATAGTTATAGCTGACCCAAGTACACCGATGAATTGGGTAACAAAAAGTTCTTTTATATGCATGCACGTACTGATTTATTGTTGCAGTTATTCTTGTGTAAAAAAGTTACAAATTACGAAACTAGGAATAGTAAAGTTCCTATAACGTGACTGCCATGATACATCGACAGTTCGTTCAGTTTTGCAAATCACTGTAAACAAAATTTTTATAAGCTTAATATTTAGAAAAACATAAGCGAACAGCATGCGAAACAGGGCATGTGTCATTTTTTCCTTGTGGGTTTAGGTGAAATTGATTTCTGTTAGCCTAAAGGGTTACACATAATGTAATTTTGATGATAACAAACATGTGTCTTTACAAAAAATAATAAATATTGTATTTCACATCTTCACTAGTTTTTGAAGCATAATATTTATGCAAGTAAATCAAGCGAAATCAAGATTGAAGACACTCAGCAGACAACAGCAAAATCAAGAATAAAGTTTAAAGCTCAACGGACAAATTATTGCGACAAATTCTTGTAAAGCCGGTATGATTTAATTAATACTTGATTTAGCATTTGAGAAGTTCAATAGATTAATTTAATTAAATATTTTCATAAACTAAAAAGTTTTATTTTTGTAAAGAAAAGTATTTTGTGGATTTAAGTCATTTGGACTTAAATGCTAAGATTTGAAATCTTTGATTTTAATAAGTATTAAATTTCGGAGTTGGATGTTTTTACAAATATTTGAAATATTTTTGACCATACTATAATTTATAAATATTTTGGACTAAAGTGAAAGATTTTGAGAACTTTGAAAAATCTGGGTATTATGTTGAAAAGGACCTTTGTACAAAATAATAAAATCTTTGGGGTCATATCATAATTTTAAAAAGTTTGGGAAAGACAACTATTCTTAGTTCCGAAATTGCACCTATTTGCAAAGTTTTCTGACGTTTTGGGCCATAATATAATTATAAAAAGTTTTGGGCTAAAGTGTAATTTTAGAGAACAGTGTTACTGTAGAAAAATTTAAAAATAACGGTAATATCACTGTTACTGAGCGGCTAGCCGAATAATCAAGCGGCTAACCACTTGAGCGCTGAAATTTACCTATAACGGCTAGTTTTTGGGCTTTCACTATAAAACCTTAACTCAAACTTTATTTTAAGAATGAATGCACGCAAATATAAGATCATACAACATAGATTGAGCTTCTAAAATGCAAATCATCATTGATTGAATCATTCTTGAGCTATTAGTTGTATATCCACTCTTAAAGAGAGTTTTTGTTGTAACTTTCATTTCTTATCAAATTGTGAGTGTGTAAGTGTGGGAAACACTTGGGGTGAAGAAATTGAGGAGATAATCTCTTGGTTGTAAAGGTTCATTGACATCTTGGAAGTTAATTGTAAAAACTTGAAGCCTTAGGAGGTTTGGATAGTGAAATCCTCAAGCTTGGTTGGCTTGGAGGCGTGGACGTAGGCGGGGATTGCTAAACCACGTAAAAATCCGCGTGTTTATTTTTCTCTTCCCTTGCTCTTTTATTTTTACGCTTGTTTGAATTTATTGTTCTATATTTCATTAAGGCGTTAGATTGATTTTTTGTGCAAATCGTATTTTATAAATTTTAAAATCCCAATTCACCCCCCTCCTGGGTTGTATAACTTGCATTTCATTTGGTATCAGAGCTTAGTTCTCTTGTTAGGACTGAACCGTCTAGAAAAAAAGATCCATGGCAACCCAAAATGATTCAACCTTTAGGGAAGGACAATCCACAACCAGGCCACCGTTTTTTGACGGAAATGACTACCCGTATTGAAAAACTAGGATGATAATTTATTTATAAGCACTAGATTATGAAATTTGGGAAGTTGTATGTGATGGTCTATTTATGCTTTTGACTAAAAATGAATTTGGGGAAGACATTCCAAAACCTTCACGATAATGGAATGAATTGGAAAAAAGAAAAGCTTCTCTAAACTCCAAAGTCATGAATGCCTTGTTTTGTGCACTCGATAAGAAAGAGTTTCATAGAATGTCAAGTTGTGAAAGTGCTAGTGAAATTTGGCACAAACTTGAAGTTGTTTATGAAGGCACGAATCAAGTGAAAGAGTCTAAGATTAGTAGGTACACTCGGCAATATGAATTATTCCAAATGGAACAAAATGAGAGTGTATATTCTATGTATACTAGATTTATGGACATAGTAAACACTCTAGGAGCCCTATGAAAGACCTTTTCAAATAGCGAAAAAGTTAAGAAACTCATTAGGTCATTATCTAAGGAATGGAGACCAAAAAGGACTGTCATTGAGGAAGCTAAAGATTTGAATATCTTACCTATTGATGATTTAACTGGTTCTCTTATTTCTTATGAGGAAGTTTTGACAGCTGAAAGAGAAAATGAAGGAAAGAAGAAAAACATTGCTCTCAAAGCCACAAAATATGAGAGTGATGGGGAAAGTGAGCCGGATAATGAGAAGTTGGCTATTTTAGCAAGGAGATTCAGAAAAATTTTCAAGAAAATCGATGATCGAAGGAAATTTAGAAACTTCAAAAACCAAAAGGAGAAGAAAGAGGTAATCATATGTTATGAATGCAAAAAGCCCGGTCATATAAGATCGAAATGTCCACTTCTCAACAAACTTAAGAAGAAAGCTATGGTTGCTACTTGGGATTATAGCGATGAAGATTCAAGTGATGAAGAAGAGTGGCAAGAAGTATCAAACCTATCACTTATGGCACTAAGAGATGATGATGATCTCAATGAGGTAAGTGATCCAACCTATGATGAATTGTATGATGCTTTTAAAGAAATGCATGAAAGTTACATTCAACATAGTTTGGTTTAGAACCAAAAACCTCATCTTTTTCAACTGGATTATAATCTTGAGATTTCAACACTTGTAAATCAAATAAAAGAATAGTAAAAGCATGTTTTTCCCAAAAGACATCCTCATTCCTTACAAGTTAAAAACCAACTGGTCAAAATTAAAAGAGACTCCCGCTCTGATTAGGTGTAGTATAACCTTTCATAGGACAAAATTTGTGTGCTGCAATTCATTGTAAAGCTTGATACTTAGGAGTAGGCTTTGGAACCAAAAGTTCTTAAGGCCAAGTAGAATTCCTTCCAAATAATTAAGTAGCAATCTTAGTCATATCAATAGTATTTATTCATTTGTTTCCAAATATCCGCATAATCAATATGCCCGTGCCCATAATGTGGGATTACAAACCAAAATGTTTCAAATAAATGTAATTATTATAATAGCAAGTACTTCAAGCATCTATGGAACAATGGACTCTTTAGAAAGTATATACTAATACTCCTAGCATGGCAAAATGAATAAACGAATTGAGTTCAAATCAAATCTTAAATGAATTGGGACAAAATTCTACTAATTGAATTTGATTCTTTTATTAAGCGAATATAAATATTAGGATTCAGATTCATTTTGTTTATTAAAAAAATATTCGACTTGATTTCTTTAATTTGTTTAGTACAATTAAAAAATGAATTGAAATGAATTTAGATTTATCATTTTTCATTTATCCTATAACAAATAAATCCATAAAGAATCGAATTAAGTATTAATTTGTTTACAAAATATAATTAAAAAATTAATTAAAAATAATAAAAAAAACCCACAAATTTCACATCCTACAAAATACAAATAATCCAAAACACATTTTAAAATTAAAATAAACAATCATCCAAACACTAAATACAAATTCTTGCTAATAAAAAAAATTAAAAAAGATCTCAAAACATCACTAACTCAAAACTTTCCTCCATTTTTATTTATAAGGAGCTTACTTTCTTGCTCAATTTTTTTTCATTTTCATAAATATTTTTGTGAGTAGTGCCATTTTAACAAACCCTTACCCAAGAAAAAAAAAACTGACAGAGTTAAGAGGCTAGGTAAAATTAAAAAATAAATGCATAGCTCAAAAATTAAAAACAAAAAGTAAGAGCATACCATTAAGTGACATGGTGCTAGCTTTTCTAAACAACAAAATAAAAAAATGTAGACACAAGAACAATAAATTGCCGCGGAGGGGAGAGATCAAGAAAAGAGAGGGCTAGAAAAAAAGAAACAGAGAGTAGAAATGATGAGGTAAAAACGGTGGGGCAACCATTGCTATAATTTTTGTTTTCATGTATATATTTTATTTTATTATCATTGATAATTACTACGTTAACCTTTAAATTTTAAAAAATTTTAATACAAATTTACGGATAAATAAAATTTAAATGAATGGATCGTATTGATTCGTTTATCACTATTTATTAATCAAATTCAAAACAAATAAATGAATAAATATCCTCAAACTTGGATCTAATTCATTTATTTAGCGAATCAAATCAAATTTATTCATTTATTAAATGAATCAATTTTTTAAAATCAAACTCATTTGATTCGTATCAAATCAAATCAAATCGAATAAATGAATCTTAACCCAGATTGCCACCCTCACTCTTATTCTAAGGTTTGGCTAAAATACTGCACCAATTGAGGAAAGTACTTTGCACATTGATGACAACAAAGTTATATCGTACTGTATACTAGAAAGGCAGCTAATGTAAAACAAAGAAGAATTCTTATCTTAGTTAAATTTAATGTTTGCATACTCATGGAATTTTAATCTTCCTGTCTTCAATACATATAATCTTTCATCATACATTATATGAAGATCGCTTTGGCCTTTTTGGGATGAAAGTGTCTTTTTTGTGTTAAGGAGATTATAAGAAAGCAGCAAACACAACTAAAAATGAGTGTTGCTCGCTAGGCAAGTTTAGTTGATTCAACTAGGTGGTGACAGGAATAAGGAGATATAAATTGTATCATAATACAATAGGTTGTAATTTTTCATTAATAAACTACTTAATGTTTGGGTGTGATCCCATGGATAAAGACTCTAATCTAAACTGAATAAAAATTTTATGTATGCTTTACGTTTTTAGTTTAACTATTTTTAGCGCACTTGATTATATGGGTAGCAGCGAACGTTCACCAATATTGTAAACATTAGGATTCAGTATCGACGATCATTTAATATCCTGGTGAACATACGCAATCAATATTGATAAACATATATTGTGAATAGTATCATAAACATTCTTTGTGAATTTTCACTGTGATCATTTCTTTGATGAATAGAATTCAAATAATTATTATTAAAATCCTACTAATAACTATTTTCTTTTATATTATTCTTAACTATTGGTGTCAACTTTCATTGTACACATCGAGGTATTCCAAATCATCAAGTAGAATTATTCTTCATTCACTTATCTAGAAAACATTTATATATTGAATACTTAGTTATCACAACATGGCATTGATTAATTTTTCGATACAATGATTGAGGAATATTATTAATTGCACTTCATTATCTGGAAACTTTTATTCTCGTTACATAATACACTTTAGTTATAATTGGCACGCAGTACATGAGCATCAACCCAGATAATGACATTGATGATGATGGTCGAGCATTTGGTATTCTGATCCCCTACATCCAACGCTACAAAATTTTCAATATACCAGTGTTACTTTGATCATCCCTACACCGGATACACTTTCCAAGGTTAGGATAGTTTTTGTGAGAACTACTCCTGTGATACAATTTGAATAAAACTCACAATATATGCATTAATAATTCATTATGAGCCATCATAATTGTAAAACATATAAGCACTTTTAACAAGTATATTTTTAATGGAAAAATGAAACAATAATATCTAAATCTCTCTTTAACAGGTTTGGACGTAAACAATGTGCTTTATAAAAAAGAAGAAAAAAGGTGGTTACTAATAAGCAAGAATCATCACCCATCAATCAAGAGAAATTAAGTCTAAATACTAAAATTTAAGAACTATTACGTATTTGATTTTCTTTGTTGTAATTCTCCCTAATCTTAGACCTTAGTTTTTTATTTTCCTTGTCCAATATCTAATCTTGTCCAATATATAGCTAGAGTGTCCAGTAATACAATTCTTGTCTTTCATTAGCTTGCTTAACCATAAAGTTGTTCTTGTAGTTCCTTCATGCAAAACATATGTTGAAGCCTAGAATTGCCTTGCCAAATTTTATGCCATTTTTGTTCTCCAGAACTATGGGATTGGCAGAAAAACTTAATCTTATTAATAGAGGCTCCCAACCTGTCACTGACTATCTTACCAATGCTGATGAATTGGGTTTAATTGGAACCCTAGTTCCAAATCGATATCTTATCACCTATGCTCTTAATGGTGTGGCAACTGAATTCAAAGAAGTTGTAGCTGGAGTATAGGCATAAGATATTGTGATTAGTTTCAATGAACTTCATGGCAAACTTGTTGAACATAAGGCTTTTCTTAAACATGAACAACTTCACTCCATTTGAAATCTTGGCAATATTACAACCAATGCTGCCTGTTTTCCCTCGAGAAATGGAAACCAAGCCCACAAAAAAATTTCCATAATAATGAGGGAAATCAAGGCTTGCTCCTCTTAATTGAGACAATAATTAGGGAAAAAAAACTTTAACAACTAAAATTCAGGCAACAACATTCAGACAAAAATTACCAATGTGTTTTGTCAATTTTATGAGAAACGGGAGCATATTGCTCGACAATATAATTTTATTAAGTTGTTCTACCACTCTTTAGCATCCATTGCCAATCCGACCACCATAAATAATTCCTCACCTAGTTGGCTTTTAGATACATGACCATCTCACCATGTCACATCTAAACTCAACAATTTCTAACTTTCACCATTCAAATCTTTTGTCTTAATAAATATAAATACAAAATTTTAATATAAATACAAAATTTATACTTGCATATAAGAAAGGCAATGAAAACTATGCATGAGAAAAAAAAGGTGCAATTACTTCTTTTCAATTTTTTTCTCGAATTATGTTTTATGTTTGTGTCATGTTAAGCCCACACTGGCATTTATTATATATGATATAGATTGGTGTTATTAACTTAAGTTGCACCAATCAACTTAAGTGGTAACCTAAACTTCCATAAATAAATAAAACAAAAACTAACTTATTAAAAATCCGAAACTAATAAATATTATGGAAACCCTAGAGAAAACCCCTCCTCCACCCATGGCCGATGAGCGCTCCACCAAGAAGGCTAAGTTTAGGACTCAAAGTGATGCTGACGCTTCCTCTGAGCGTCTATCCTTTCGGGATCAGTTGACGAAGTCTCAAAAGGATACAGAGGAAGATTTGTTTGGCAACGACGGAGAACTAGACCTCAACCCGGAGGATGTGATTTTTATGAATACTGATTCTATGCCATCTATAACCTTTTCTCCAAAAGTCCATTAGCAGTTGATTAAGCCTTGGCATAACGCAGTTGTGGTTAAACTGTTGGGTCGCCGCATTGGTTACAGGGCTTTGTGCAACAGGTTGGATTCGATGTGGAACTTGACACCGGGATTTAACATCATTGATCTAGAGAATGATTTTTATCTAATCCGTTTCAAGACTGCAGGAGATGCGGAATATGTATTAACCTCGGGACCTTGGACCATTATGGGCCATTACCTGACGGTTCAGCCATGGTCACCTCACTTTGATAGTTCTAAAGGGGAGATAGAGAGAGTGGTGGCTGGATTCATCTCCCGGGCATGGCTCTGCATTACTACCACAAGAAAATTCTCCGAAGACTTGGGCAAATAATTGGCTTGATTCTCCATATTAATTATACTACAGAATCTGCACAGAGGGGTAAATTTGCACGAATTGCAGTAGAAATTGATCTTAAAAGTCCTCTAATTTTAAAGTTTTAGTTAGATGGAAAAATACAAAAAGTTGAATATGAGAACCTTCCGACTATATGCTTCCAATGTAGGAAGTACGGCCATTACAAGGCAGACTGTATAGAAAGGGAGAATATTATTCCAATTGAGGACAATGTGGCCATCCAAGGTGATACGGGGGAACAGCTGAAGAGAAGTAAGGCCGAAGAAGATAGCCGAACTAAACCAAAATTCGGGCCATGGATGGTGGTGGCCCGAAAAGGCAAGCCAAGAATGGAGAAGAAAAGTAATAACAATCAGGAAACTGAGCAAGTAATTGGGGGGCAATATGGGAAAGAATCTAGATTCAATATCTTAGCTAATCTTGGGGAAGAAGAGTCAAACCATGAGGAGAATTAGGCTACCAATATGATACGGAACCATAGAGATAACACTAGGACTCACACAAGCCCTACTTTGTCGTCAAAACCGAAGAATGCTTGAAGAAAGAATGTCCACAAACCGTTAAACAAGCAGACCCGGGACACGTGGGAACATCTAACGGAGTGCAAACGGTATCCCATGTTCAAGAAAGCAAAGCTCCCCATAGCACATTTCACCCACATGACTATTGAGATAATAACATTTTCCATGCAAACCATGCAAACCCCAACCCTCTCCCTCCACCTGTGCACGTACCAACTAGCTTGAATCCCCTCCACCACTCAGCCATATCTTTCTCTGCATAATTTGCCACTGCACATCTCCCTTATGCTGTTGACCAACTTCAAACCCTTAATGACCACAACAGTAATGGTGGGCTGATCACTATGCCCGCGTTGGATGGTGACCCTCATAATCTCACAGGTTTAGCAGCTAACGTGGACATGGAGGATGACAAGAATGACAGTGACTAGGTGGTTACAAGTGAGGACGGAGCCGACTCTTCAGAAGGTGATGTGTCCCTTGTTGAAGAAACGGCCATGGACCTAGCGGAAGAGGCAACTCAGCAGCGTCAGTAAGGTTCCATATCCTCTTAATTTATTTAACATGAAGATACAAATTCTGTTTTGGAATGTTCAGAGGGCAGCATCAAAGGGATTTCGTCGTTCTTTTAATACCCTTATCAAGAATTATGGTCCTTCCATGGCTATTCTAATGGAGCCTAGAATCAGTGGGAAGCAAGCGGATGAGTTTATTAAAGGCAATGGATTTGAGTACTCCCATCGTGTTGAAGCTTCGGGTTTTTCTGGAGGTATTTGGCTCCTTTGGAAAGAAGACTTTGAGGTGGAAATTGTGCTCAACCATAAGCAATTCGTACACTTCAAAATATCTGAGAGCAATAGTCTGGAAGCATGGATAATAGTGGTGTATGCAAGCCCCAATCCTAGTTTGCGTCAGCAGTTGTGGGATCATCTTAACACTTTGGCAAGAATGGTTTATGGCCCGTGGCTAGTGGGAGGCGATTTCAACTCTATTCTTCATGCTGATGAGAAGAAAGGTGGCTCTATACTGTCTCTGGAGTGTGCAATCTGTGTAAAAGCTAGTATAATACGAATGGTTTATTGGATTTAAATTTCCATGGTCCCCACTTCACTTGGTCTCGTGGCTCGCTTATGAAGAGGCTGGACAGAGCTATTTTGAATATAGAGTGGCTAAGTAAGTATCTAGACCATGTTGTATTGCACCTGCCAAAAATTGCCTCAGACCACAGACCCATCTTAGTTCGATTTAACAATGATGTCAGGAACACGGGGGGTCATAAACCTTTTCAATTCTTAGCTTCATGGCTTACAGATAATTCATTTGGTAAGTTGGTTGATAATGCATGGCTCAATGGTGTGTCATATCTACATGCTATTGATTTATTTGTGGAGAGGGCATTGGAATGGAATCGAGAGCACTTTGGGAATATATTTCAGAAAAAGCATCGAATCTTAGCATGCCTGAGGGGAATTCAAAAAGCGATAGAAACTAATCCTAGACGAAGTTTGGCCAAATTGGAACTCAGACTAAAGAAAGAGTTAGAGGAAATTCTAACACAAGAGGAAATTTTGTGGCTTCAAAAATCGCGAAAAGACTGGCTTATATGTGGGGATAGAAACACGGCTTATTTCCACCAAAAAGCTTTGGCCAGACGGAGAAAAAATCGTATCGCAACTATCCAAAATGCAAATGGGGAATGGATTGTGGAAAATGAAATTATTCAGCAGCATGCTATAGAATTTTTCTCGAACCTTTATACTAATGACACTATGGATTTCAGTCCATACCTAGTGAAGGGCTGCTTCCCTACTCTGGATACCGAGGTCAATCAAGGACTCTTGGCACCCATTGAAGATAATGAAATCCGACAGACTATCTTTAGTATGAAGCCGCTAAAGGCACCCGGAATGGATGACCTGCATGCGATTTTCTACAATCCCAATGGAACATTGTTGGCCAATCTTTCTGCAAGTTCATAAAGAGTAATTTCCGCAGAGCCAGCATTTCGAAGGAAATTAATTCTACGCTCCTAGTCCTCATCCCAAAGGTGGAGCATCCGGTCAACTTAAAAGTGTATCGCCCGATTAGTCTTTGCACAGTGGCCTACAAAACCATTTCTAAAATTGTAGCTAACAGACTGCAAGCCCTAATACCGACTCTTATTGGCCCTCAACAAACTAGCTTTGTACCTGGCCGTCATATCACCGATAATATTATGATTGCCCAGGAAGTTATCCACTCCATGCGAAAGAAAGTGGGGAAGAAAGGTTTCATGGCGATTAAAGTGGATCTCGAAAAAGCATATGATAGACTTAACTGGGACTTTATTTATGAAACGCTGCAGGAAACGAGACTGCCCAGGGAGATGATCCGGATCATTATGGAATGTATTATTTTGGCCACAATGAAAGTTTTATGGAATGGGGAAGCTTCTGCAGAATTTGTTCCCTCTCATGTTATACGGCAAAGAGACCTTATTTCTCCGTATATTTTTGTTCTCTATGTGGAGCGGCTCAGCCATGGAATTAATAAAGCTATCATTGTTGGGGATTAGAGGCCAATTCATCTTGCTCGTCATGGTACCCACCTTACCCATCTATTTTTTATTGATGATCTATTACTCTTGGCTGAAACATGTATTGATTAAGCTAGGGTGATAAATATAGTCCTGAATAACTTTTTCCGGAGCTCGGAAGCAAAAGTAAATAAGACGAAATCTCAGGTTTTCTTCTCCAAAAATATTTCGGTTCGGGACATGAAACGAATTGGAGCTAAACTTGGGTTTTCTGTTACCAATGACTTAGAAACATATCTTGGGATGCCGCTGCTTCATACTTGTGTCTCAAAGCATACATATCAGAACATTGTCGACAAAGTGGAAAAGCGTCTGTCGGGCTGGCATGCATCTTTGCTGTCTTTGGCTAGCAGGATAACCCTCACCCAAACAGTGCTACAAGCTATCCCAGTCTACGCAATGCAAACAACCAGCCTTCTCAATGGAGTGAACTTGAAGATTGATAAAGCATGCAGGAAGTTCATATGGAGTGGAAGCTCTAACCAACAGTGAATAAGTATGGTTAGCTGGGAGACTTTGTGCAGTCCAAAGGCATATGGAGGCTTAGGTCTGAAAGAACTAAGCGTAATGAATAAGGCTCTCTTAATGAAGCTCAGTTGAGGACTCATCTCGGCGAAGGATAAACTTTGGGTCCAGGTTCTGAGCACGAAGTATGGAGTTGATAATTCCAACCCCCCTCAGTCTTTGACGACAGGATATGGCTCCCATATGTGGAACGCCATTGGAAGGGTTTGGAGAAACACGCTGTCAGGTAGGAGCTGGGCTGTTGGTGATGGCAAAAGTATCAGTTTTTTGTAGGATTGTTGGGTGTACAAGGATAAGCCTCTTGAGAACTAGGTTATCTCGCCTATCCTTGATCACATATCTAGATTAATGGTTGCTGACTGTGTGGCAGAAAATGGACAATGGAATTGGGATTTATTTGATCAATTCCTTCCCAAACGGCCATCATGAAGATTGCATCCATGCATCCTCCCTCAGCTTTGCTAGGTCCGGACAGTTTCTATTGGTCGCATTCGAAAAAAGGAAACTTCACGGCATCCTCGGCTTACCATGCAATCAGGCATCTAAACAACACTCTACAGGATATTAGTTGGAATATGGGTTGGAAATGGCAAGGCCCTCAGAGTACTAAAACTTTCATCTGGATAGCTCTCCATGGTCGGCTGAAAACCAAAGCCGAACTTGCACGGCGACACATGGTTATAAATACTGAGTATGAGAGATGTGGAGCCCCGGTTGAGGATACTTTGCATGTTTTAAGAGACTGCATGGGTATAAAAAGATTTTGGCATCGAGTAATTCCTCTAGCGCTGAGGCAGCAATTTTTCCAAGCTCCTTTAAAGCATAAATGAAGATTAATCTCCAGAATGCATGGCCTATGGGTTTGCTTCTTTGGAATAGCTATATGGAGACTATGGTTTTGAAGGAACCAGTTTTGGGTGAATGGATCAACTATGGACAGTCTATCCATGGTAAACGATGTCAAGGCTCGTACAAAGGAGGTGTTGTCTCTTCAATAATCTCCGTTGAGTTTGACAAATAAAAAAGTCCACACATGGATTGGTTGGTCGCCTCCGACTTGGCCATGGTGCAAGTTGAACACAGATAGAGCCTGCAAAGGAAATAGAGTAGCTGCTGCAGGGGGCCTGATTCGCGACCACAATGGGCATTGGGCTGTTGGTTTTGGGATGAATATAGGAACGTGTTCAGTGACTATGGCAGAGTTATAGGGTCTTTATCAAGGATTGAGTCTTGCGTGGAACAAATGGATCCGTTGGCTTCATGCTGAGGTTGATAGCCACTGCGTAACTCAGCTTATGAAAAATAGCAAGATGAACACCAATGAATGTTCTACACTCATTCGTACTATTCACGACCTTATCGGACGAAATTGGCGGGTAAAGATTTCTCATGTATACAAGGAGGCTAATTTTGCTGCGGATTATCTGGCTACTTTGGCTTGTTCATTCCCGCTAGGACTTCATGTATTGGAATCTCCTCCTAGAGGAATGATCCAAGTTATGTCCCAAGATACTTATGGGGTTGTTTATCCCCGCCTTGTTATTTTTAGCTCTTTATGAGCCCCTCTTAATAAAAAAAATCCGAAACTAATAGGTGTAGCTTACACATATTCACCAATGAATTAAAAAATAATAACTTGTTTGTTATGCACACATATGTATATTGAGTTATTACTATTGTTATTCTTTTGTAAAGAAGCATTTGAAATTCTAGCTAAGCAACCCAAGAGGGGATGAATTGTGTTTATAAAAGTTATTAAGCAATAAGTTTAAAATTCAATACAAATTTATGCTACAAACTTAAAATAACAAATTTAATAACAGATAAATTTAAAGGAGATAAGGGAAAGAGAATCGAACACGTAATTTTTACATTGTTCAGTAAAATCTCCCTACGTCCATGCATCTAAGCTAATCGAGCTTAAGGATTCTACTATTCAAACATTTACAACCCACGACTTCAAGATGCTTACAATTGACTTCCAAGATGTTAATAAAACCTTTACAATCTGAGATAATCTCTTATCGCTTTTCCAAAATGTTTCCCACACTTATAATCACACAATTTTGATATTGAAATTAAGATTATACATATTTTCCCTCACATGATGTATGTGTTTACAAATTAAAACTCAAAGTGTATGTGTTTACAAATAAAAGAATAAATAAGTTTGAACTTAATATAGTTTGAATTTGTAAAAGCAAGCTCAATAACAATAGTTGAAATTCGCCTAAAATTGAGTTTGATTGAACCTTGATAGTTGCAGAAGAAAACTAGTCTTTGTTTACTTTCTAGCATAATCAGATCGTTATTAACAGAAGTCAAATTCTTGTTTTGACTTTGTGCAAGTTACCATTATGTAGAATTTTAAATTGGCAGATCACCGTTACAAGATCCTAGTTAGCTATTTATTTCCAGAGAGTTCACTGGTTAAAGTCGACTTGCTGCTTGTACGTAAAGACTTGTTGTTTGATTCTAAAAGCTCACCTATTCAAAGTTTGGTTTGTTGTTTTCAAATAATGATTTGTCGTTTTCAAATAAATTCATTTTTGGAATTTATTGATTAGCCATTTACTTATAAAATGGTTAACCATTATTTTCCATAACATATTAATAACTCATCCATGCAATATTTGTTTGTTGTTTCAAGATCAATGATTATCTGTTTGGTTTTAGAAACTTAAATTGATCCAAAACATCATACGGTCTAAGAAATTATCCAAAATTAAAGACTTCAACATTTTTAACCTATGAAACATATGGTTTGTTATTGATAAGATTCATTCGTTAATGCCAAAAGATCGACTAATAGATTATCACTTGTTAATGCCAAAAGATCAGCCAACAAATGATCAATTATATCTTCAATCAGCAAAATCATCTCATTACTAACATCACTAGTTGCTTATATCAAAGACTCTTTGACAAGCTCTCAAACGGTCATAATATCCCATAATTAATCACTTTAATAGAAAATTCCTAAACTTCTGTAATTATGTTTTTTCCTAGTTAATACTTTCTCTTTGTATATAAATTAAAATTGTAAGCATCACCAACCAAGGTGAGTAATAACATATTTCTTTTGTAATTGTCTTGCATATTACCTTTTTTATGGTAGCAAAGCTAGCTATGGCTAACACTCTTCAAATTGAGCCCAAACATACCATCCAACTTTCCACCAATGCTCTAACCTAATATCTATCAAGCTTTCCATGAATAATTTTCTTCTCTCAAGGTCACAAGTGCTTCCTCTCATAAGGAACCTTGGCCTTTCTATGAATAATTTTCTTCTCTGGAGGTTATAAGTGCTTCCTCTCATAAAGAGCCTTGGCCATGAACATCATATTCATGATAAGGCAGTTCCACCAAAGATGATAAATATAGATGGAAAAAAGGGTAGTAATCTTGAATTTTTTTTCTTGGAAAAATAATGATAGATTACTTATGACATGGCTAACAGGGATGATGTGTGAAGATGTTCGAAGTTTGATTATTGGAGGAGAAACTTCTAATGAAGTTTGGCTATTCATTGAAGAGCAAATTTTAATAGCTACCAAAGAGCGAGAATGATGGCTTAAAGATAGCCTCTACTCAATGAAAAAGGGCAACATACCCATTAAGGAAGTTCTAAGGAAATTCAAGAACCTTAGTGATAACTTTGCTACCATAGCAAAACCAATCCCAAACGATGACAAGGTTTTT
The DNA here is from genome assembly GCA_029633175.1 of Citrus glauca. NCBI lineage: Eukaryota > Viridiplantae > Streptophyta > Magnoliopsida > Sapindales > Rutaceae > Citrus > Citrus glauca. The sequence goes on from JAQOOD010000004.1 coordinate 19,035,497, forward strand.
TAGGTTGCTAAAACTCTTGATCCAAAATATACCAATTTTAAAATGGCAATGCTTGTTAAACCACTACTGCACACTTTTAAGCAATTCATTCTTGCTCTTCAAAATCATGAGTAAACTATTATTTGTTCACAAAGAGGAAAGAAAACCCATTTTGAACCATAATCAAGCCTTATTTGGACAAAGAGAGAAAGCCTGAAATCAAAAGAAAGACAAACACATAGGTCATGGCAAAGGTTTAAAACAAAATAATTGACCCAAAATGCTCAAGTCAATGCTCAAAGTAACAGGGAGTATCAAACATGACAGAAAAACAACATTGAAACCAAAAAGAAAAAGCAAGATGTGATTTATTGTCAAATATGTGGTAAGAAAGGTCACTCAACTGTTGTTTGTTGGGATAGGCATGAGTATTATAAGGATGAGGTTCCACAAGCCTTTACAATGATCAACTTGAACCAAACAGACGATCAAATTTACATTCACTTAGGGGCAACCTCTCATATAATCAACAATCCATGTAAATTAAAGACAATCATTCCTGATAAAGGCCATGATAAAATCTTTGCAGGAAATGGACAAGGTCTTCAAATATCTCATATTGGTAATACTTCTTTAAAAACTTATTATGAAGATTTACATTTGAAAAACATTCTTGTGGTTCCAAAATTTTTTTAAAAAAAATCTCCTATTAATTGGACAACTTGCTAATGATTCTCAATGTTCTTTTGTATTTAATGGTGATATTTTTTTGTAAAGAACAAACGCAACCAAGTGGTAGCAAGGGGCATTAAAAAGGCAACCTATATGCACTAGATGAAGTAAATGAAGCAGCTCTCAGTGCAGTAAGAGGGAATGTTACAAAATTCAATTTGTGGCATATGAGACTTGGCCATCCAAGTACTAAATTCTTACAAATCCTCCATGATAATAGGGAAATCAATATTTCCAATTGGACAAAGATACCCAAAATTTGTGTATCTTGTCAATTAGGAAAGAGTTGTAAAATTCCTTTTTATCCTTGTAATAAAATCTCATCTTTTCCTTTGCATAAGATACATTGTGATCTATTGGATCCCACCCCAATTAACTCTAATCAAAATTTTAGATTTTATGCATTATTTATAGATGAACATATAAGATTTTCTTAGTTATTCCCATTATAATGAAAAGCTAAATTCATTGATTGTTTCATGCGATTTAAAAAACATGTGGAAACACAATTTGAAAGAGAGATTAAACTGCTTCAATGGGACGAAGGGGGAGAATTTTCCTCTAGTGCTTTTATAAAGCATCTTGATGATTGCTGCATCATATAACAAATGTCATGCCCATACACTTCAGAGCAAAATGGAGTTGCTGAGAGAGACCATAGGCATATTGTAGAAACAGCCTTAGCTCTCATATTTCATGCATTACTTCCACTCAAACTTTAAGAAGATAATTTTTTTAGCCGCAACTTACTTGATAAATAGGATGTCGTTGTGTACACTAGGTATGACAAGTCCATATGAAATACTCTTTAAAATGACTCCTTATTGTACTGGAATTAAAGTCATTGGGTGCAGATATTTTCCTTATTTAAGTAATAATAACAAGACAAGATTTGATGGAAAAAATGTTCCTAAGTGTTTTTATAGGTTACAGTTTCTTGCATAAAAGGATATAGATGCTTAAAGCCCATGACTAAAAGAGTCTATATTTCTTGGCATGTCATTTTTTATGAAACGATTTTTTCATTTTCTAACAAAGACAAGTTTGTCGAATGCATGCAGGAACCAAGTCAACTTACAACGCTACCATTTTATGATGAATGGCTAAGTTGTCCTGACTCAATGGAAACCCATGATGTTGTGAATCCTAGTCTAAGGGTGGCAATATGGGTCAGGATTCATTTATTCGATTCGATTCGATGTGAATTAAATGGTTTTGGGTTTGAAAAAATTGATTCGTTTAATAAATTAGTGAATTCGATTCATTGATTAAACGAATCAAATGCGAGTTTGAAAATTTGGATTCATTTATTCGTTTAGAATTCGTTTAACAAATGGGTCATAAACGAATCGAATACGGGTCGATTCGTTTATTATTTGTTTAATTAAATTACTTTTTTATCCTTAAATTTATTTGAAAGTTTTTTAAAATTTGAAGGTTAATATTGTAATTTTAAGAAAAAACAAAAACAAAGTAGCGGAAACCTAAAGGCTAAATCCCTAAAAATTCTCCCCTCACTTAGCTTCTCTCGTTGCTCTCTACCGCTCTCACACGAATCACACTCACCCACCCATACCAAGTGAAGTAATTAATTAACAAAAACAGCCGCTGGTAGCCATTGTCATTAACTCACAGCGAACCGACAATTACAACCACCATCGTTCATCGATCGTCGATTGAGCTTGAGGGACACAGCCACGCGAGTGTAGCCCGCGACTCGGCAGCAACCCAAGAGCATCAGCCGTGCAACATATTAGTAGCCACTCGAACCCACAACAGTAGCTAACCTGTGCGGCCGTGCAGCAGCAACAAACCTAGGCGACCGCAACCCGAAATAGTGCCCAGGTGACCCGAATCAACAAGCCATCACCAACTCAGGGTAATATCATGAGATTATGGTTGAATTATTGAGAAATTTTGTATTGTAGATTATGGTTGTTCGTGCTTTTCATTTATTTAGCCTCCTTGTCCATCTTATGTGCTTAACTTGAGATTAATTTATTAGCTATAATAATAATAAAGCCAACTTTGGAAACACTTTGTTCTCGTCCTGTTTGCTTTTACTTGGATGCAGTTTGTTATTCATCTCTGTCCAAGTAGTAGTAAAACATAAAACAAAAAAACTCACACAAGGATTTATTTTCCCGGCATTTCTCTTTCAATGCTATTCTTTCATATGCGGGGATTAAAAAGAGAACAAATATTTATTAGGTTTGGTGGACTGAATTGATTGCAGACTGTCGTGGAGGTAAAATAGTTGATATTGCCGCTTGACCAAACTCTTCTGAGCTCTCTCTATTGAACACCACATATCTGAACAAATGGAATTTGTTAATCCTCATCGTAGTACAGAACATGTTTGCTGCTATCCATTTATTGCTTTTCTAATTTCTACCAAAATCTACTGCGAGGACTATATCTAATCATACAAATATTATGCATTTTTTTTGCTATTTTTCCACTATTTTATTGCTATTTTACTACTATTTTACCGTTATTTTACTATTATTTTACTGTTGTTTTGCTGTCATTTTACTACTGTTTTGTTATTATTTTACTGTTGTTGTTTGGCTGCTGTTTTGCTACCTTTTTTATTATTTTTCCACTATTTTATTGTTGTTTTACGTTATTTTATAGCTATTTTGTTGTTGTTTTACTACTATTTTACTGTTGTTTTGTTGCTGTTTCGTTATTGTTTGACTGTTGTTTCGCTGCCGCTGTTGTTTTACTAGAATTGTTACTGTGTTTGTTGCTGTTGTATTGCTATTGTTTTGCTATTTTGGTGTTGTTTTGGTGCTGTTTTGCTATTAATCAGGGCCCTTAAATAATGTTCAATTATTTTGTTTTTAGGAGAATGGACACAAGCCAAAGTAATTCAGCCTACACAATTAACGATTCTAGTATTAGAGATGATGATGTAAATGGCATAATCGAACTAGAAGAAGAGATTGAAAACGGTTTAAGGTCAGTGGAACAAAAGGCACCATAGCAAAGGAAACTAACTTCACAAGTTTGGTCATTGTTCCGTAAGGTTCCAGGGGATAAATATCCGGATAACAAGCCGAGAGCGGTGTGTAAAAAATCCAACATTGAGTACGTGACTGTGCGCAATTCTGGTACAGGTAATCTAAGAAGAAATTATGAAACTTGTGCAAAATTTAAAAAGCGTGATCTTGTACAAATGATGTTAGATCGTAGTGATGGGCTGTCAACTCGTGTTCCCAAGTTTGAAGCTCATGTGTTTCGTGAATTATTGTCTTGTGCCATTATTATACATGATTTTCCATTTCAATTTGTTGAATATGAAGGAATTAGAAGAATTTGGAATTATTTGTGTGATGAAGCGCCCAACATCTGTAGGAACACTGCGAAAGCCGATGTGTTAAAAATGTATAATAGGGAAAAGACAAAAATTAGAAGCATGTTAGAAGAAGCTTCTAGTAAAATATGTCTTGCTACTGATTTATGGACTTATATAACTAAAGATGGTTATTTATGTCTCATTGCACATTTTATTGATAAGAGATGGAACTTACAGAAACAAGTATTGAATTTTTATGAAATGCCAACTCCACACACTGGGGTTGCTTTGGCTGAAAAAATATTATCATTGTTGTGTGAATAGGGTATTGAGAAAAGGATTTTTTCATTAACTGTAGACAATGCTTCAAGTAATGATGTTTGTGTTGTAATGTTAAAAAGTCAATTGAGATTAAGGAATGCTTTGGTGTGTGATGAGAATTTCTTTCATATTCGATGTTGTGCTCATATTATTAATTTAATTGTTCAAGAAGGATTGAAAGAAATTGAGAAAGAAATAGAGAAAGCCCGTGAGAGTGTGATATATGTCAAAGGGTCACAAGTGAGAAAAAGAAAATTTTTAGAGTGTGTTAAGCAAGTATCTCTAGATGACAAAAAAGGATTAAGACAAGATGTTCCTACAAGATGGAATTCAACTTTTCTCATTCTTGATAGTGTTCTGTACTACAAAAATGATTTCCGCCATCTACAATTGAGTGATTCTAATTATAAGAATTGCCCTTCTAAAGAAGAATTGGAGAAAATAGAAAAGATTGGCAAATTTTTATCTATGTTTTATGAAATCACATGCATTTTTTCTGGTTCAAAATACCCCACTTCAAATTTGTATTTTCCGAAAGTGTTTACTGCTAAGGTTGGTTTGGATCAATTATTGTGTAGTGAGGATGTGTACACGAAAACTATGGCACAAAAAATGATCGAAAAATTTGAGAAGTATTGGTTTGATATTTGTACCATTTTGGCCATAACGGTCATCTTGGATCCTAGATACAAGATGGCATTTATTGAGTTTGCTTATAGCAAGGCTTATAGTCAAAATTCGGAGGAGTTGAAACATGTTCAAGATAAGTTGTTTTCAATTTTTGGTGAGTATAATTTGATCACACTATCTTCCTCCACTACATCCGTAGTCACTCAAATGAGTGATGTTGGTTCAAGTGCTGGACGTAATGACAATAGTCAAAGTACACTTAACCAAAAGACTATGGATATGTTCAAGGTATATTTACAATTTTCTTATTTGGCCATTATAAGACTTATTATTTCCTTGCTTGTTTTGAATTTTGACTATTCTTATTTCTTAATTATTTTGTAGGAGTTTGATGATTTTGATAACATGGATTGTAGTGCTTATGTTAGAAAATCTGAATTGAAGCTTTATTTAGATGAGTCAAGAATTGATAGAAAGATTGATTTGGACATTCTAAGTTTTTGGAAAGGAAATGGATTTCGTTATCCTAACCTTTCTTCAATGGCCCGTGATATCTTGAGCATTCCTATATCAACTGTTACATCTGAATCAGCTTTCAGTGTTGGCGGTCGAGTTCTTGATCAATTCCAAAGTGTATTGAAGCCAAAGACAGTCTAAGCAATTATTACTACTAGAGATTGGAAGTTTGGAGAGATTGGTAAAACTTGCTCATAAAATTTATTTACTTTTCTTTTATAATATTATGTGCAATTGTTTCTAACTAAGATTTATTTTTATAAAATTATTGTAGAAAATTTGGATGTCATTGTGGACCAACTTACTCAAAACATTATGAACATGAGCACTAATTTTGCTCCATCTGCAAAGAGTGCCAATGATCCAAATGACAGTGTTTGAGTGTGGTAGGTAAAGTTTTTATCTTGTTTAATTATTATTTCCTTGAAAATGCTACAAATTTTCTATATATTTGATTTTGAAATTTTACAATGACTATTATTAATATTGCAGCATGTTATTAACATTTTATTTACTTTTTGCTATAGGATTTTTGTTTTCAAGGTGACAAAGACAAATGAAGAGAATTAAAGAAATTTCATTTCTTTTAATTTGAATTTGAATTATTGTTATTTGTAATATTAAGGATTTGGTATTTGGTATTTGGATGACTGTATAATATGATTTGAATTATTTGTATTTTTTTGTGGGATATTAAATTTGTGTTTTTTTGATTAATTTTGTTTATTAATTATATTTTTCTAAACAAATTGTAAATGAATCCTGATTCGATTTGATTCATTATGGATTTGTAAATGATAAACAAATAATAAACGAATTCGGATTCGATTCGGTTCGTTTATCAATTCTATTAAATGAGTTAAACGAATCGAACCGAATATTCGTTTAATAAACTAATCGAATCCGAATCCTAAAATTTCAATTCGTTTAATAAACGAATCGAATCCGAATCCATAGAATTTTGACCTAAATCGTTTACAATTCGATTTGAATTCAATTCATTTATTTGTTTTGCCACCCCTAAATCCTACTTTTAGTCAAAAGCTATGTCCATCTTTAAAATCACAAGAAGACCAAATGAGGCCCACTCAAATGCAAATTCCTTTATCCGACCATGACACCCATGTCATTTACACACAAACTACGTTAGAGAAATAATAGAAAGATACTAGTATTGTAGAAGAACCAATCAATAACAACTCGATTGCCTCATTAAATAAATCATTTTTAGAAGAAAACAACAGCAACACTGCCACTTCATCTACCAAAGTGACCAACTCAAATAAAATTCAAACTGAGAACTCGTTATCAATTGACTTGACCAGCTTAGATAGAACCCAGACTGAGGATCTATTTTCAAAACTCGGTAGAATTATCCTGATATCTCTAGAAATTTATTAATCGGTTTTTTAAAGTAACGCTGAAAATCAACCAACCACCTTATCTGACATATCAGGTAATCCAATAGTTGATCTCACAAGACCACAACAGTTACAAAAAAATCCATCAACATCTTAAAATACTCACTCCATGATAACCTAACAAAAATCAAAAACAATCCTAACCTAGCATTACAAGCCTTTCAAAACCAATCAACTAAGCCAAAATATTTAAAATCTGCCCTCAAGAATCCCATATGGGTCACAATAATGCAAGAAGAAATTAAGGCTTTGCATAACAATAATAGTTGGAATCTTGTTCCTCATCCTGCTAACAATAATGTGGTAGGACCAAAATGGGTTTATTGGATCATATACAAAGAAGATAGGATGATCAATAAGTACAAGGCACATCTCGTGGCCAAGAGATTTACACAAATCTCAAAAGTGGATTTTGACAAGACCTTCAGATAAGACCTTCAATCACCTCGTAAAACCAACCACTATTCAACTAGTTATGGCAATTGCAATGAGTTCAAAATGGCCAATGAAGCAATTAGATGTCAAGAATACTTTTCTTTATGGTAAATTAAAAGAAACAGTGTACATGGAGTAGCCCTCGGGTTTCAAAAATCCTATCCTTTTATCCTTTATCTGTAAACTAAACAAGTCCATATATAGGTTCAAGCACGCTCCATGCATCTGGTTTGAATATTTTCTAAAGCATTGTTTAAACTAGGCTTTGTTAGTAGTAAAGCTTATTCATCTTTGTTTATTTTACAGGACAAAGGAATATTCATTTTGCTTTTGATAAATGTAGATGATGTTATAATAACATGAAATAGCTCTTCTGTTATTCAATTGATCATCTTAATATTAAGTACAAATCTTGTATTAAAAAACCTTGGGACAATTCGGTATTTTCTTAGGATAAAAATCAAATATTTCCATAATGGGGTATTTTTATCTCAAACTAAGTATACACAAGATTTACTATCAAAGGCCAAGATCTTTGATTGTACTGTTATGGCAACACCCGTGGCTATAAGAACAACTAAAAATCTTAAAGACAGGTAACCTATGAATGCTACAGAATATTGAGACCTAGTGGTAGCTTGCAATATTTGACATTTACAAGGCCGGATACAACATTTGCTGTAAATAAAGTATGCCAACGCTTTAATGATCCAACCAAGTCAGACTTCAAAGCAATAAAAAGGATCCTTCAACATCTCAGGGGATCATTAAACTATGGCATTTGTTTTTTGGAACATCACTTTATGAATTTAAGATCACTAATGCAATTACAGTATTAAATCATGTAATTTAATAGTTTTCATAATTATTATATTATAAAAACGCGTGGTTGAATAGTCTTTCTGGACTTTAACAAATTCATAATTTTAAATTGGAACATTTCTTTATGAATTTAGACAAAAATGATATCTTTAACATTTATTAAATCCTACTTGTCATGAATATGCAATTCTTATTATTGTAAAAAAAATTGATAAAAAAATTAATGGACAAATCATAATGTTGTCACTGTCTCTAATAATTTATCTGAGATAAAATAAGCCATTCATAAAGAAAATGGTATTTTAAGCAATGAAAAGTAATGTATTTCTAATGACAAATAAACTACTAGGCCTACATGATCAAGCTTCTAGTTACATCCAAATCCCAACTTGATCTTTAATCGTAATAATAACGCGGACTTGAGGAGCTTTTTTTGGTCTTGTTTTCAATAATATACTTCATTTGCGTATAATGTGGAATCGTTGTTGAAACCGATGTTGCAATTACATTTACTTATTTCTTTTGCTCAAGTTTTCTAAAAATTTTAACCTGATTTCCTTGCTTCTCAAAGAGTCTGCATTTTACTTCAAAATAAATTGTTACACTATTATAGCAAAACACTTCCATAGTGATGCTCTATATAAGAGTAACTCCTATTCAATTCTAAAAAATTGTGATCCTAATTTGAGTTAGTTATATATAACAATAAGCTTCAAATCATAATAAGTTATAATATTTTTATATCTCGTCTTAAAAAACTTACCAGCATATAAAAATTTTTTTATCTTACAAAACATATGACCTAATTTTTTGAAATTATATCTATCTTTGTTATCAATGTCTATATATTGAATTTGACATGATGTATTAATTAATTGGTAATGCAGTGCATATTTTACTTTTATATCACTTACACTAAGGAGAATTAAGTTAAAGCAATAATCTTTATAACTGCACCTCTATTGAGTTATAACAATCTCGTAACAATAAAATTAATTTAGTCCCAACATTAAGACCATAGTAACGTTTTACTATATAAAAATAAATAATGAAATGGGGTAGGTGAGTCTAAATCTGACATTTCGACTAGAGTATGAAGATTGCAATAACTTCAAATCTATAATTTAACTCCAGATTGTAACTCAATACCTAAACTTTAAAATTTTGGCAAAAATACGAGAACCACATCATCGAAAAGGTGATAATTTTGGTTCCTCAAGTCAAAAACTTTGAAACAAGGCATTATAATCCGAATCCTGAATCTGATGCCAGGAGTTATAAGAGTCATCTCGAAGACAAATGAATGGTGTGCTCATCATCCACAATGTTGAGAATCAAATAAAACGACATTGAATGAAGTTTTCAAAGACATAATCCATACTTGTCAAAGGAATAATTTGCACTTGTCAAAGATAAGATCCGCGCCAAATAAATTGACTCATTTCTTTCCGTATTCACATATGTAATATTTGAAACAAATGTAGCCTCTGCATCTATAAATAACTCTTAGTGTATAATGTTTTATTCAAGAAATGAAAACACATTTCTTTATGGTATCAGAGCCATGAATACGCTCAAGTTTCTTTAAGTTTCGCTACTCTGTTTGTAATAAAAACAGAGGAAACCAAATTCCTCCCACAACCATTTTTCTTACCATTTTCTTCCTTAAACCCATTCTTACCATTACAGATATCCGTGCCGATCAAGAAACAAGCCACCCATACGTAAAAAAAAAACTTGAGTTTACAAATTTATCAACAATCCCATCAATTTTCCCAGAGTGTGTTCCTCAAAAACCAAGAATACCATTAAATTTCTCAGTTTCCAATGAGGAAACTATAAAAGTTTTGCATTCAAACACATTTACACGTGCTCACACGTGCCACCCGAAGCCACGGCCAGTCAACCAAGGGCCTCTGTCATCATTCACGCGCCCCACAGGTTAAAGAAGACATTAACCGACATGTCGTTTTTATCTCCAGAGTGCAGCAGTATCAAAACGACGTGCATTTTTTTATTACATTAAAATCGACATGTTGTTTGTAAATTAGAAATAAAACGACGTGATATTTAGTCTCCAGAAGTGCAGTAGGCTTAAAATGACATGTCGTTTCGATTTCATCAGAACCGACAGATCGTTTTGTCAAGAAGAGGCCAAACGACTTGTCGTTTTATGATTTTAAAAGCTTATTTTTTTCTTCTTTCAACCTAGACGCAAAAAAAAAAAAGAGAAACAAGAAAAAAATAAAAAAATAGAGAAAACTCCAATGAATCTTGTCTTGTTGTCATTCAATCTGATGGAGTATTTAATGCTGGAATTATCCTCACTGAGACAAACTACAATGTTTGGTCTCAAATAATGGAGATGCATCTTGTAGAAAGAGAAAAACTCTCATATATTTGTAGCAACATAAAGCCATCTGAGGAATCTTCAAAGGAATATGAGAAATGGTATAGTGAGAACCAAAAAGTAAAAAGATGGTTACTCATATCCATGTCTCCGGAGATCATGAAGCGATATTTACGAATTCCTATAGCCTACGAAATATGGGATGTATTATCAAAAGCCTTCTATGATGGAAGCGATGAATTACAAGTTTTCACTCTAAGCCAGAAGGCATTCTCTACCAAGTAAAATGGACAACCACTCTCTAAATTCTACCGAGAATTGATCGAAATATTCCAAGACTTGATCACCGAGATAAAGTGGTCATGAAGGATCCAGAAGATGTTGTTATATATAAAAGGTCTGTTGAAAGATTGAGAGTGAACATTTTTCTTGTTGGTCTAGATAAAGAATTTAACCAAGTTCGTGCAGAAATTCTACGAAAAGATATTATCCCAGACTTAGAAGAATGTTATTCTCTGATCCGAAGAGAAGATGTACGGCAAAGCAAACTAAACAAGAAGGTCGACTCATAAACATCTGCTATGATAGCACGACAGCAGCCTCAAAGGAAGCTTGTTGACAAGTTATCACTCCATTGCACTCATTGTAGAAAGAAGGGTTATATAAAAGAACAATATTTTGAAATCATTGGATATCCTCACTGGTGGGATACTCAAAAGAAGAACACCAAGCATAGATCAAAAACTGCAGTAGCTGAATCCACATCCACTATAGATCTTAGAAAAGAATCTTCAATGCAAATCGCAACCTTTGTCAGTCTAGGTAAGGCCCTTAAAACTCTTACACCTGTTATTAATAGTACATGAATAATTGATTCTGGGGCAACTGATCATATGACTTTTGATTTTCTACAAGTTTCTGAACTGAAACCATCTTCACAAAAACATATTTCCACTGCAAATGGAACCACAACCTTAGGTATTGGAGAATGATCTTTACAACTCACAAATGAATTAAATTTAGACTTTGTGTTAATTGTTCCATCTTTAGATTATAATCTTTTATCTGTGTCTCAATTAACCACTTACTTATCATGTGTTGTAATTTTTTGGCCTGATCATTATGTGTTTAAGGACATCAAATGAAGCAAACGATTGGTTACGGTATTAGACGAGGCAACTTGTACTACTTGGAGATGTCATCAACAAACACTGGAAAGCTAAGCCCCGCACTAGTCACAGATAGTTCCATAAAAAAGGGGAAATAAGAAATTTGGTTATGGCATAGACGTTTAGGACATGTGTCATTTGGTTACTTAAAAAAATTATTTCCTAGTTTGTTTCTAAACTTTGATGTTGGTAACTTTAAATGTGATGTTTGTGAACTTTAAAAAAGCCATCAAACTACTTTTCTATTATCCTTAAATAAAAATCTAGTTCGTTTCATAGTAATACATTCTGATGTATGGGGGCCATCTAAAGTTTCTACAATTGGAGGTGCTCGTTGGTTTGTTACATTTATTAATGATTGTAGCATAATGACATGGATTTTTCTGATGAAATCGAAAGACGAAATAAACTCTTTATTTCAAAAATTTCACAAGATGGTGACAACTCAATTTCAGACACAAATTCGAGTTCTACATACTGATAATGAAGGTGAGTATACGAGCACAGTAATTCAACAGTTTCTGAAATCACAAGGATCGTCCATTAAACCACTTTACTAGGGACACCCAACAAAATGGCGTTGCTGAACAAAAAAACAGACATTTACTAGAAGTTGTTCGAGCATCACTAATCTAAGCCCACATGCCACTATCTTATTGGGGAGAAGCACTAGCATCCGCAACATACTTGATCAATTGAACACTTTCAAGCTCCCTTGGATTCCATACTCCTTTCTAAGTTCTGAATGATGCAATTATATCACCAAATGTGCCGAATTTACCCCCAAATGTGTTTGGCTGTGTTGCCTTCGTTCATTTGCCGCAATAAGACAAATTATCTCCTCGAGCACTATATTATGTGTTTGTAGGGTATGCCTTACATCAAAAGGGATACCGATGCTATCATCCACCATAAAAAAAAAAAAGAACATCACCATGGATGTCGTTTTTCATGAAGATATCATGTACTACTTGTCAGAGTCTGAATTTTAGGGGGAGTATAATGAAGAGGAAATTCATACTTTTACATATCTTCCACCTCAAGAAAGTCAATCTTCCATTGAGATAGTAAACCTCCAAGATACTGAAGAAGCAAATGGTGATGATTCTCAGGTTGAGATAAGTGAAGACACATTTGGGGAGCACAATAACTCAGACATAATTGCAATCGAGAATGAGTCACATGAAGAAATACTTAACCAATCGTTTGTAGAGGATTTTCCTACCACAAGTCCAATCAGAAGAATTCTTCCCCAGCGCCAAAATAGAGGTATCCCTAAACCCACAAATGAGCTTGACTTCTCTAGTAGAGTCAAATATCCTATGAGTCATTTTATATCTAACCATCGCTTGTTAGAATCAAATCAGTCATTTGTAAATCAATTATCTGCTATTCTATTCCTAACAGTGTGTAGGAAGCCGTAAAAGACCCAAAGTGGAAAGCGGCTATGAATGATGAAATGAGATCTTTTCAGAAAAATCAAACATGGGAACTAGTTGATCTTCCACTAGGAAAGAAACCAGTGGGTTACCGATGGATCTACACTATAAAGTACAAAGCAGATGGCTCTATTAAACGATACAAAACAAGACTCGTAGCTAAGGGTTACATCCAAACCTACAGGATAGATTATATTGATACGTTTGCACCGGTAGCAAAAATTAATACTATTCGTATCTTATTATCATTAGCAGTCAACTTGGATTGGCCAGTGCAACAGTTCGATGTAAAGAATGTTTTCCTCCTTGGAGACCTGTAAAAAATTTATATAGATCTGCTACTAAGATGCAGTGGACCAGAACAACTCAATCAGAAAGTATGCAAATTGAAGAAATCATTGTACGGGTTGAAGCAATCCCTAAGAGCATGGTTCGAGAAATTCACAAAGGCTATGGTTCTTTTTGTGTATAACCAAAGCAATTCAGATCATACCTTATTCATTAAAAAACGACAAGGTAAAATCAATGTCTTTATTGTCTATGTGGATGATATAGTAGTTACAGGCAACGACGAGGCAGAAAGAGAGGCTCTTCAGAAGTACTTGTCGAGAGAGTTTGAGATGAAGGATTTAGGTGCCTTAAAATACTTTCTTGGAATTGAGGTTTCTCGATCTAAGGGAGGAATCTTTCTGTCTCAAAGGAAATATGTCTTAGATCTATTGCACGAAACGGGAATGACAGCTTGTCAACCTATTGACAACCTAATAGAAGGACTAAAGTTTTGTATTACCTCAGACCAAGTTCCAATAGACAAAGGAAGATATCAAAGGCTGATTGGAAGATTGACGTACTTGTTCCACACAAGGCCAGATCTTGCTTATGCATTGAGTGTTGTAAGTCAGTTTATGCATAATCCCGGAGAACAACACATGAAAGTAGTAATGCGGATCCTGAGGTACCTGAAGACAAATCCAGAAAAAGGAATCCTATTTTCCAAAAATGAAGACTATAGCAACATAGAAGTTTATACTGATGCAAATTGAGTCGGGTCAGTTAGTGATAGACGCTCTACTTCAAGATACTTTACCTTTGTGGGAGGCAACCTTGTCACATGGAGAAGTAAGAAACAACATGTCGATGCCCGTTCAAGTGCTGAAGCAGAATATCGAGGCATGGCCCTTAGGGTATGTGAAGGGCTATGGATAACATTTTCTTTTTATTCGCAAATCATCTAATTGCTTTAATAATGATGTAAGCATGTATCTCAATGCTAAATTGAAAATATGCTCAGAGTAATATTTTTTTTAATACATTTGCATATATAATTAGTTATAAAAGACTTCAATTGTTTCTCTGACGAATACAATTGACGTATTGTTATTAGTGGTGCTTTTTTTTTTTAATTTGACAGAGTCAGCAAATTACTATGAGACAAATTATTACATTATTATAAGAAAAAAATAATGTTGAAATGAAGCAAAATAGTCCAAATTCGACACATTTCGACTAGAATACAAAGACCGTAATTGGAGGTAAGTGGAGGTTTATAATAGTTTAGAGGCATTTTGAGAATAATTAAATTATTAGAGCCAACTAAAATTAACCCTAAATACTTTTCCTTTTAGGTTTTAGAAACAAAAAAGCTACGATTTTGATTAAAAGTTAACAAAATTTATTTTATTTCTAAATCATGTAATCACTTTAAGAATGAGATTATGTAATACCTACTATCGTTGCTACTAGGGGTGGGCAAAATACCCGACCCGAATCGACCCGAAAAAACTAGGGTTCGGATCGGTTCGAGTTGTTATTGAAACTCGAACGGGTGAAAAATTACAAACCCAATTGGGTTGTGATCGGGTCGGGTAAAACCCGATCTGATTCGAATATCCGATCAGGTCACACAAAAAAAAAAACCAAACTGAACCTGTAAACACATCACACATGCACACACCCGACACCACACACAAGGGCACACACAAAGTCACGACTAAAACACAATTAGCTACAAACAATTGACAAATAAAAAACAAAACCAAACGCAGAGCACCATGTCTCGCTACTTTCAATCTTTCATAGCCCTCATCTTCACAGCCCTCATCCTCACACTCCTATCTCGCTACTTTCACAGCCCTCATCTTCACAGCCTTCATCCTCACACTCATGACTTCACACGCACACACGCATCCTCGTTCTCATACTCATGACTTTCACAGCCTGTAAACTCAGAGAAGAAAGCGGAGGAAGCAAAGCCAGCGCATGCAAGCACCTAACCCGCGATCGAATCTACTGCTCCGCGACGTCCGTAGCTACTAGATCTGCTGTTGCCGGATATCTACCAGATCTGTTGTTGTCAGATATCTACCAGATCTGTTGTTGTCAGATATCTACCAGATCTGTTGTTGTCAGATATCTACCAGATCTGTTGTTGTCAGATATCTACCGGATCTACTGCTGCTAGATCCGATGCGCTGCTATTAGGTCAGATGCTGCTAGATCTGTTGTTGCAGCCTATACCATCACCAAGCTCCACCGCGAACCAGCAACCTGAATTCTTTTTTTTTTTTTGATGTTTTGATGGTATATAATACTATGTTATATATTATCTGTTAATAGCTTAATATATGTAGTGTTAAATATATACAAGAATTATTAGAAAGAATAATAAAATGAGGGAAATTCATGTATGGAAAATTTTGGAGCATAATTTATAAAGTCCGTGGAAGCTTAAATTATGAGTATAAATTGATTTTTTTATCCGAATTTAACCCGATTATTTGATCCGATCCGATTCGATCCAAATATGTTCGAATCGGGTCGGATCGGGTTACAACTTCGGGTTAAGTTCGGGTGAATTCTTTTCTAACCCGATCAACTCGAAATTCGATCGGGTTGATCCGAACCCGACCCGGACCCGAAAGTACCCACCCCTAGTTGCTACATTAAAAATATAATTACTTTTGTTATATTTTTAATCCAATTATACAATTCAGGTAAAACTATGCCAAAAACCTAAATCACTCAATCAAGATTCAAACAAACGAACCCTACTCAAGAATTGGACCAAAGAACAACAAGAACAGACGTAAAACTCGAATCAAAGAACCTCTACTTTTCAAAGTCATCGAAAAAATGAAAAATATTATGAAAAAAGCTTAAAAAATTACCAGACCAAATACTATGTTAATTAAAAAGTTATAAAATAAGTTATATTAGATCACAAATTAGGGTCTAACTATGGTGCAACTGTGGTACTATACCACAACTGCACCTAGCTATTGGATTCAATTATGGTGCGAACTGTAATGACTAGGTGTAATTGTAGTATGGTACTATAGTTGCATCATAGCTGAAAAGTGGATTTTACTATCAATCATTTGCGCTGCAATCAATTTACTATTATTTTATTAAAAAAATATTATTATTTAATAAAAATTAAATTAAAAATTAATTTTACCCTAAAAGAATTTAAAAGATAATTTTACATGTTGTAACTTTAGTAAGAAGATGAAAAATCCCTCTTCTTTATTAGATGACTGATACTACTTTCCATGTATTGTAGAATTCCTTCGGTGGGCAGTGGCTTTAATCAACTTCCGAAGCCGAAAGCGTTTCCGTTGCTTCCAAAACAAAAGTGATTCCTTCTGCGGCAGAGAGACAGAGAGAGAAACGTATACAGGGAAAAGAAAAATGGAGGCTGAATTGAAAGATATGATCGACGATCTCGAATCTCTGAAGCGATCGTTACCTGACTCTTCTCTTCACGCTTCAATCAATAAGGTAATTTCAATATATCAATTTGGATCTACCATTTTTTTACTTTTTATTTTTTATTTTTTACAATGTAATTCACAATTATGAGCTGAATATGATTCGCGATCAATATTTATTCATCAACTGATTATCTTGCGTATATTTTGCTGTCAATTGCAATGTATCTTGCGTTATGTAAAATTCGAAATTGAGTATTTTAATTTTAAAAATAAACAAATAATTAATAATATTTATATGCAAATTTCGTTTTTTTTTTTGGTTCTTCAAGTTATACGAAGGGCTGCTTACAGTGATTAACATGATTTTTATGTGTTTTGCAGTTGGAATTGCGTGTCGAAAATCTCGCAAAGATGGCAATGTCTGCAACTGTTCGGCGTTCAAAAGTCAAGGTTTTTGTCTCTTAAATCCCTGTCTTGCTTTTTTTCTTTTTTCTTTTTTCTTTTTTGACTGTTTGTATGATGGTTGGAAGAAGTTTATATTCTGAGACATGTAGAGTGATGTTGGTGGCAGGATATGAGTTCTGAAGTGGTGGATAGCAACCCCTACAGCAGGCTTATGGCACTTCAAAGAATGGGTATTGTGGAGAACTATGAGCGAATACGGGAGTTCTCAGTTGCCATAGTTGTCTGTATTTATCTCCTCTTCCTTCTTAGTTCATTTTTTTCTTCAATTCACGATACATATTGTTGCATTTGATTTCTTTTTTTCTTTTTAGTTTCCCATTCCATGGTTATGCTATCCTTCATTATGTGTTGTCTGCAGAATTCTGATGTACTTACTATTGGTAATCTTCATGAAATTATAGGGGGTTGGTGGTGTTGGGAGTGTTGCAGCTGAAATGCTCACAAGGTGTGGCATAGGTCGTCTTTTGTTGTATGATTATGACAAAGTGGAGTTAGCCAATATGAATAGGCTATTTTTTCGTCCAGAGCAGGTTTTGATTTACATATTTTTTTATACTCTTATATGCTGTGTATTTAAAGCTATTGTCAATATTGTCATTGTGCAGACCAGAAATTATTTATTTTTAGTTATATGACAATCTTGGGTTAAACTCTGTTAGTTTGATTACATTTATAGGTTGGTATGACAAAAACCGATGCAGCTGTTCAGACCCTTGCAGACATTAATCCTGATGTTGTTCTTGAGGTATTTTTTGACAGTAATTTTATTTTTTGCTGTTTCAACGGTCTTGAAAATTGATAATTTTCTAGAGTTTTAGTCCTCTATAATTTTGAGGGATTAACGACTATTTGTCTTTGCTTAGTTTCAGTGATTCATTGGTGTTTATGAGAAATAAATGTGTGGACTATTTCCTTTAACATATTGAGACAGAAGCTTTTAGGTGGGCAGAGGAGGGCATATAAATGTACCCGTAGATATAGATTCAGTGTGTGTAAATAGGAGAGTGCACTAGGAGAAATGTTTTATATTAATACACTTGTTTTTGGTCCTTGGAAGCTGATCTGAAATTTTTTCCTGTTTAGAAACTTATGCTGACCTGTTCATTTTGTTTTTAGAGCTTCACCCTAAACATTACGACTGTGCAAGGGTTTGAAACCTTTATGGCAAGTTTAAGAAACAAATCATTTTGCCCTAGTAAAGAAGGTAGCGGAGTGGATCTGGTTTTAAGCTGCGTGGATAACTATGAAGCAAGAATGGCTGTAAACCAGGTAAGGATGTTTGGTGTTTGACTATATTTAGAATTTTAGACATTCTTAGTTTTTGAAATAGTTTTTATATCTGATATTATTATGGATGTGCAGGCTTGCAATGAGTTGAATCAAACATGGATGGAGTCTGGTAAGCTCAGTAGTTCTTGCATCTTTTTCCTTTTATTTAATTGCTAGAGAAGTCACTGCATCTTGTATGTGTGTATGCCTGTCTGCTAAGTATCTTAAAGTTTTGCTGATTGGCAAACATGATGTTTTGAAAAGATTTATATTTTCTTCTCAAATGATTTATACATAGATTTCTTTGTACATTCACTTTTATTAAAATTGCCAGATTACAGTGCTTGATTTTACTGCATGATGTTAGTACATGTGGAGTGCATAGTGTAACATTCATTCATTGAATATCTGGAATTCTATTACAACCAGTTAAGCTGATGCATTATAGCTGAACTTATTGGCAACCATTCAGCCTGAAACTAATTGTTTTGAGATTTAATCATTTTCTGCATGTCACAAGTTATTGAAAACCATTTTGTATTGATTCCTATAGCAAAAAGAACAAAAAAATAATTTTGAAGTGATTCCCTTCGACCGCCGCTGAAGCTCTTTGAACTCATCTTATGATATGGGCAGATATAACATTTGGCTTAGTTATTGATAATTTTATCCAAATTTTTATTGTAACTTTCTGTGCATCTGTCTGCGTGTGGGAAGTTGAATTTTGTCTTCTTCTCATTCTATTTATTTGGAGTGCAATGATCTTTTACATTGAGGTTTTCTTTGTAAAAGGTGGATTTTCTTGTATGCATAATTTGTACTCGACTTGTACCCCTTCGACATATGTCAATGAATTTGATCAATTTACTTACCAAAAAAGAATTCTGAGCAGGTGTGTCTGAGGATGCTGTTTCAGGGCATATACAGCTGCTAATTCCTGGAGAAACTGCTTGTTTTGCATGTGCACCTCCCTTGGTACTTTTTTTTTTTAATTAAACTGAATTTAGGAGATTGTGGAGCCAATTTTGACTTACTATCAATAAACCTCTTTTTAGTTGAGAAATTTCCAAAGCCTGTATATATTCTGTGGTTGTTGCACTAAATCATATGAGTTCCAAAACTGTAAGATGGTCGGCTGCTGTAATTAGGAATGTGAAATAAAAACATGGGATTACACTCTTTTTACAGGTTGTAGCATCTGGAGTTGATGAACGAACACTCAAGCGTGAGGGAGTGTGTGCTGCATCTTTACCTACTACCATGGTAATTTTTACATTCTTCCACCTTCTTTGCTGCTTTCTTCTGCGGAGGAATTTGCACTGTTCTGACTGGTTGTGGGCAGGTTATTTTAAGCAACCAGACAATCTTATCATTTGGAGTCAAATGAACTTGTTTGTGTTACTATTCTAATTGTTTGATTATTTACTATTGAAAGTATCTATAATAATGTTAATGTTTTTTCAGCATTACATTTTGATCAAATTAGTAATGTTACTAACATACTATGTCCTTATTATATCATGACTTGCATTGAATTTTTCAGGGAGTTGTTGCTGGGCTACTAGTTCAAAATACACTTAAATATTTGCTAAAATTTGGTCAAGTTTCCTCGTACTTGGTAAGTCCTACATTAACTTGTCTCTCTCTATGCATTTTTCTCTATGCATCCATACTGGAAGCCTTTTCTAACTCCTCTTGCAGTTGACAACTTGATACAGCTCTCATTGGGTTTAATGATCATGTATGTTATATGTGGTCCAGAAAATAGTAACTATATATTAATTATGCTTAGTTTTGTACATTTTAGCTTTATTTCTTGTTGACAGGGATACAATTCTCTTAAAGATTATTTTCCAACAATGGCAATGAAGCCAAATCCCCAATGCTCAAATGCTGCATGTCTGGAACGACAGGTATCATAAGCAAATGAAGCATTGATTTAGCTGAGGTTGATCTTATAAATCTACATATCCAGGTCATTTTTTTTCTGCCTATATAACAAGAAATGTAATTTACATTGCAGAAAGAATATATTCTGGCAAAGCCAGCAAGGGATGCTGCAGCTAAAGCCAAGATGGAGGCTGAAGCATCATCAGCTACAGAATGTTCTCTTCATGCTGATAATGAATGGAACATAAGGTATAGCTTTATTTCAATTAACTTTCCAACTTATGAAAGTTGGAAATTAAACGTGTCTTTTCTTTGCTGATATATCTGGAGCTCATATAAATTATGTAAAAGAGGGAAAGGTTGACTTTTTCAATAGGATTGAATTGTAAACTACAAACACTTTCTTTTTGGTGATGAAACTGCAAGTTTTGTCACAAAGTATTATCATCTAGTTCACCAAGTTGACTGATGTCTATGTTTTTTCAGTGTTGTAGATGATAGCAATCCGGATAGTGTAGAAGCCACAAGTGCAGGTACGCTTTATTTTTTATCCTCTTAAATGATTAAAAACGCAGATGCCTTTATGGTTTAGGTTTGCGTAGTTGCTTCTGAATTTTGTAAATAGCCTTGTAATTTTCATTTAAAAAGACTCTTTTCCGTGATCTTTCTTAATATCACAAACGCTAATGTAGAAGGTGCGTGGCAAAATCTTTCTTGATTGCCTTTGATTATATGTAGTAAGAGGTCTCTCTCTTTCCCTCCCCACCACCCCCCCCCCCCCAAAAAAAAACAACAAATGTATCAATCAAAAAGGGTGCTTTCTATGAAAAATTTCAAAATAAGAAATCATTACGGTAAAAGTGGCTGCCATATAACCATGGCCCTTCACCATTTGTCAAACCTGTTTACCACTGCAAGCAGAAACTCAATAACGGTTTTCTAGTTAGGTTGAAGAGTACAGTACTTATTTTGCTTTTGTGGATTTCTAGTTCCTTAAAACATCCAAGAGTACGACTCCATAGCCTGGTCAGAAGAACTTTTAGATATTCAAAATTAATTCATCGATATAATTGAATAGTAGAAGCAAATGCCTGTGACCTTAAGCTGGCTTTATGTTCCTGTACAATTTTATGTTTCCAGTTCAGTATTTTCACTAAATTGCAGATAAGCAGTTATCGAAATTCAAGTTTCAGTTTTTTTTTTTTTTTGTTGGCTTAGCAACCTCAAAGAGCAGTTATCGAAATTCAAGTTTCAGTTTTTTTTTTTTTTTTGTTGGCTTAGCAACCTCAAAGAGCACGTCTGTTAATCTATCAGTGGTACACCTTTCCTAATCTTCCTTTTTTGTTCAGATGCTCTTCCGGAAGGTCTTACTCACGAGCTACCAAACGCGGATGATTTTAAAAAGTTTCCAGCTACTGGACCAACAGATACTTCAATTGATGACCTCGATCTTCTCCGAAAGCAACTTGAAGCCCTCAATGCCGATTGACATTGTACTCTAGCCCATTTAAGGGATTCCAGGTTTCGTTCAATCTAATCGAGGGCATGCAATCTAACTGTGTTTCAGTGTCTTAACCCCATTTAGGTTTCACCGCTTACTTGTACAAATGGTGAGCGGCCAACCCCAAATTTTGTGCTTGTTAAAACATAGAAACCTGCAGAATGTTTTGGGTTTTTATCATTCTTAAATTTCTTTTGTTTTATTTATGGTAGAAAATTATACACCAATAAAAAATATTCATTCCCATTGATCGTTGAATTATGGTATGATAACATTGGACCCATTTGAATACTGCAAGTATTAAAACTCATTTATCCAATAACTCGAATAACATCTAGGTTTAGGATTTCCGGCTAAAATAAATAAAAACTAAAAATAAGAATGTTTATCAATAAAAATTAAAAACATAAAATGACAGACAAATAAACCTCCAAGTAGTGACTTTTTAAAGATACAAATAACTGTTAAAAGAAAATGACACAATAAGAACAAAGGGCGGAATTGAGCAGTCGGTTTCATCTTACAATTGCCAGGTTTGAAGTGTACTCACAGTTACAGATACATTTGCAACAAATACGGTATATATTACAAGGAACAACAAGCTTCATTAATTCCAGTATGAAGAACAGATATCAAGAATCTACCGCTCCTCGAACATAATTAAAATTTGTCTCATCTGTGGTTGATGCTTCCTGACCTAGAAGAAGTGTAAATTTACAATAAATACCAAGTTGGAACAATCACATTAATATAAGTTGATGTGTCCAAAATGACACAGGTAGGATTAGTTAGTGAAATTAACACAATTCAAGCATTACACATTCAGGATCCATGAAAGTCCAACTTTCACCATATAATGCCACATGTAGCATGTTACTTCAGATTGATGATAATACCAACAAATGATTAACTCTGATTAAAAATTAAACAGCGACTTCTTCAAAACGAGACCAAGCTGATTATACTCAGGTGTCAAGAAGCTAGGAGATTAGTTTTTGAAGAAAAGCCAATATCAATGCCTTACCTTAACACCAGCCATTGATAGTAGTTTGTGCGAAGCAATGTATGCAACGTCTGAATTATTTAGCCTCTTCTCCAAAAAATAAATGACTTCAGAGACACCAGACTGCAAGACAGAAGTATAGCTAAATCCATACAGCACCGAAGTGTGGACAACAAGGAATAATATGCAAAGGGTCAGTTCTGAACAATTTTACAATTTTGCTTTAAAGAACTGCCAACTGTTAATCTTTGAAATAGTGACAAAGAAGAGAATGGGCAACAAACCTGAATAATTATCTTGGCACACTCATTGCATGGGAACATGGTTACATAAAGCCTCTGCAAAGATGTAGTTGAAGTGGTAAGACCATCAAAAAGGGGGGAATCAACCAAAATAGTTGTGTTCTTGCTAAGGAAATTCAAAATACTAGACATGCCAGCGAAAAAAAAAATGACAAGGAATGTCTACAACAAACCTGTCCAGCAGCTGATGCGTGGTTCGTGTTTAGTATGGCATTAACTTCAGCATGACAAACATAACTGCAGCAGACGATTGAATATATAAGAAACCATACAGAGGAATTGCTAGATCATAAAATCATGGACAATCAAAAACACCGGAAAAGTTATAGAATCCATATTGGTTTATAATGTAAACCTGCTTACTATAGAAAAGTTATTGATGAGGTCACAAACTGCAGTTGGTTGGAGAGGGCAGGGAAGAGGATTTTAGCAGTAGAATGTTGAAATCAGAAAGTGGAGAGATGAGAGCAGAACACTTACGGATATTTTGTCTCCAAAGGATCCCCTATTTTGGATTTCTGAAACAGAAGGGACAAATTTGCAGTTAGCAATTTCTAACTGAAGAAAAGTATTTTAGTTTCATAACTATTCTTGGAACTCATTTAATATGAAATACCAACCTTTGCCCATGGAAGCTTGTCATCCGAACAACCCCTTGGAAACCCATTATAGCCAATGCCTAGCCAAAGGAAAATAATCTGAGTCACACGCCATAATAAATGGGACTACCATTCAATTATCATTAAAACCTATAATATTGCAGAGGGAAAACTGGCCCTAGAGTCAAAAGCAATCAATATATCAGGATTCTTTGAAGG
The DNA here is from genome assembly GCA_029633175.1 of Citrus glauca. NCBI lineage: Eukaryota > Viridiplantae > Streptophyta > Magnoliopsida > Sapindales > Rutaceae > Citrus > Citrus glauca. The sequence continues at coordinate 19,059,573 of JAQOOD010000004.1, forward strand.
TCTAGCTTGCAGGCATTGCACATACAACTTCCATTATTAATCAACTAAAGATAAGTGAAGCTCACAGCACATGCATACAGGTTCAATGCAAAAGTTGCTGTAAATCCTTCCAAAATACATAATGGATTAAAAAAGAAAGCAGCTTCACAGCAAGGGTATCGATGATTGCTACTCGATTTTATATTATAAAGTGTTTTATTTCTGCACAAACCACCAATCCAGTCAAATAATGCCTAGCCCTGAACATGAGAACTCACAAAATAATATGAAAAAGGTATATAATGCATTACTCATCGTTCTATTCCCCCTTTCACTTGAAATAATATGCTGACTTGCCATGCAAAGAAAGATGGATGATTTACTAATGATGCAAAGAATTAAAATTCAATTTTTGCAGGCAAAGGACTCACCAAGAATTATACCATCTTGACTGACCAAGCATGCTCCAACCTACAGCACAGTCGAAAGCCCACATCAGTCCAAAATTAACACTTCAAAAATCGAAATTATAAATTCCCAATATGAAATATTAATGGGTAAAACCAAGGATCCACCATAATAGTGAAAATATGACCTGCCTGTTAGGGTCTTTGGACCTTTCAGCCGATAAAAACGCAATTGCCATAAAATAATCATCCCATGACAAGTATCTGCTCTAAAATCAAACCAAATTTTAAAAAAAATAACAAATTAGTAATTAAACCCAACACTTTTAAAAAAAATAAAGTTCGTAAATTTACTAACTCTTTGCGTTTTGAGGGATCAAAAGGGCTCCTGGAAGAAACTACTTTGGAAGCCACGACACCGTTTTGGGATTGGGATGAATCGACTCGAGAGAGGAGCTTTTTAGGGTTAGAGGAGAAGAAGAAACGAAAAGCGACTGCAGAAGCTAACACTCCAAGGACAGTGGCTGTTGAAACCAGAGTTAGCTCTCGGGAGTTCATGGAGTTTCAAAGCCGCCCAACAAATATCGAAGAAAATCTGCTGCAAATTTTGTCAATCGCCATCCATTCTTTGGGAAAAAGAGCGCGAAAATGACGGGGAAAAGAGATGGAAGTACGCACACGCATGGAAAGAGCGCGTGGCCCTTCTAATTGGCAGTGAAATACACCCTTGAAAATACTTTTGAAAAAAAAAAAACCTTCAATTTAAAATTTTGGGCATAATTGGACGCTAGACTCAATTGAATTAGAGAGGATTATACAATATCATAGTCAGCTTTGTATTTTATTCACCATAATACATAATTAAATTAGGTTGTAAACTATTTTTTTCCTTTTTAATATTTCGTCAACATCTGACAAGATACAAACTAGCAATATCAATTATTAGAATGAACGGATCAACGTAAAAGAGAGAACGACACCAAAACCCTTGCAGAGAATTGAGACCCTTCTTGTGATTTGTTGGTGACTTATCTCCTGTGAGCAGCCAAACAGCTTGTAATATCAACAAATGGCTTAGAAGCAGTAGCTGAATATTCAAAATTACTGGCGTCAACTTCTTGCTTTTTATTAAGTGCTTTATGACAATGTCATTTGTCACACTACGTATCAGTTCATACCGATTTATATCCATACAATAAATGGCTCTCATTTCTAGTGGCTTTATAGTATCAATCTACACCAAACACAAATTTATCTGCATCCTGTCCAATTTCCTCAAAAGAAAAAAAAAATGCCAATCAAACGCTTTTCTTTCAAAAAAATTCATATTGGATATTGCATCAAACGAAGCTCTATGGTATGATTGTAAGTTGTAGCTACTTAGATCTATTCTAAATTCGGCAGATGCAGCTGAGTGTAAACCAAAATTTGCCTAGCTGGTTGGCGAGTTGCAGGAATTTATAACATTCTTTGTGGCAAGCTCTACGACCTCCCTAAGATAATTTTGGCATTTCTGGATTTGAAGATGAGGAAATCTGGGGGCTAATTGATCAGCTCCTCCGTGCTTCTTTGGAAGATCAACTGTAAATTTATGAACCACCTCCCGACTCCTGCCACATAATTTCCCAATAAGATTTCCATTCCCTTCCGTAATGATATATCCATACTTGTCATTGTTAGAAAATAATCAATTGATTGTTTAATGACAGAGATTCTTGATACGGTAGAATTTGTTTTTCTCAAATAACTTCTTAAACAGAGGGTTTTCCAATAGTGTCTTCATTTGTTGTGTCTTAAACAAAGTTAGGAAAGAGATTCCGATTAATACAATAACACCTATGGGAACATCAACATATTTCTTTTGGAAGACAAAGTCTCTAACTATATTTCCCCCGCAAACTCAACGTCCTCAACAAATCTGGCATTTCTCAACTCGAAAACCAACTCAGTCATGGGATCATAAAATTTGTATCCCCTGGATCTTTCATAGTATCCAATAAAATAGTAATTTATCATACTTAAGTCCAAATTTCTTCTCATTTAGGCCTACAAGGCCTCGTCTTAGCTGAACATCTACAAACTTGCAAGTGTTTTAGGCCAAGCTTCTTGTTCATCCAAAGTTTGTAAGGGTTTATGATAGTTGTTTTAGTTAGAACCTTGTTAAAGATATATGTTGCAATCTTAAATGCTTCTCCTTAGAGTGAACCTAGTATTATTTGTTTAGGAGAATATATCAATTATGAAATTTTTTATTTTGAAAATCAAAAAAATGATTGAACTGATTTTCTTATTAATTGATAGTTTGGATGCATTTTGTTACATGTTATATAATTATGAATACATATCATTTTTGGTAATTTAATTACACAAAAGCGTGTTTAGTTTTACACAACCAAACAATTTAATGTTCAAAAATACTTTCTAATTGACAACTAAACACCCAATGGCTTTTTGTCCAAAAGCTATATCGGTATAAGCTCTACTTCTATAAGCTCTACTGCTATAAGCTTTATTTAATAAGTTGTACCAAACGGAGCCTTAGTACACATGCTAATGCTTGTTTTTAATGCCCTTTGGCTCTACAAAAGAAATAACAAATGCTTTCCGAACAACTCAGTCTCTTGTTGTTTCTTCGCATTGTTGAATTTTACAGCTTCCTTATTGTTCTTCTATTTATTTCCCTTGTCTTTGTCCTTAGAAGTTTTGGCTAATGAAGCACTTTATGTCTCATCTTGTTTCAGGCTTTCCTAAACATAGTGTGATATGAACTCATTCAGAGACCAAGTCTATTTCTAACAGTTATAACCCATCTTAAACTAGTTAAATTGTTTTGGCCAAAATATTAAAACCAAATGTACCAGCAAGTCCTCAGAAAAATCGAGCTTAAATTCTCGCAGTTGGAAGCAAAATGAGACATCTCCATAATGTATTCTTTGATATTACTCTAGTCCTTATATCTCATTAAAATTAGACTTGTTAAAAGCAAACCTATTTTGACATTTTCGTTCTTGACAAATCTTTTTGCAGTGTCTGCAGGGAATTCTTTAACTGCAATTATCTTTGTTAAGAAAAGATGAATACTAACACAAGATTTAATCACCAAGATCGAGTAACATAGATGCAAGAAACATAAATAAAACAAAGAACTGAAAAGAAACTATGGAAAGAGATTTAATGTGGTTCAGTACCAAGGTACCTACATCCACAGCGGAAGAACCCAAAATGGGTGTGAAACTTTATTGAACAGATCAATTACAAAGAGACAACTGAAGGATTCAATCTCTCTCACAGAGTGTTTTCTACCTCTCATCCTAAGCCTCTCAAAATCGTGAATCAATCATGCTTGCTGACCAGCCTTAAGCCATTTTATATAGCTCTGTTTTTTGTCCAGCTGTTAGTAGTAACAAACTTAACTAACCCTGGCCCTAACAGAATTAATTAACTTGCTTCACAAATCTCCACCTTAGTTCATTCTGAATCAGCTCCACCTTCCTCTTCAGCAACCACAAGCCTGGTTTTACAGGCTACCAACACCAATCAAGTTCAGAGAGTTTCTAAACTTGATTGTCGATACTGCTTTGGTTAGAATATCTGCAGGATTTGTTTGAGTTGAAACCTTAACAACATTTACAACACCATTTGCAATCTCATCCCTGACAGAATGCAACCTAACATCAATATGTTTTGTTCTTTCATGATACTTGGGATTCTTGCTGAGCTAAATTGCATTGGAGCTATCACAGCCAATGAAAACAGAATCATGTTTTAACCCAAACTCAGAGACTAACCCACTTAGCCACTTTGCTTCTTTGACTGCTTTTGTTAATGCAATTTACTCAGCCTCAGTTGTGGACAGAGCAACGACTGACTGGAGAGAGGCCTTCTAACTCACTGCCCCCCATTCAAAACAAAAACATACCATGTAATAGACCTCCTCTTGTCTATATCAGCAGCAGAATCTGAGTCTACAAAACCTGATAGTTGGAACACTTTAGAATCGGAAGCACCAAACAAAATTCCATGACTAGATGTACCATTTAGATACCTTAATAACCACTTAGCAGCATTCCAGTGTTCTCTACTTGGATTCCCCATAAACCTACTAACAACTCCTACTCTATGAGCTATATCAAGCCTTGTACAAACCATGGAGTACATAATGCTGCCTACTGCACTTGAGGAAGGCACTGTCTTCATATATTCAATGTCTCTATCCTCTTCTAGTTCTTGGAATTTTGAGTCTGAAGTGTGCTGACAATGGTACTGTTACAGGCTTTGCATTATTCATATCAAACTTATTCAGTACCCTTCTAACATATGGAGCCTGAGTAAGAAATAAGGTTCTTGAACTTCTATCCCTCACAATTTGCATCCCAAGGATTCTTGTAGTAGCCCCCAAGTCTTTCATCTCAAAAACTGAACTCAATTTTATCTTTAGCTTTTCTATCTCACCTCTTCTTTTACATGCAATAAGCATGTCATCAACATAAAGATGCCATCACCAGAAGATAAGGTTTTGAAGTACACACAGCTATCATATTGGCCTATGCAGAAATCATGGCTGATCATGAACTCATCGAACCTTAAATACCACTGCCTAGGAGATTGTTTCAGACCATACAAACTCTGCTTTAGCAAGTATACCATATCTTCAACCCCTTCTTCAACAAACCCCTTTGGTTGTTCCATGAGAATTTCTTCTTCTAGGTTCCCATACAAGAAGGCAGTTTTCACATCCATTTGATCCAACTCCAGGTCATTGAAAGCTGTTATTGCTAATAGAACTCTTATGGAACTATATTTAACTACATGGGAGAATACCTCATTAAAGTCCACTCCATGCTTTTGTGTGAATCCCTTAGCCACAAGTCTTGCCTTATTCTTAGGACGCTCTCCATCAGCAGTCCCTTCTTTAATTTTATAGATCCATTTACATCCTACCAGCTTCTTGTCCTAAGGTTTCTTGACCAAAATCCATGTGTGTGTTTTTTTTTAAGTGAGGTGATTTCTTCATTCATAGCACCCAACCATTTCTTTCTATCTTTACTGCTCATGGCTTATTTCTAGTTTATAGGCTCTTCACCAATAACCTCTTCAGCAACTGCTAGGGCATAAGAGACCATATCAACTATGCCATATCTCTTTGGTAGCTTAATGACTCTCCTCTGTTTGTCCTTTGTCAGTTGATAGTCATCCAATTTCAAGTTGTTGTGTACTCTCTGATCAGTACTAGAATCCTTTTCTGTGATCTTAGGTTCCTCCCTGGTCTCCACCTTCTGGTTGTCTTTCTCATATGTATCCAGGTATGTTGTTGTAAGCTCAGTGATTAGTATTAAAAATTGTTGAATTATTAAGCGATAATATGTTAATTTATGCTCATGTTATAATTTATATTTGTGTTTATGTAATATATCAGGAATTATTAATTACGTTTTACATATATTTAATTTTGTGTATTTTTTATGTGTTTATTAAGAGAAATATTAATTTCACGTACTTCAAGGCTCCAAACAGAAAAATGGAGGTGAAATTTGAATTTCGGAGGTTCGAAAACCTTAAGATCGATCAAGATCGACTTAAAATTGGGCTTGTATAAAAAAAATTGACTTTTTCAGTTGACCGAACACTGATTAGATGATGAAATGAGCTTACAATATATATGAGTGCATGGGATGGCTGGCAATTTTGACTAATGGCTATGATTGTGCCACGTGGCAATGGTTGGTGAAGCAAGTGGGAGGATCCAAATCTTTGTATTCGGGTCGACCCGATCCACCCATTAACCCGCCAAATCTCAACCGTTCCTTGGGCAACTCGGACGAGTCAAATGATGCCACGTGTGATGTTGACTTTTGAAGTTTGACCAGCCATTAGATCTTGATCTAAAGGTTGTGAGGAGCACATGCATGAAGTTTATGATAAACCGCAAAGCACTAGATTAGGAATTTATTTTTCTATAAATAAAGCCTCATTTTTAGGTTTTGAATGATCTCTCTGCAACTCTCTTCTTCTTAAATTCTCTTCATCTCCTTGTAATCTTCATTTCCAAGTGTGTTTTTAATATTTTGTATAATTATTTTTATAAATAAAATTAGTTTTATTTCTAATTTTAGTTATTTTTATTACTTTTAATTATAAGTAATTCAATTCTACTCCTTCTTTTTATTTTAATTATGCTTAACTAAATAATTTTAGTTAGGGGAAAGTGAAACTCTTAGGTAATAAATATGATTTAATCAAATTCTATTTTTAATTTTATAAATTAAATTATTTTCTATTTAATTTTATACATGTTTTATATTTTGAAAATTTGATTTATTGTAGACAAACAAATGAATTTGGCACAATAAATTCTTAAGATCTTAATATAAGGCATGGTAAAATGGTATTTTGACTTATTGTAGACAAAATAAATTTTGGCACAATAAATACTTAATCCATCATAAAATTAAAGGGAAAATAATAATAATTTGTATAATTAATCTTTTGGGTAATAAATTTAAATAATTTGGCAAAAAGAATTTATTAAGTTTTATTTATTCCTAAGAGTGGATCCATAACCCTAACTAGTTCAATTCCATAGTTTCACTTAAATTAAGTTATTTAAATTCAAGTTTTAATTTCAATTTTTAGATAAAATAAAATAAACAAATTAAATCTTTTCTCTGCGGATTGACCTCGGACTCACCGAGTTATAATACAACACACACTCTTATACTTGAGAGTTTAATATTACTTTTAAGTTATGTCACTCAGTTTCTACCCTTTAATGTAGTATTGATTCTTCATCCAATACAACATCTCGGCTTATAAGAGTTCTAGATGATCTTCCATTGATGCACTAGAATTTAAAACCTTTGACACCCTCTGGATAGCCAATGAAGTAACTCTTTATGGCATTTGGTTCCAACTTTCCTTGGTTTATGTGAGCATAAGCAAGGCAACCAAAAATTCTGAGATTGCTAAGGTCTGGTGGCTTTCCTGACCAAACTTCCTGTGCAGTCTTGAACTACAGGGCAGATAAGGGGCTCCTATTGACCAAGTAAGCTGCTGTAGTGATAGTTCTGCCCAGAAATGCTAGGACATATTTGGATTGAACAACATGCACCTCACTTTTTCAACTAGGGTCTTGTTCATCCTTTCTGCTAACCCATTTTGCTAAGGTGTATGCCTTACAGTTTTGTGCCTCGCTATTCCCTTCTTGATGCAGAATTGATTAAATTTATTTGAGCAATACTTTAATCCATTATCTGTTCTTAACCTTTTTACTCTCCTCTTTGTTTGATTTTCCATTAAAGTGAGCCAGTCTTTAAATTTCTCTAGTGCTTCATTCTTTAGTTTCAGTACATAAACCCAGACTTTTCTAGAAAAGTCATGTATAAAAGTGATAAAGTATCTAGCTCTACCATGAGATGGAACCTGAGAGGGTCCCCATAAGTCTGAATGGATATAATCCATGGTGTTTCTGGTTTCTTGTTTTCCTGGATTAAACCTTTGCCTAGTTACTTTACCTGGTTACTTTGCCAAACACACACTTCTCACAGAATTGAAGTGGTGAAATTTGATCAATACCTAGCAATCCCTGTTTACTTAGCTCCCTTAAGCCTTTTTCACTCATGTGAGCTAATTTCATGTGCCATAGTATGGTTTTATCACCACTTACACTGTTAACTCCAAGTAACACTATTGAGCCATTCAGAACATACAGTCCATTACTTCTATATCTTTTCATCATGACTGTGCCATTTCTAATGATCTGGAGTTCACCATTTTCAGCCTTTACACTACAGCCTAATTGGTCTATTATCCCTAGGGATATGAGGTTTCTTTTAAGCTCTAGAATATATTTGACTTGTTCTAAGCTTATGACTCTACCATCATGTATTTTGATGTTAACTAATCCTATACCAGCAACCGTACAAGCAAGATTATTACCAAGTAAAACTCTTCCACCATCTATTTTTTCAAAGGTTATAAAGAAATCCTTTTGGGGACACATATGGAAAGAACACCCTGAGTCAAGTATCTATTCACCAGAGAACCTTTTATCTGCAGCAATAAGAACATCTGCATCCTCTGACTCTCTTTTATCTACAGACACTATATTAGCTTTCCCACTTGACTCCTTTTGTAGTTTCTCTAGCTTCTTTTTCTCAAAACAGTCTTTTATATAATGTCCCTCCCTTTGGTAGAAGTAACATTTTCTTTTCTTCTTCTTCTTATCAGTCTTCTCTTTCTGATCTTTGTTCTTCTTATCTTTGTACATCTTCTTTTCTGTCTTTACTTTGACAACTAATTTGTCCCAGTGTTCTGATCTTTGCCATCTGCTCTATTCTTCAAGTCTTTAGATTCAAAGGCATTCTTGACATCTTTTAAGGTGAGGGTTTGTCTGCCATAGAGTAGAGTATCCACGAAGTGTTCCAAAGAGTCTGGTAATGAGCTGAGCAAGATAAGAGCCCTATCTTCATCTTCAACCAGGATTTTGACATTCTCAAGATCGAGTATTAGCTTGTTGAACTCATCAACATGGTCCTTCATAGCTGTCCCATTTTTTATTGAGAATGTGTAAAGCTTCCTTTTCATGTATAACTTTTTCGCCAAAAATTTCTTTAAGAAAAGCTCTTCCAGTTTTGCCCATAAACCAAATGTTGACTTCTCCTTTGTTACTTCCCTTAGTACTTCATTAGACAGGTGAAGGATGATCGTATTGTGGGCTTTGTTGTTTATGGTCCTCAAGTCTCCACCTGAACTAGACGAACCTTCCTCTTTCTCTTTCTTAGACTTTAATTATTCCTCATCTTCAAGGGCACTATCTAAGCCCTGCTGGATCAAGATAGCCCTCATCTTTAGACTCCATAAGTAGAAGTTGTTTTCACCATTAAATTTATCAAGGTCAAAATCCAGTGGTTCCCATTCTTGAAGATCAAGAACAGAGAGCTTCTTAGCTCTAATACCAGTTTGTTAAGAGAAAATGAATACTAACACAAGATTTAATCACCAAGATCGAGTAACACGGATGCAAGAAACAGAAATAAAACTAAGAATTGAAAAGAAACTATGTAAAGAGATTTACTGTGGTTCAGTACCAAGGTACCTACATCCACAACCGAAGAACCCAAAATGGGTGTGAAACTTTATTGAACAGATTGATTACAAAGAGACAGCTGATGACAAGGATTAAATCTCTCTCACAGAGTGCTTTCTATCTCTCATCCTAAACCTCTCAAAATCGTGAATCAATTGAGCCTACTGACCAGCCTTGAGCCATTTTATATAGCTTTATTTTTTGTCCAGCTGTTAGTAGTAACAAACTTAACTAACCCTGGCCCCACCAATGCTGACTCAGCTCACCACTTAACCTCTTAACAGACTTAACTAACTGGCTTCACAAGCTTGTTAGACATAGAACCCTTAAATGCTCCAGAATGGCTTTCTTTACGATCACCATACACATTTAGTTTCATTTCTCCCATCTTTCCATATCCATCTTGTCATCATAGATACTCTCATCCGTAAGAAGTGAGGGACAATTAACATTGAACATAAAGTCAAGATCCATGATTATTAGAACTACTAAAAGATTCTCCTCCTTAACATGAAGTTAGAGTCATTCAACATAAAAATAGAATTGATATTGGCAGTCATATTACTATAGGTCGTAGTTGAATTAGAAAACACAAACAAACCAACAAACAAACAAACAAACAAAATGAGCTCATATAAGTATCAAAAACAAAAACAAATTCAAATAAAAATAAACCTCATCTCAAGACACTGGACACTCTATTAACATTTCATCTTTGGACAAAATATCACCTTGTAAATCTTAGTGTAGTTATCAAACACTAATCTACATTTGACTGGTTTGGTAAGCAACAATTGTCTATTAAAGTGCTTCAGTAACTAAGACACTGCTGCATAGGAGATTCAGATTCGATTAGTTCATTAAACAAAATGAAATCTCAGTATTCGAATTCGATTGGATTATTAAATGAATATTTGGTTGATTTGTTTATTTCATTTAGTAAAATTAATAAATGAATCAAATTGAATACAAATTCGTTTACAAAAATAATTAATAAAAAAAATTAAGTAAAATAAAATATAAAAAACCACAAATTAAACATCCTACATAACACAAACTTGTTATCATTTATAATTACTACATAAATATGCAAACTTTAAAATTTGTTCATCTATATGTAAGGATAAAGAAGTAATTTAATTAAACAAATAATAAACGGATTTTAAATGAATGAATCAGATTTTTTTCTTTTATGACCTATATCTTAAATGAATCATAAATGAATAAACAAATCAATGTCCTCAAACTCGCACTCGATTTGTTTAATTAGCGAATCAAATCGAATTCACCCATTTATTAACAAATAATTTTTTTTAAACCCAAATCTACTTAATTCGCATCAAATTGAATCGAATAAACGAATCTTGATCCAAGTTGTCACCCCTATATGCAAGTGAGAAAAAGTTGTTCATCCGAAATATATAAGAAGACAACGAAATAAAATGTTAAAAAAATTTTAATTGTTGAAACTTTCTATCTTTAAAAGCATAACACTTGAATGACACCATCTTTTTTTTTAATAATTACAAAAATTAAAGTATTTGGTTAATTTGATTTTTGCAAATAAAAAGATTTTAGGGATATTAAAAAATAAATAAATCAATTTTAAACCAATGTCGATTAAACCCATGACTGATGCTTGTTATGTTTTGTAGATGACTAAAATAATAAAAATTGAACATGACATGTTTCTAACAATAATAAATGACATAAATATACGAGTCACAAAAATGTCATAACAGCTTGACAAAAGTATTTTAGTATGATGAGACTACCATGGAAAATCGATATGTATCATAAATTTTTTACAATAAAGACGTATTTTTTAGTATAGTGTAAAACCAAATAATCATCACACATTTATTACTATAGGTGCTCCTGCAATTCTATTAAATATGGATCTTCTTTTGGACTTATCAGTATTCATATAAATTACATACAAACAATCATTTATATTCCAAAACAAATTAATTTTCACAAGGGAGGTTATTTTAACTACATGTCACTTCAATTAATTCATCTAAAAAATATAAATATTCCAATATTTCAATTAAAAAAAGAATTTGTTAGAGTCAATGGTCAAAAGTTAATGGTCAATGATCAACAGGTCAGGGCTGAATCGGATTGGTCAACCCAACCCGAATCCTAAACTAGCCTCTTTTCTTCAAACACTACTTTCTAAGCCGTGGCTCAATGACGTGCCTTGTCCGACCAAAAACCACTCCTTTTTTTCCTTTCTTAATAGCCCTACTTTACTCAAGTTGCTACCACCTCCTTGCTTTTTAGAGCTGCCATTTCGTGGCTTAAGGTCGTAGCAATCGTTGGCTACAAATCTTAGAAATCGAATTTCCCAAATCTTAAAAACTGAATCACTAAAATTTTGTAATCTTTTATTCTACAAAACAATCACCAATTGTTCAATTTATAATTATTCAACATGAAGAGGCTTTCATACCAATTATTAAAAATAATCCTTTTGTGAAAATCATCATCTAGAACCCAAGAACATTCATTTTGTATTATCAAGAATCAATAATGAAATATATAAAAGAGTACCTAAATTCATTACTGAACAAATAATCCTTTTGTGAAAAATCGCTTATAGGAGCCCTTCAGTTTATCTTCTAAACCAATATGTTTACTTAGAAAAAATTTTAACTTTCTCTCGACACTCTATTTGATTATGGGATATTAAAAAAATAGAATGTTACATGTGGCTTGAAGACCATAACCACTAATATAGACAATTTTCATGTTATCTTTTAGTAATTATATTTTAGTCCGTCATAAAAATAAAAATTACCTTTAAGTTTCTATACATTAAAAGTCAACACCTTATTTAAAACATTAAAGATGAAATTACTAAAATCCTTAATAGATAATTTTTAATTAGGTTTAACCTTATATGATAGTTCACAATATAATTATTCATATATAAAACCAACTTTATATTAAAGATCCAATTGTCATCACATTCGAGAAAACAATTGATAGCTTTCTACACAAAATATAAATTGTCACAAATGTGTAAAGAATAGGAATGACAAAAATCCTCATGCGGACAGGGTCCCTCGAGGATTTTCCCCGTTTGGGGAAGGTATGAAGATAATTTTATACTGATTTTTTTATATGGGGAAGGGACAAACATGAGCTTGAATCCCCATCCCCTCCCAAATTCCCCATTTTCCAATTTTGATTTTTTATTTTGATTTTTATTTTTGGAAATAATAATGAATAAATTATAAAATATTAAATATTAGTACAAATAACAAATATAAAAAATATTTATACAAATATACTATGAAATGTTTTGGCCTAGTCAACAAATTATAGTCTTGAATTACTGTTTGACCAAATTTTATTCAAAAGGCCTCAAGCCAAAATTTTTGTTTTAAAATTTTATCTAATAAAACAAAAACTAAAGCAAAAGTCAAAGCAATAACATCTAAACTTTATTGAGATATATTATAAAATTTTACTTAAATTTTTTATTTTAATAGATTAAATCAAATTTAGAAACTAAAAAATTATTAGTTATTTAGGGTTTTTTTAGATTAGGGCCCTCATAATCCTCTTTTATTATTCAAGGAGTGGATGGGGATCTCTTCAAACAATTCAAATGAATATGGGGAGGAGACGGGATGGGGATATATGAAAAATATCAGGGATGGGTATGAGAATATCAGTCCCCTCCCCTATCCTCCCCATTGCCACTCCTAGTAGAGAAGAATTTATGGTTTAAAAAACAAAAGATCACAAACAAACTTCTTATCCCCTTCAATTATATATATTCCGGGAAACAGGACAAGTCCATTGCTAGGAACATTTTTGTAAAGCTTGAGCCTCGACTGAGCAAAATTGATCATTGCTTGAACAAATTGGTAACTCAATCTCTTCTTAATCTTTGCAGAATTCAAATATCCTCCCCAGGCATCTTGGTACCTCAATGTTCAAGTCATTCTCCTTGACTATTGTGCCATTGCAATATATGAAAAATTAGGAAACTGTAAACATGCGCATAATTAGAACTTACATTTATAACATGTTGATTTCCATCTCATTATAATAAAAACTGTTACGATATAAAAACTTTATACAATGTTCTGAACATCTATCAAACATAATTTCTTTTGGAGAAGAAGCTAAGGCATAAAAAGAATGCATACCTGTTTTAGCCTGAAAGATAGCAATACACTAAAGCATATATCATATCTCTAGAAAGCACTACTAATAGTGTATGCCAAGTAGATTTTACTATAAATTGGAAATCTTCAACCACAATTGCTTGTTAACAAATTTTAGTATGTATAGACACTATAATGGTTGACCAATAGACTAGAATGAACCAATTACTTCGATAAATCAATTACTGCTAAAATGGAATAGCAATCAATTAACTGAAAAGAATTCAATTCCACATAGCTACAAAGAAACTTATATGAGGCAGCATACGAGTAATTGTTGAGTGTTATGTGATAAACAACTTACAGTGGTTATATGTATAAACTATAGAGATTTCATTGGAAAGTAAAGATCAAACAACCAAAGCTAATGAACAAATTACTCAGATTAAATTTAAAAAGCCATCAAATGATAATTTAAATTACCTGGAATGGAAAGTAGACCAAATCAAACAACTAGAAAAGTCATAAATCAATTTGAATCCATCTTCTAAGCAAACGATACTAATTTGTGGGTTCAATCCACTTCATAGGATTAACAATTATCAACAAGATACACATTTACAAACCTTAAAACTGAGTTTTATAATAAACTAGATTGACCACTAAAAATATATGTCTGCCATTATGGAATTTAAACGGTACCTACCTGAGAGACCTCAAAGCTGTGCGAAAGACAAAGCACGAGCCGATGACTCCGTTATCACCCTCAGTAAAACCATTTCCTTGGTCTAGCAAAGTTTCATTTGCTTAATTAAAAGAAGAGTTCTCGAGATTGCAGTTGGAAAAAGTAGCAGTAATTCATAGGCAAAAAAATAAACTAATAAATGCAAAGCATTAAAATCAACCGCAAGACAAATTTTTCCATGAAAACCCCAAAGTAGGAAAAACTACAAAACCTTTGTCTGATTTAATCTTCTACTATATTAATGGGATTACAACATAAATTCTTCTCTAGATAATACTAAAGGCTACCAACATCAAGAATCTCAATATTCTTAGCTTACAGTAACAGCCTAATAGTTGTCTCTCTAATAAGTAAGTATCTCAAATAATAGCCAATGAGAGGATAAAATAAAAACAAGACTAGCAAGATTGTAAAGGACGATGCCAAAAACTTACCCTCAAAATTTAGGAGAAAACAAAGTTAATTTTATCTTCTGATCACCCAATTAAACATTGAAAATCTTATCCCTAAATCGTAATAACTAGCCACTGTCTTTTTTCTCTCTCCTTTTTTTTGTCCACTCGTCCTTTTTACGATTCTACAAATTAGGGTTGCACTTGCTTTTAAAGCCAAATTACATGGCAATTTTCATCCAAGTCTAAAGCTTAATATTAATTGCACATCAAACAAGTCTTTTTTATCTTTAGGCTTTTGGGCCCCAAATGAGATGAACTCAACAGCCCTCCAGATCATTTGAGGGATACCTCCAAGCCCACTTTCCGTATATTGTTTCTTAGGTTCTGCTTAGGTAATGACTTTGTCATCATATCTGATTCATTCTTTATTGTATCTATTTTCTTAAGCCGCAACTATTTCTTTTCAAGCACGTCTCGTATCCAATGATATCTCATATTAATATGCTTAGATTTCAAATAATATGTCGAATTCTTTGCCAAGTGAATGGCACTCTAACTATCATCATACACAAAAAAGTCGTCTTACTTTATACTTAACTCTTGTAAGAAATTTTTCTTCCACAAGGTTTTTTTGTAACCTTCAGTGATTGTAATGTACTCTTCTTTAATGGTAAACAAGGCAATACATTGATGAAGTCTGAACTACCATGAGACTGCTCCCCCTATAAAGGTAAGTAAATATCCTAATAGAGACTTTCTAAAACCAACATCCCTTGCCATATATACATCTGTGTACACTTGTAATACATGTTTGTCACTACCAAAATATAAACATGTCTTGGAAGTGCCTCTGAGGTATCTAAGAATCTACTTTACCGCTGCCCAGTGATCTTTGCGTAGATTGGAGAGAAATCGGCTGACTACACCAATTGCATGAGCAATATCTGGACTTGTACAAACCATATCATACATAAAATTTCCAACTGTTGAAGCATAAGAACTCCTTTCATCTTTTGCTTTTCTTTCCCACTTATACGACAATACTCGAAACTAAGCTTGAAATGGTCTGCAAGTGGAGAACAAATAGATTTTGCCTTGCTCATGTTAAATATTTGAAAAACCCTTTCAACATATGCTTCTTGAGATAACCATAACTTCCTAGCTTTTCTATCACCGAAAATTTTCATGCCAAGAATCTGTTTCTGAAATGCAAGTATGCAACCCAAGAGAGGGGTGAATTGGGTTTCTAAAAATTATTAAATTTTAAAACAAATTATCATGCAAATCTAAAATGAATTTAATGGAATAACAATTAAATCAATTATAGTATAAAAAGATAAGAGAAGAAAGATTCAAACACGAAAATTTTTATGTGGTTCGGCCAACTTCACCTATGTCCACGCCTTCACTAAGTAAGCCTCCAAGGCTCCAAATGCTTACACTTGACTTCCAAGATGTCAATGAACCTTTATAACAAGAGATTATCTTCAATCTCTTAACCCAAGTATATCTCAACATTTACAATCACTCAAAGTAGAAGATTAAAAATTGTTTTTCTCTCACAAAATATTTAAAATTACAAATCAATCCCCAAAGTGTGAATAGATAAAACAAGAATGTGCTTTAAAGCTCTATAAAGATTGTATTCTCAAATACAAGCTCAATGGTCTTGTTGTGATCCAATCTTATTTAAATTTGAATCAGCTTATTTATAGATGGAGCTAAAAAACTAGCCGTTATTGACTTTCTGCTCATTGTTGGGTCGCTTTAACTAGATGTCGGATCGCTGTTTGGCTGGTCAATATGATCGTTGGGCTGGATTTTCAAATTGTCGGATCTTCATTATCTAGATGTCGGATCGTCGTTAGTGTCCAGAGACTGATCTTCAATTCTGTTCGATGTCGGCGAGCCGTTAACTAGATGTCGGATTGTCGTTAGTGTCCAGAGATTTATTTTCAATTCTGTTTGCTGTTGGCTAGCCGTTTTCTACAGTACCTACTAAAGTGCACTGTTTTTGCAAAAATTTTATTTGACCCCAAAACTTTTATAAATTTATACTATGGCCCAAACCTTTATAAAAACTTATCAATTAAGTCCATTCTCGGGATTTTAAGCAACACTGGTTATGATAAAAAATCTTAAAGCTTTTTTAATTTGAAACCATTAAATGAGAATAATCAAAATATAACGCCTTTATAAAATGAGAATGATGATTTAAAAATATATGAAAACTATTTTAAGCTTTTAAAATATTAATAAATCTTAATCACGTTTGTTATCATCAAAATCAATAAAAAAATATTTTTGTTAACAGTTTCATCAGTCCCAAGTCCTTCATTGTAAAAGACTTGCTTAGCTCTCTCTTAAGATTGTCAATCCAACTAGCATCCTGCCCAACAATCAATATGTCATTCATATAAAGCAGAATAATAATAAAATCATTATCACCAAACTTCTTCATAAAAACACAATGGTCGCATGAAATCTTGCTAAAATCATGATTTTTCATGAAAGAATCAAACTACTTGTACCATTGTCATGGTGCTTGTTTCAGCTAATAAAAACTTTTTTTCAACTTGCAGAAAATTTCTTATTTGCTTTTAACATTGAACCCTTTAAGTTACTCCATGTATATTTCCTCCTCTAAGTCACTATGCAAGAAAGTTGTCCTTATATCGAGCTATTCAATCTCTAAATTCAAGCTAGTTGCTAAATGTAGAACAACTTGGATAGAAGACATCTTCACCACAGAAGAAAATATTTCTTCAAAATCAACACATTTCTTATAATCAAAACCCTACACATCCAATCTAGCTTTATACTTCTATTGTGAGTTATTGAGTTACTTTCATTCTTCAACCTGTAAACCCATTTGTTCTTCAGTGTCCTCTTTCCCTTATGAAGGTTTACTAAGTCATAAGTGTGGTTCTCATTCAAGAATTTTATTTCCTCTTATATGACTTTAACCCACTCACTTTTATATTGGTGAGACATGGTTTCTTATAAACATTCTAGCCCCCCTTCATCTGTAAGCATCACATACTCATGTGAAAAATATCCAGTGGAACGTCACCGTTCTCTAGTGGATCTTCTCAATTTTGGCTTCACTATGGAACAGGTGGTTCTAGAGGTGCTTGGTCAATTGGTTCTGTTAAACCATCATTATTATCCTCTCCATCTCCCCCATGATTATCATAAACTGCAGGTGGAGAAAGTGATGTTGAAGTAACAAGAATCTATGGAGATAATTGAGATTCATCATTCTTCTCTGCATTACCAATTATTTGATCTTCGAAAAACACAACATTTTTACTTCTAATCAGTTTTTTTGCCACTGGATCATATAATCTGTACTCATTCTTCATACCCATAGTCTAAGAAAATGCATTCCTTGCCTTTATCATCAAGCTTTGATCTTTTATCCTTAGGAATGTGAATATATACTCTACAATCAAACACTTTTAAGTATTTATAAGAAACATTTTTCCTAGTCCAAACTCTTTCAGGTACATTGCCATCGAATGGAGCTGAAGGAGAAAAGTTAATCAAGTCAACTACAGTACGCATGGCCTCTGCCCAGAAAGATTTGGGAAGCTTGGCATCAGAAAGCAAACACCTAACCCTCTCTTCAATTGTTTTATTCATCCTTTCTGCAACACCATTCTGTTATAGGATCTCTGATATAGTCTTTTCAAATCTGATTCCATGGGATCTACAATACTGCTCAAATGGCCGTCTGTACTCACCACCATTAAATGTCCTAACACATTTTTTTTTTTGTCCCTCTCTTAACATAAGCATGGAAGAACGTAAACATATCAAGTACTTGGTCTTTAGATTTCAAAGAAAAAGCCCTCACCTTTCTAAAACAATTAGCAATAAAAGTCACAAAATAAAGTGCACTTCCTATTGATCTACTTTACATCATGCAAATATCAGTGTGAATGAAATCAAATATTTGTGACATTCTAGACGGAGAAAAGCTTTTAAAATTTACTTTATGTGTCTTTCCAATTAAGTAATAAACACAAGTCTTGAGAGACATACCTATAAAATTCAGTAGAAATCCTTTTCTAACAAGTGTTTTCAACTCTTTCTCACCAATGTGACCAAATCTTTTATGTCATGTCCCAATATTAGAATCTTTTACAACCACAATCACATCTTCTTTATTCATCTTGGCTTCTAACACATAAAGAGTGTTTACTTTCCTCCCCTTAGCTAATACTAAAGAGCCTTTGGTTAGTTTGCATTTTCCTTCACCAAATTGGTTAATATAATCATCATTATTAAGCTTGCTTATAATAATTGAATTATGACAAATATCTGGTACATGTTTGACATCTTTAAGAAAAAACTTACAACCAATACTAGTTTCCAAGCAAATATCTCATATGTCTATAATCTTTCATACCCCTTCATTTCTCATCCGAAAATGGCCATAATCACCATTAACAAAGGATGTGAAGTGATCATGATGTTTAGTAACATGAAACAAAGTACATGAATTAATCACCCAATCACTGGTATGGCAAGTGAGATTTATTGAGCTCTCATCATAAACAATACACAAATCACCATAACTTTTGTTGTAATATTCTCTTTGTTATTTTTATGAGCATCAACATTTGCTTTCGCCTGATCTCTTTTTCACAATCTAACTTTACTTTTAACGTGACCCATTTTCTAACAATGAAAGCACTTCATATTTCCCCTCTGCGACTTAGATCTTCCTCTAGAGTTATCATTGTCTTCTTGGCAGGAATTTCTACTTTGGCTTTTCCCCCGCCTTTCTTGTTTTTATAAAACAAGTGCATATGACTCAGAGAGAACAACTTCAACACTTTTTCTTTTAAATTCTTCATTGCGCAACCTATCTGTAACTATATTCAATGTTACTTTCCCATTCAATGCTGAATTATTCACTAACACCACTAATGTCTCTCAACTGTCAGGCAAAGAACTAAGCAAAAACAATGCTTGTACCTCATCATTTAAAATAATTTTCATAGTAGTCAACTGATCAATCAAGTTTTGAAAACTCACTAGTGTGATCAGTTATACTGTGTTTTTCCTGTATTTCAAATTAATAAACCTTTTCATCAAATTGACTTTGTTTTATGTTGTCAACTGCTCATAAATTGTATCTAATTTTCTCCAAAGAACATCTGCCTTCGATTCTTTTGCGACATGGTGGTACACACTCTGATCAATTCATGATCTAATAGTTTGATTAAATTCATTTCTTATTATCTAAATCAGTGGGTTTGGTTTCTTCGCCTTCAATGAGCTCATGAAAGTCTTTCATGTACAGCAAATCCTCTATTCTAGACTTCTAAATATCATAATTCTATGATTTTAATTTAATCATACAGGCCGATGATTCCACCATCTCAACCACACAAGTAATAAAAACACAAAACCTGAAGCTTTGATACCACTCTGTTGGGAAATGGACTACAACAACTAGTTGCAAATTAGGCAGAAACAAAACATTTTTCCTGTTTGTGTGATTAAAATAGAATGTGTATCACAAATAAATAAATAAATAAGCCAATAAATTTAAAGTAATAAAACCAACCACAAGAAACATAAATTTTTACATGAAGAACTAAAAGTGGGAAAAACCACAATATCTTAGTTCGATATAATATTCTACTATTTAATGGGATTACAGTACAAAATCTTCTTTAAATAATATTGGAGGGTACCAACATCAAGAATATCAATATTCTTGGCTTACAATAACAGCCTTATAATTGTCTCTCTAATAAGTAGTTATCTCAAATAATAACAAATGAGGTAATAAAATAAAAATCAAGACTAATATGATTGTGGAGGACGATGCTAGGAACTTGCCTCAAAATTTAAGAGAAAATATAGTTAATTTAACTTTCTAATCACCCAATTAAAGATTGAAAATCTTACCCCCAAATTGTAATAACCAGTCAGTGTCTTTTCTCTCTCTCATCTTTTTCTTTCCACTTTTCTTTTTTGCAATTCCACAAATTAGGGCTGCCACTGGCTTTTAAAGCCGAATTTCATGGTAATTTTCATCTAAGTCCAAAATTTAATATTAATTGCACATTAAGTAAGCCTTTTTGGATTTTGGTCTTTTGGCCCCCGAATGAGATGGACTCAACAATAACTAGTGGGGGCTGAAGCGCCCTTAATGGGGATTGGTTATATTTTTCTTTTGAATGAAGACTAATTGTGTGCTTGTGGAACCCTTTGTTCAGTACACTTACTATGGATATTCTTGTAGAGCTTGGCCCTTTCCTTTCCCTAGTGCACTGCCATAGGTTTTGTTTGTCCTTCTCACACCCAGTGTGATATAATTCCTTTCGAATTTGAAGAAAAAATTAATTGATTTTCTAATTAGCCTCATAAATCTAACAAAATAATCCCCATTAGAATTTATAAAAATAGCCTCCATAAATTCATTAAGACGGTATATTTTTTAAACTTTAGGAACTATTAAAATACATACTCTAGTTAAAAATATATAATAATAAAAGCTCACAATAATGTTGTAGGGTTATAAATGACAAGTTGGATATTTTTAAGTCATGGAAACAATATTCCTACCTTCTCAAAGAAGAATATGAATTTCTTAATACAACAGATATTGAATTTTTTTTAGATTAATTTCTAGTCAGTTTATTCTAACGAAACAAAAGAATGCAAGCACGACCTAAATTTTTTTTACGGGGTGGTTTAATCACTAGGATGGTTGTGTAAAAAGAGGGAGAATATCACCACCCTAGCTTTATTTTTTCAATATTGCAAGATATCACAAAGCCAAATGATAATATGTAATAATTTTGATATTTATAGTATACAACGCAACTCTTAATAATTGAAACTTTAAACTTACAACGTTGTTAATTATAAATTTATTAGGTAAATAAAGCTGCTTAAAAATCACTCGATCATTCCCTTGGGACAATAACGAATGTCCTCGAGACAATTGTTATTGTAACTTAATTCGAAAGGCGATATAACACTACATCATATACTTGCATACTTTAAATCATTAGGCGATATTCTGTTGTAAAGATGTCGGCAATCTAAAAACATAATATATTAATATTTGTAAGATACAGCTAAAAAATTGCCACAAATGCAAACATAGATAAAGTAATTTTCAATTCCTCTCTGTAAAAACGGGAGAGATTGATATGTTCATAAATTAAAAACAAATATATATTCTCAAAAGAACTAGGGAGGGGAGAAAAAAACAAAAAAAGCTTGGGCCTGACTTAGTGAGACTCGGCTCGTCCATGCTTAACTAAAAAACATAAGCCCAAACTTGGGGGCAGAATTCATAAATTTTAATTTATTAAAATTTTTAAGTTCATCTATTTTTATTACGAATGAAATTTTATTGTATACGTTTTTCTAGATCTAACAATAAAATCTTGACAGTATTAAATTTGACTAATGAATACCAAAAAAAGATGGTTGATGCTGTGTGGTTAGTAAAGGAAAAAACAACTAATATTGCAATTTTTTATTTTTAATAATCAATAAAAATTATATTCATTTAATACAAATAATAATGTCAAACATTAGATCATAGGTTTACGCTTCCATATTACACCAAATTTGTTACAATATTAAATTTAAGACACTTGAATACTTACATTTACATGATAATCTATTTCAATTCATTCAATTTTATATGGTGCAGCTTAATAATGCAGAAAAAAAATTATTGTTGATGTGATTTTTACCTTATTATTTAATTGTCAACTATTATTAATACGGGTAACATAAAATTATAAAATGCTAAGTACATATAAGATATTTATTCAAATTGCAAAGACACACCTATATTATACCTGCCATGTGCACAGGAAACCCGACCCCCACACGTAGGATGAAGAGGAAACGTCTAAGATGACGTGGGTCCCATAGATGAACGGTCCAAGTGGAAGAGTCAGTTTCCACAATGATGGTCAGGCAAAGCAGTGTGCAATCCCACGTGCCAGTCTGGCTTGAGTGTGTGCGCTGCTGAGTGGTGAGTTAGAAAGCGAAGAGCTTTTTGCAACCGAGGGCCGACAAACTTAGGCCCTACCAATAAAGCAACAATCCCATCCCCAGAACCAAAAGGCTCCTTATAATTTTCTTAATACCCCCACACCCTTAACGCACGTGCGACTCTAATTATTACACGCCCACACTACATCTTTCAATCCTCATCGTCCCAAAAAGAAAGAAAAAGGCGCTACTAGCAATTATATATCCACACACACAAAGAAAACAAATGCTTCAAACCAAACACAAACAAAACTAATCATAATATTGAGAAATTTTAGAATATATTAGAAATAGTATATTTAATTAATGTATGTATGTTATATATATTTTAATTCAATATAATTATAAATTACATGAATATATACATTAACCGAATGTAGTATCTTTGATATACTATACAATCTCTTCATATAAATTTTTATAATATTTTATGATATACAATCATTATTATTAGTTCCATAGGATTTATACCAATTTCTATTTTAGTTTCTTATTATTTCCTATTTCCCATAGATTTGATATAAAATTTAAATTAAGAGAAGATTATGGTCCTACTTTTACACTTTCAGAAAGAAATTTTCTCTCTTAAATATAATTTTAACAAACACTCTTTATTTGTAACCACTCTCAGAACAACAATATTAATCATACTCCAAATTACTTAATGCGGCAAATTAATTTAATTAATTTTCTTCCAAATATTGTTTAAATTAAATTCGAGGAGTCAAAAGCAAGATATCTAGATTACGCGAATTGTGCGTACATAAAGCTAATTTACTAGGTTCCGGAAACTTATGTTTGTAATATCAATAAAAAAGCTAATTTATGTAGACCTTTATTTTTAATAATGTATCTCTAATCAATTAATTGATTTTTTTATATCTTTTAAAATTATTTATTATACCATTCTACCATCTAATTGAGGAATATAAAATCAATTTGGGATGAAGAATTGGGTTAATAATTAAGTGGAAAGAAAGTTTGTTGATTTTTTTTTTCATATTAAGAATTATATTGCTGTGGTAAATTAGCCTAGCTAGCATGTATCATGGATGAAGAAAAAGAAGGTCGCAATGGTCATTTTATTGGCCTTCAAGTTGGTTTAGCTTAGGTGAATTTGCATGGGAAATATGGGTGTAGTGGTAATTTCACGTTGTATATGAGCTGTATATATATACATGGGCAGAAGTGTGTGTCGCCCTATACATTCTCCTTCATTATTCATCACTACTCAGGTTTCCTTGCACTTGGTTGGATCAATTTCTTTTTTAATTTCCAATGGAAGAGGATCATCATCAGAAAGAATTGCAGCTGTTGCCTTCTCGACATCCGACAGCTTCTTCTTCATCCAAATATCGATCAATGGTATCGGACGTGGTGGCGCCGTCATTAGACTTGCAACTATCAATCAGTGTAAGGCCAATCCATCACCATCAGATTCATCAGCCTACGGTTTTGAACGGACAAATCTGCGACGTTGGTGATGAAACGAGCTGCGTCGAGGCTCTCAAATGGCAGGCGGCGGAGCAAATAAGACTGGCGGCTATTGAAAGGGCCTATGCGGAGAGAGTGAGGGAGCTTACAAAGAGGGAGATGGAGTTGGCTCAATCGGAGTTCACAAAAGCGAAGCAAATGTGGGAGAGGGCTAGAGAAGAAGTTGAAAAAGCTGAGAGAATGAAGGAAAGAGCCACCAGACGGATTGATTCTACGTGCATGGAGATCACTTGCCAGTCTTGCAGGCAAAGGTTCAGGTCTTGAAATCAATCAATAATCAAACATTGAAATGGCAAGGACACAATAAAAGTGGCTTAATGTCATGCATTTGCATGCCCTTGTGTTTTTAATATTAATTCCGATATATGAAAATTATGTATCAATCTGCTATAGCAATTGATGCTGAGCTTTTTGTTGATGACATTTTGAGCACTCTCCTGTATCTTGCGCACTCAAATATTAAATACTGTTGCTTCAGTGCTTGACACTAAATCAGTTAAACAATGAATCTTTATTCGAGTTTCTAAAGCTGATATATTAGTAGCTATAAGTAATTGTTTGATTCTGTGTTCATTCGAAAAATAACAATAAGAAATATTAATTCAGTTCCAAAATCAACCTCTTTCCTGCAGCTTGCCGATCATTTTTAAATAAAAGTTTTGCCCCTAATAATTACAACACATGCCGGCGCGACAAGCCTTGATGTACGTAAGTATAAATGATGATTGGTACTAAGATATTAGTTTCTGGGAAAGTTCAAGTACATGAAAATTAATCAAATGTCAAAAACAACAATAAAGAAATTAAAAGCAAGCAGATTCACTGCATTTTCACCAATATGTAAAAGTTGCCAAGTTAGCAGCCGTGTCTGCGATATAATTTGATTCACGCGAGAACTAGGCACTGTGTGGGCTTGGAAAAAATTAACCCAGCAGTTATGACACAGCCAAAAGTTCGGTTAACTGGAAGGCCTTACAAGCAAGACGTGCACACCGGAAAATTGTCCTTAATTAACTACACCACTTACTCAGACAATCACACAGGTGTTAATATATGATTTGGCCTTAAAGGAGTCAAAGTTGACACACCATTGATTGCCACTATACTCAAGTTCAGAACCTTGATATTGATAGAAAGGCAAATGAATCAGAACAAAAAGCAAGTAATTCATCAAAATCAAGACAGGATATATTTAGCTGTATCCACTTGTATTCAACCTCTTAACTTTTGCTTATCGTAGACCAAACGCCCACTGTCTCTGTTCGCGATCCAACGCAGGCTAAAAAGAAAAGCGTTTAATTCGGATAGGTTCTATATATATATATATATATATATATATAATTATTCTCTATAAATTGCGAACTAACTCTTTCATAGCACTATAAGCGGTTTTTATAATTTTTTACAGTACCGTATAAGTATTTTATACAATATTGAAAAGGCACAATCGAGTTTACACTTTATAAAGTGCATCGCGGACGTCTACATTTGAGAAGACTTGTACAAATCATATCTACTGTAGCTTCTCGTCTCATCAAGCAAAAGCTAGCATCAATACGCAGCAGCTAACAGTGATACCGCTTTCAAGATGTCGCGAGAAAATGGAACTTAATAATTAGCTTGATTTGTCAGCAACCTCCAGACATTTTACTCAAATGCTGTTAATCTGTCAAAGACTTGGCTTCAATAATACACTCACTAGCCTGATTCTTTTCTGAAGGTCAAGACATAATCTAGTGGGGGCACAAAGTATCGTCAAGTTTCAAACACTAAGGCCCTCCCGAAAGCAACGTATGCATAAATACATATGCAGCAAGCATGGGAAGAAAAAATGAAAACAGGAAAAAAAAATTCCTCATCATCAAATTAATTATTATAGCCTGATTGGTTTATTCATTCTTTTCCCGAGCTGCTAGAATCTTCTCAACTCATTAAACCTAACAATCAAGCACCAAAAAAGCATTTCCTTTTTTCACTTTTGAACATCATTTATCTGTGACATGTCTTACTTTTATCAAACTTAATTTTAAATATGTTATCTATGCGTGTGTGTATATCCACACACATATTTATGCCGATTATATAGACGCTGTCTTAATTTAATTAACTTTTAATTAGTGCTTATTGTTGAATAATCTTGACTGCATTAACTATTTAAACTGGAAAAAATTACAAATATTTTCTCCAGCTAGCAGGGAATAAGAATCTGCAACATATAGTGATTACAAATATTGCAGAACAGCACCAACTAGATGCAAGCGTCTATTTATGATTATTTGCCTATTAAAAAAAAGAAAAAAAGATCCCAATGTTGGAAATTTCATATGTATCTTCAAATTCTGATTACATAACGAAAAAAGCAGCTAGCTTACTGGGGATTATGTCCTACTTCTGTATAATATAGCCACTTAATCAATACTCATGTAAATGGAGGAATTAATAGTTAGGTCGTTGTCTTTTATCTTGTATTAGGAAACAACAAAGAAATCCAAGAGCCCATCAACTCTTTCATAAAGTTGAAAAGCAATAAAAAGTTGTAGGACACACTTACTTGCCAAACCATCAAAGTTGCCATTATCACGAAACCTTAACATTTGTCTTTTCACATTTGTCGGCATATCATTGTGAAGATATACAATAAGTAAATATTTCATCTGATTTAGATATGGTATAATAAAGAATAAATAATAATAACAATAATAATGCAGTAAGGTGAACTGTCAAAAAGAATCAAAGAAGCCCGAATTTAAAATTTAGGGGGCTAAAAATTATAGAAGTAAATATTTAGGGTCAAAATCCTAAAAGAGTAGGTAAAATATTGGGGAAATATATCAAGCTATTAAAGGTACGGGTCGCATTAATTAAAATGTCTAACATAGAGGCAAACATTTTAAATATTTAGTAAGTAAAAAAAAAAAATAATAATAATAATAAAGGAGCCTACAGGCGCAAGACCCCTGGCCCATTTCTGGCTCTGCCCGTAATTATAGAAATTCATGACCTATGTCATGGTAAACACTTAGCACACTTACGTACGGGATTCTTCTTCTCTAACACTTACCCCAATGACCATTTATTTTCAATTGATGCGTGATTCTCTCTTTAACACCATCCATCGTGATTTGTTCTCAACTGCTGTGAGTACCTCTTTCTCTCTCTCTCTCTAACGTCAGGGATGGAAGACCCGAACCAGTCTCGGTCTGAGAGTGAGGCCACGCCAGACTATAACTTCTCTTGATAAACTTAGGTTGAACTGGAACTTCTCTTAATGATCCCAAACCTAACTTAAAAATCTCTAATTTCATAAAAAAAAACTAAAAATATATTTTTAAATAATTTATATTTATTTATCCTACCTTTTACGTATATTGTCCAACTTCCTAAACCCAATCTTATTAAAATAAATTTTAAAAATTTTAAAGTAATCAATCAAAAATATATAAAAATTTATAAAACACAAAATCCAAGCTTTTTAAACCTAGGACTGCACTAGGGTTTTGTTAAGCCTAGGCGTGGCTTGAGATTTTGCCATCTATGTACTCTAACACCCCATCAAAATTTATTTTCAGTTGAAATGAGATTATCTTTATGATCACCACCATCACATGTGGGTTGATTAGCTAATGTGAGATTTTCTCTATATCACTCTGGTCACTTGTGTTCATATCAAATAAAAAGGTTGTGTGGACAAATTTGAAATATTGTAAAACTCTACTACCTAACTTATAGTAAAAATTTACCTCAGACAATAAAATGTTGTCTCAAAAACTTCTGTACTTCCTCCAAGAATTATTTTGAGCTGCGGATGTGGGATATCTCCAACACCTATCAATATATTGTTGTGATGGCAGTGCAGTGACTCACGTACCAACAGTTTCGATCAAGTCCCTTCTGATTGAAACTGACCAGTGCATGATTCATCAATTTTGGCTGGGATAAAGATTTAGCAACAGTCATTCATACACGTAATCGTTTAGGGTTATGAATTACACATTCAAGCTGTATTTTCTGGCCACATCAAATGTCTGTTTCTACACACTATTAGAGATAAGTCTAGTGTCCATTCGATCATTGGAATAAATTTGTTATTTTCATAGCATATACAGTTTCAATATGTATTAAAATTAATATACACACACCAATTAATGAAGAGTAATGCTAAGCATTTTAATATCTTAGTACCAATTCGAATCTCAATTAATGTGATATTCATCCGTTGAATAATAGTTAAGTAATTCTATAAATTATGAAATATAAAATCTAATAAATGAATGACACATGAATTCACATTTAAACTTAAATATTAAGATCTTTAATATTATTTATTAATAAAACTGTGAAGTGGCATATATCTTTCAATGTATATGAAAAATATCGAAGATATTTAAATGTGAGAAGATTATTGATTAGTCAAAAGGTAGCTTCCTTTCGAATATAGGAAAGTTCAGATCACGCACCATGTGAAAAACATCAGCACGTTGGGAGGCTGCGAGGAACACTACTACAGTAGGCCGAGGAATGCCTTTCTCTTTTTGCAGTACCACAGCAAGACGGACAATATTAATTGGTGTTCATTTTCCAAGTTTCGTTTCCTTTTTCTCAACTGATTAGTATATTTTCTTTTGGATTTATTTTGCCAGGTTGACAATTCAATTTAATGTCCATCGAGAGTGGTTTAACGAAGTAGTTTTCATCAATTTATTTTTAGATGACCATCCATTTATAAATCCTGAAAAGGCAGAAAAAAAAATAGTTTAAAACTTTACTAATACTCCTCTCTTTTTTAAAAGATAAAAAGAGAACCTTTCAAAAATATAAATATATATAACTATGGAATAATATGAAGATCTACCAAGCATTACTCAAAAATTTGTACTCATCGCATACAAGATTTACCTAACAATAAATATTTACAAATGATAATTAGTGCTTTTTTTCCTTTTCTAGCAAAATATAACAATGATAGAAATCGCCTGTATTAAATATTTTAGCAATTATTTTTACAATAAATTTTTTGGGTTTTTGTAATTATTTTTTAATATTTATAATAAAAAATATTTTAACACCATTATATTTATATGAAGGACTTTTCTATGATGTTGTATATATTTTTACAGCATCAATGGTGGGATTATTGTGAACCCTTAAGTTTAGGTGTTTTAATTTTAGCCATTAGTTTAATGTAATGTAATATAATAAAAAATTAATTAAAAAGTCTTTATTTATTTAACTAACCTGTACGTCAACTTTTTATTAGTAACATTTCATCAATTTAAAAATCCCTTATCATCTAGCAAATACAGTAACTAGATAATTGCTAATATAAATTTTATTAATCCAAAGAAAATTAATTAATTACATAAAATCAATATCTAGCAAAATAGTTAGAGTATTACACAAGTAAATTACTTAAACTTCAGCAATTGAGAGAGAAAATACTAAATTTCTATGATAATGATATTGACACAAAATATTTTTTGCTTATTGAAATTGTGTCTATTGTTCCTCTTCAACTGTTAGAATAGATTTCTTGTGAAATATGTCTCTTATTATTATATAAGCACGACATATGATAATTATAACCTCTAACTTTCAAAAAGCACTTTATATTTCAATATACATATGAATATAGCATCTTTATCTAAAAGAAGATGCATGCATAAACATTATGCAATGAAGAACTTGAGATATTGTATTTTATTGTATCTCTTATTATTTTTATTTTTAAATTTTAAGTCACCCTTTCATCGGTTTATTAATTGGCAATATTATTTAAAAATAACTAAAAAAATTAATTTATTAGAGATAATATGAATTATTGTTTATATCTAATGATCCATATTTTTTTTATACTATTAAAAAAAGTTACAGCATCGACCCTTATATGAAGAATCAATATTTTATAAAATTCGGAAAGGAAATTAGTATTTTACACATGGGCTGGGGTGGCTCTGGTGCGGCCTTTAAGGCCTTGATTGGCCGTTGATGATGTTGTTTATGTGACAATTGTGGGCTTAAATTTGACAACATCTTAGTTTTCAATTTAAGGTTAAATTTGGCACATCTTAGGTTTGAAGTGGGAATATCTATACATATTTTATAAATATTTTTTTTACTTCTTAACGTATTTTAATACATGTTAAACTATTAATATTTCCAATTAATGGGTTAGTTATTAGTGCATATAAATATTTATAAATGGTAAGAATCATATTTTAAAATAAATCCTAAAATTTATAATAAAGCAATCATGTATAAACATAATTCGAGAAATTTTTGATCTTCGCATATTTCTAAAATTCATATCATCATTGTATTGTTTGAATGTTCATAATGGTGATGTATAACTTAGCCTCATTTTATGATGGGAAACATTTATTTTAACAACTACTACAAAATATACTTCGAAGGCTATAATTATATAGTTGTAATAACGTAAAGTAAATAAAAATACTTCGAATGGACAGACTTGTTATTAACCAAAACTAGAGAGTGATGTTGTATACTGGTTGATAATGTTATTTATAAAGTATAATTGTCTTAATTAACACTTTAAAAACATTTTATAATGGTCTGAAACAGTGCTGAGCTACCTAATTAACTAAGCATTTTAGCTTTCCACATGTATATTAATACATATATATTGATTTACAACCCTAGGGGACCTTCTCTTTTCAGCGTGGGACCAAAACTCTATACATAAATGCTCATTTTTATTTATTAGAAATATATATAAATACTTTAAGTATTAAATTTTAACTAGGGGTAGACCCATACTCTTTTATTATTCTAACTAAAGTATAAATTTATTATATATATTTATGTGAATATTTGTATATATAAAGAGTAAAAATATATATACAAATAAAGCAATGTAAAGAACTCTTTTCAAATAGGATATATATGTTTAATAAAACAAATCATTAGCGCCAATTAAAATGATAAATTACTCTTAGATTTCAAAAGTTTCAAATGCGAGAATAAGTTTAATCGACTCGATTCGGTTTGGTTTCAAGGTTCAAATCGAGCCGAATCGAGTCGGACCCAAGGCACCGGTACCTCCAACTTGGATGTAAACAAAGAATGGAAACGCGGTGCAATTTGCCGCGTCTTTACGGTGTTAAGTACGAAACGTTATTTTTGCGAATGTTTTTGAAAATTCTCCCCGGAAAGATAAAATCGTCCGTGAAACCAAACCCTAACCCTAACAACGAATTAACACCACCAATCAATCAAAAGAGCATGAAGAAGAAGAATGAGAAGCAGAAGAGCGAGTTTGACTTCTGCAAAGTATGTAATCGAAATCACGACGAAGGACAGCGACACAAGTACTTCCCAAGCCACACCAACTCACTCTCTAAATTCTTCTCTCGATTCCAAAATAAATTGACCGAAGTTCGATTCTTCTTGAAGAACCCTAGCTTTCTCCGCCTCGAGCTCGCCTCACGCAATCGACTCTGGTGTGTCTTTTGCGACTGCGACATTGACGAGCTCGGCAGCTCCTTTGCTTGGTATGAGAATATGAATGTCATTATTAAGTAATCGAATGATTTTTCAGTCTCTGAATCGTTAAAAGGTGGTTCTGATGATTGATTTTACTGTTTTGTTAATTTCTTAGTCAAAATGCAATTAATCACCTAGCGAGTGGGGATCATTTGAAGAATTTGAAGCATTTTCTATGGAAATATGGAGGTGGAATGGATCGCGTAGATGCTTTTAGGATTTCACAAGCTGATATTGCTAAGGTATTGTTGATTCGTGCTTAGATGTGAAAGCTTATGGTTATATATTAGCTCTGGTTCTTGATAGAATGGATAAGAAGAAAATTAAATTTAATGTATTTTTTTTAATGTTTTTATGCTGCTTTATTGAATTCCAGAAACAAAGGAAAAGAAAATAAAAACTACAACAAAATATGTTCAAACAATGAACTATATTTTCTAATAATTGTTTGAAGTGTTGAGCACTGTCATGCATTTGTGGTTGCATCATATTTTGTTGTAGCTTGTATTTACCCTCTTCATCTTGAGATGGTTAGTTTGAGGAGGAAAAATTAGTAGTGTAGGGTTTTGCTTTGTCGATTTTTGGCTAAAAGATTTACAACAGTGGATGGCTTATTTTATGTGCTTTGTAGTGGGAGACGAAATGCAAATCACTGAAGAGTGAAGCTGCGCCTTGTGGGGGAACATCTCAGGGATTGCCATCTGGACTTTCAAATGATATCCACAAAGAACTTGACTATGAAAATTTGAATAACTATGAAAAGAATACTTTGCACCATCTTAATTCAAATATTTCAAATGTTGTTATGCCTTTACAGCAGCATACCAATGAGTATCAGGTATCCTGTTTGGAACACTCTGGAGTTGCAAATGTTGGTTCAAATATGCATGTTATTACCTCCACTTTGTCTGTGGATCCATGTGATGGTACAGGTTTATGGAACGCAAACAATTTAATGGGTATGCAAATAATTCTGTAATTTTTTAATTTTTCTTTTGTCCTGTTAGTTAGTAAATTTGATGTTCGATGTTTCTCAGTGTAATCAGAATCAGATTCTTGTTCTAGTCTCATGGTATCTGTTGTGTTCTTGTATCTCCTAGCTTATGGGAATGGTGCTGTTAATGATTCAAACTGCTCCGGCGATCTGTCACACAATAAAAAAGGGGTAAGATAGGCCACCTACACTCTTTCCGTTGGAGCATTTTTATTCATTTCTGTTTTAGTTCCACATATCAGGTTGCAATGTTGATTTTTTTTTCCTTTTTTTGGGTAACTTTCTTGTGAAACCTTTTCTTGCTAAGTCAATCTTATCTTTTATTATCTTAAATTTTGGTTGCTTAGGGTCAGGGTTGATGAAACAATTATTCAAATTGTATATCACCAGATATTGGTGTCAGAAGCGAAATTGTATGAGGACCATGACTATCCTTAAGGCCACTGCATTCAAGGTCTTCTACTACATGGTTATATTAAGACTTGGACCTCATAGTTAAAAAATCATATTATTAGCCTTCCTTTTGTGCCCTGTAAATTCACTCTCTCTATTGATTGAAGGATTGCTATTACATATAGAGATGTTAGTGTTAATTACTTAAGTTGTCATCATCACACTATTCCATCTAATAGATATCAGTCATAATCATGCTATTGCTGCTGCAAAAATATTGACTTGTTAATGTCATGGTTTTAGATTTTGAATGTTATATTCTTAAACTGCTATCAATTTATGATCTTTGCATTGTCTTTGAAGATTAATTTTTATTTTCAATTTTTCTGCTTATAAACAAAAAGAAGACAAATGGATAAAGAAGACTACAGCTTCAGACTTAATGAACCAAATTCAGGGAATTACATTTACTAAATGAAATGAAATTTATGACTTTTATATTAAAAATATTGAAGATATAATAACCATGTGAATATTGTTATAAAATTGGTATATTAACTTATTCAACTTAGAAACGGTAACACATGGTTCATTCAATCACTTGTACCCATCATTAGTACTAGTCATCACACTCTCCATAAATCTTTTTGTGATTCAGTGCGATTTATTCAGTTATTTTATTTGGCTGAAGCTTGTAATATGCCTGAATACTGTGTGCAGAAGTGCAAAATGACTTGTCTCAGTCATTGCTTTATCTTAATGATAGTCTTCTGGAACCTTTATATGGACAATACCCTTAGTTTGGGATCTGTGATTCCTATATGTGTTGCAATTGTTGCAACTACAGGTTCCTTCTTTAACTGGGTACCTTTAGTGAAGCACCCTGGCGTTGTACTTGTTTGGTCTTGTTTGATTTGTTGTTAAATGATGGATTTTCACCCGATTCTGTTCATGTATGAATTTTTAGTTAGATTTTCTTCAACCATGTAACATATTCCTTACAATATATGTACCAGGCCAATCAGGACAAGAGAGCGTTTAGCAGAGAGAACATTTCTCGGGGTAATCCTTCATGGCTACTACATTTTGGTTTGTGTTTTATAATTTTTTCCCCCTTCTCAGCAAGGCGGCAAGCCCTTTGTATGCAATTAGTTGAATGCAAGTTTTCTTGGTATTGAATTTATTGACAGCATAATGATCTTCTAAAAATTAGGTAGCTTGGTGCAGATATGATTTATATTCCTTATGTCTTGTGTTTTATTTATTAGGTCTGCAGAATATAACTCAAATTTCTTCCTTCCTTCTACGAGAGGCTGGAGGGAATGTGCATTCTGGGGCACCTCCTCCATGGTTTGAAGAAACTCAAGGAGATCAGCTGAATGTGCAGCTAAACCAAGTTTCAACTTTAAATAAGTCAGGGAAGTTGAAATTAAATCCAAAAAGGGTGGGAGCTGCGTGGGCTGAGAAGAGAAAAATGGAGATGGAGATGGAAAAGAGGGGAGGAATTGTTAAGAGTGATTGCGATCCTAACTGGCTTCCTAATTTTGGTAGAGTTTGGCAATCAGGTTCTCGGAAGGAATCTAGAAAAGAATTTGAATTTGAGAAACAAAAACAACCAAATGTTCATAGTCTTTCTGAGATGCCTATGGAGATAAAGCCTTATGTTAGCAAGCGAATGGTAAGCCCGCCCTGCATACTCAATTATCTTATTGTTTAAGAGGTGCTTTTATTCTTTTTAAGGAGACTATGCTCCTATGGCATGAATTGATAATCATGATTTTGTTTATACCACAATATTTCGTGGCATTTCGTGTCTTTGCATGTCTCCATACGTAGATTTGTCATATGCGGTCAATTTGATACACCTTGCGGTTGCTTAGTTATGCAAGTTGTAAGGCTGTATGTGGCTTGAGCCTTTTGGGCTGGAAGAGCGGGGGCAGGAAAGGTTCTTATATCTGGCCCACCTGTTTCCTGGGCATTGGACTGAGATTTGAATTTGATGGCAGGTGGCACAGTATCTGGTTCCAGAAATCTAAAACACCCAAATTTCTGGTTATTTGCATTTTTTATCATTTTGAAGTAAGTTTTCAAGTTGTAAACTTGTTTCTTGGTAATTGCCTGCACGTGCATGGACTGCTGCTGCTTTTTAAGCAGTAGACTCATCAATAGAGTAGCACGAATCATTCTACACTTCTAGAATTTATAAGATATGTACTTGTGTTAGGCAAATGTCTCTTGCACCAACGTTAAGATTATTGACTTTTTAGCTTTTTTAAATGAAGTTTAGCTTCATGCATTTTATATTTCTCCCCCTCGCAGCGAAGAGATGAAGGTGAACATTCTGGTGATCCTCATTTGAATTGATAGCCTTGGTAATGATGTCCTTGTTGAGAGATTGGTTGTCTATTCCTCCTATTCATCTCTGTTGAAAGTTTGATTCTGGATCTTATAGAGGAAGATAAGAGTGTTCAAGATGAGGATCAGCTCGGAATTAGTAGATTAGTCGTCATTTATTGCACAAAGGGATGAAGCAGGAGCAGTATGGCAAGTGTGCTTATTGTATTCATAATGCATTTTTGTTACCATATAATTCATGTATAAAGTGAGATAGTTCCTGACGAATGTTAGAATTGAGCATGAGGATGATGTATCTAATTGTTGCTGTTGTTCTGTAATAGTTTTTCTAGTTAATTGCTTGTATATTTTTCTGTTTGCCATGGAAACTGGAAAGTGCATTTTTACAATGCACGGCTTCGTTTACAAAAAATAATTATATTCTCTCAGATTTATTTAAACCTTTGATACGTCGTTTACATTGAAATATGTGCACGGTGTGGCTGTAGTGTTTGTAGTATAATATGAATCAAAGCTAGCAGAGACTAAGAAATTGCGGAAATCTCGGCTCTCAGTTGTCATAGTATTGTCTTGTGCAAATTCTGAGATGCAGATCTCTGCCTAAGCCTGCAAATCAATTGATGGGAATACTTTGCTGCTGCAATTACCCCCCTACAAAGAATGCTGCTACTCTATGAGAATGTTTCTGCAGGGCAAAACCTTGTTGAATTTGATTGACCGGTAAGCCTGAAGTTCCATAATTTTCCTTTAGAAGAAACCAAGTTCTCCTCACATAGGAACTCCCAGGAGAACCATTTTTCGATAGTTCGATCTACGTCGTGTACCACAACATTAGTTGTTTCCCCATTTCTGGCAAGCATACTTGCTGTGTAGATTGTTGACATCCTGCCTGGCGCCTCCGGCATGTTCCCCCGGGGTCCATCTACTAGAATCACATCCCATTTATGCTTAAAAACTTCTTGTGGTAAATCTTTCAGTGTCAGTTTGCATTTTGATGATGGTAGCAATTCTGATCTTGGTGCACAAGCTGGGTTCTGTCTCGCGTGCTTGAGTAGCTTGTAAGCATCTTTTGCAGGTCTCTGGTAATCAACTTTGTAGATTTGAGTGCGGTTGGATTTTCTTTTGACTGCATTAATCTTGTTGGAGTCATCCTCTAGAAAGACAGTTATTCCTTCTGCATTGGCTTTAGAGAGCTCAAGGTACTGAGGATCAAGCCCGAAAATAAGAAGATTGCAGGGTGCCTTGCTGGTCATGAGATTTGAGAGAAATTTGAATTCTTTTTTGGTGAGAGCCGATGCATTAGGCAGATTCGTTGAGGTTCCCGGAGAGTATGATGGAGTGTAACTGCACGATGGAGAAGTAGAGGAGCATATGCTCTGTAAGGTTGACAGCAAAGTCGAGGAAGGTGGTGAAGGAGATGTGGTTATTGCAAGTTTGAGGAGTCTGATGATGGAGAGGCTTGTTATGATGAAAACAAGTAGAATAATCATTTTCTTTCCAGGAATTTTCATTTTCTTGTTTCCCCTGAAATATTTGCTGTTAACAGGAGAGACCGGAGCTGAAAAATGAACAAGAGGGGTTAGAAGAGGACGGGGATAAGGTACTTCAGGGGGCATTTTCTTCTTCAATATTCTTGCTCTCACAGCTCCTCTACAGACACTTCTATCAGTCTATCACATCCTGCTTCAAGATTAAAGGTGGGGCTTTTCTTTCTATTGATATGGGTTGTTAATATGATTAACTGTCTCAGGCATTGTCTTGAGTGAGGAAGAAGAAATGGTTATTGCTTTTGTTCGAAGAGTTGCATTTCTCTTTTATGAGCTGTCAGCTTGTTACCTAATAGGTGCTGTTGCCTTGTTGCATTTTCACATATCAAAGTTGCATATGTGCGTCCCTTTTTTTTTAACGAAGGTTGGTGTTTCAATCATTTTATGGAGATGCTGACTTGGGGTCTTCATTGGTGCACGTTTTAAACTTTGCTGTTTTGGGTTCATTAGGTGGGCATGAGTGAAGTTGAAGAAGGCTATGGAGTTGTTGCTGGGTCTATTTCCTATAATTTTTTTTTCCTTTCTCGATGCGTTTGGTAATTTTCGTACAGACTGACATTTTGATTTCGGGTAGTGATGGCCACTGGAAATTAAAGTTCGGTTTTTGCAATGCCAAATTCTGTTGTGGTTATTTTTTTAATTTTTAATGTTGAATTCTAAAATTCTAATCAATGAAAATAAATTTGTCTTGGAATTTTAAGGATTTGCGCCAAAACATGCCTCAATAATACTTAGTTACAAACAATATTTTCGGGAAATCTATTAAAATTTTACCCAAATAAGAAAACTACCCAAGGGATGCAATAACTGAAATTAAAACACTCATCCAAAAAAGCGAGCTGAGAACAGTTGTGATTTGTGAATTAGTTAAGGGAAATTTACAATATTAACTAAAATATTTAGGCTTTTTTCTCAATTAACCATAGCAATTTTTTTCTCTCAATATTAGCCAAATCCAAATCTTTCTTCCCAAATTACCCTTTTTCACGGAACAAAACCAGCATTTCTCCGCATCCTGAAACAAACAAAACGCAGCAGCTTACTTCAACGACGGCAACAAGTAATAATAAAAGACAGTCATAATTTATCCAAATTCAACATTAATCGACATCAATTACTGGTATGAGTTATTTTTTGGTGAATCTAAATTCTGGGACGGGATACCTGTAGGAAGACAGTTTGTGCGACAGGAGCTTGTCGCACCAAGGCTTGGGCGACAGGCACATGTCGCCCAAGCCTGTCGCCCAATGCACTTGTCGCCCAAGGCTTGGGCTACAAGCAGCCCGTCGCCCTAAGTTTTTTTTTTGATAATTTCCGGTAATTTTTTTTTAATTTCGGATGTAAGTAATTTTTTTTTATAATTTCAGGTATAATGGATTCAGTTGTACTTGAATTGTGTTACGATGGTTGGTGGGAGACATTAGATGATGGCCGTATGGAGTATGTGAATGGTAAAAATCGAGCTTTTTTGGTTGGGAAAAATTGTCTGTTTGATCAGTTATTGGCAAAAGTATACGAGGTGTTACAAATAAATCCTAATGAATATAGCATTACAATGAAAACAACTTTGAGGTCTAGTAACACATTATATCGTATATGTGCACTGCCTATGGATATATTTGATGATGAAATGGTGAGGGTTGTGTTGCATATGGCATCCGACGTAGCCAATTTTGGATGCATTCCGATATTCGTGACCACATCACCTCGAGTTCCGAGTGAAGATATTGAGCCGCATGTCGATACAGAAACTTCGTTTAGAGTAAATATGTCTGGCCCTGATAATGATGAGGAGGTGTTGTCAAGGACAGTATCGCTACAGTAATATTACTCTCCAATCCACGACAATTATGACAACATTGAGGATGACGGCGTTACGTTACAGGATGTTGGAGCAACGGTATTCCCAATAATGACGTCGTTGGAGCAACAGTATTCTCTGTATCACAACAATGATTTTCGGGACAATAATGATTTTCATGATGAGACAGCGGGGGATAATGTTTGTGCAGAACCTTCTAATAATACGAGGGGCACTCATTTCAATTATGATGGTGATGATGGAGGAGCCGATCCTTCGAATGTTCCGTCGGATCAGCATGAGGATGAGTATGAAGATAATGCTCCTGTGAATAACAGAGGCAATAGACCTATTCCTTCTATGGTTCGGTCGAGAAGGAGAATTGATCCTCTTACAAGTCTTGCTCCAACTTTGCCTTCGGACATGGTTGCTCCAAGCTTTGTTAGCAGTTGTGACTCAGATGATATCAGTGTGGGTATGCTATTTGCTGAGAAGAGTGAGTTTATATTACAACTACGCAAGGTGACCTTTAGAGATAAGTATAAGTTCAAGATTGCACGGTTTACTACGACACATTTTGAGGCTCACTGTTTTTCAGAATCATGTAAATGGCGTATTTGAGCAATTAGATATTCGAACGAGCAAAATATTCCTTGGGTGGTGAAGAGAATTGACAATGTACACACTTGTCATAATGAGGTATTGGTTGATGGACGTCATCAAGTAAGGAGCCGGGTTGTCGGTCATATTATCGTAGATAAATATATTCAAGACAAGAGGATTTATACTCCGAATGACATAAGAGCAGATATGCAACAGCAATACGGTGTTCAGTTAACATATCAACAGGCATATCGGGCGAGAGAAGTTGGTCTTGAAATAGTTCGAGGCAACCCTGCAGAGTCATATAACTTGCTCCCGAAATACACTCACGTACTAACTACAGCGAATGAGGGTACAGTCACTCACCTCAAGCAGGATGGAGATGGTAATTTCTTGTACTATTTTGTGGCACTCGGATCTTCCATCAAGGATTTTATGCAGTTCATTCGGCCTGTCATTACTGTAGATGGTACTCATCTAAAGGGACTATACCGTGGAAGCATGTTCGTGGCAACATGTCTTGATGGTAACAATCAATTGTATCCGTTAGCCATTGGGATCATAAATTCTGAAAACAATGATGCTTGGGAATGGTTTATGATGAAGTTACACGGAGTGATTGGCGATAGACCTGAGTTGGTAATCATCTCTGATCGATGCACTGCCATCAGAAAAGCCGTTCTTAAAGTATTTCACAATGCAACTCATAGTGTTTGTTTTTACCACATTAAAGGTAACATTAAGTCACAGTTTAGAATGTCCAAAGCTCTCTGGGATCAATTTGAGCCTACCTTTATTAATGTAGCAAAAGCATATGGCGACGAGGAATTTAAGAGACAAATTGAAGGCCTGTGGATGATCCACTCTGGTGCGGCTGATTACCTCGAAAATAATGTCGGTACGTGTAATTGGGCAAGGTCTCAGTTTGAAGGTAGGAGGTACAGCATACTTACCACAAACATCGCGGAGAGTGTTAATTCTTTCATGAGGGAACCTCGAAAATTTCCTGTAACTCATCTTGTTGATCACTTTAGGAAAACATTACAGCAATGGTTTTATGATAGAAAAATTGTGGCTGAATCAATGACTACTCGACTAACGACATGGGCGGATGAAATAGTCACTGAGAGAAGAACAATAGCTGAAAGAATGAGAGCTCGACCGGTGTCACCGCATCGATTTCAAGTTGTAGGCGGTGGGCTTAAGGAAGGTTTAGTTGACTTGCAAAAGAGAACTTGCACCTGCAGAGTGTTTTAGCTTGATCAGCTTGTATGTGCTCATGCAATTGCGGCGTGTCTAACACAATAAGTGGATTTTATTAGCCTTTGCTCGGACTTTTACACTACAGAATCGTTGGCGATGGCTTATGCACAACCAGTGGAGCCAGTTGGTGATATGGCTGATTAGGAAGTTCCAAATGAAATTCAGGAGATGCAAGTATACCCACCAGTTAAGGCACCACAACCTGGCCGTCGTAAGGAGCTCAGAATACCCTCGGCTGGCGAGGATGTTAACCGGCGGACTGTACGATGCGGGCGGTGTCATGAACTAGGCCATAATCGTAAGCGATGTAAGAATCCCATAGCATCGACTTCAAGCTAGTGAATTTTCTGTGTTAGTTGTCGGTTTAAACTTTTATTATTTTTAGTGTTTCGTTGGTTATAATTGTTATTTATTTTTGTGTATTGTACACTTATATATCATACAACTTTATTTTATTTTAATTATTAAAATGTGAGCATTCAAATGATATAAACTTAACTGCGCAAATTAAAGTAAAAATTCAAGTTTATGTTCAAATTACTACAACCGTTTATAATACAATATCGTCATTAAATATGTCAACTGCAATCTTCTTTCTAAAGTACTGGACATGCCTAGCGTCAAATTCTAATCTAAGCCCGAATATTAAATACATCGTAACCATCAATACAAAAACTCCGCAATCGCCAGTTCCAGGCTCTTGTTGAGGCGCGCTCTTAACTGCTATAACTTTCCAGGGGTCTGCACTCCGCAAGTCAGGTCGAATGTCGTAAAAGCCAACATATTCCAACCATCGCGGGAATATAACCTCAAGTGGCTTGAATGTCAACCTGTACCTTTTTTCGTCGCAAAATGTGAGCAATGAGTCGTAAATCCATACTCTATTTTTTCTGAAAGTCAACTCGTGCTAGGACCCAATGCTCGTTGTCCAAGTTTACAGGGATGAGTAACTGCATATAAAATTTGAATAACATGTTCGTTATGTACGAAGTTGAAACAGAAACCATTCAAAAGCTTCAACTCGAATATTGAAATATAATAAAATACATACCATATCAACATCCGTCATTGATTTGGACTGTGTGTGCTGTCGCCCACACAGATAACTATTCACGCGGTCGTCGAATTCTAATGAATCGACTGCACAATTCCCGTTGTTCCATAGCTGCTTCAAGAACACCTAGTACATAGACAACCAAGAAATGCATAAATTAACAAAACTTAAATGTAATAATTAAAAAAAAATTAAATAGCATTTAGAAGTTGTCGGAACGTTACCCAAAACCATGTGTCAGTATGTGTGACACGTTGAACTGAGGCATTTGGAAACTGTCGTTGCTTCGCGATAATCAAACGGAGATACTCGTGAATGTGCTGTAGAGAAACACAAACATTACGCTGTAAAAGAAATATTTTATACACAATTCAACAACAGTCTAACATATTCGATAGTATAAATACCTCATCACCTAGCCATCCCAGCGAGACTGTACCCAAAATGACTTCAAAGAATGACCGCGGGTGCCGCTGTCTCTAATCCATTGTGATATCACCAGCGAACCATCGATCAAACTCAGCAAACATACTAGAGTCCTCAAATCCCCGCAGTGGATTTAGATTGACATTCGTACTCATGTCAATCGCATGCTCCATGATTTGGGGTCAAGGTAAAGGCCGCACGTTCTGTCCTCTCCTGGCTTAAGGAATCACGAAGGGACTGTTATAAACATATGACGGTATGTACGCGCGGCCGAACTTACTAACGCGCGGAGGCAACTCAGTGAACACCTGCACGCTCTCCCCACTAACATCCCCGTAGAAACTATACAATGAAGTGGGCGTAGACAAATTTTGATTGCCCACATCAGTATACACTCCACAATCATCTGGGGCCTGTCCATTCGCAAAGAAGAAAAAATTAAACAACTATAAAAAAAAAAGTTAAACGAACTTAATTAATAAATTTAAAATTGTTCACCGCATACGTGCGTGCAGTGGGAGAATCATTATTTCGACGTACGTTAAAGGTGTCGATAAAGCCAACAATGGTTTTAGTAAAATCTTTTAACTCTGACTTTATTTTATTAACATTACGATCAAGTTTCTCCACGTTACGATCAAGCTTATCCAACCGTCGTTGGACGTAATCATTAAACTGCTTTGTCCGTGACTGTTAAAAAAAAAATAAAAACTTTAGAATAACGATAAAACAATAATGAATTATAAAGGAAAAATATCGTATATTATTTATAATAAATACCTCACGTGAGTCATCAGAGTTGTCTGTTTGCTCCTGGTGGTCATCAGCAGCCACCTCAACCTCATCCTCAGAAGTGTCATGATGCTGCTATGGTATTAGGTTTGGTATGTCGTCATGATCGTCATGCTCTTCTGATTGCCTTGTATCCGACGGCATCGTAATGATTGAGGGTTGGTGCTGTATTAAAGTATCATTTAACATTAATGAATGAAATGTAAACAATATCGATTAAAATTTGATTGTACTTAAAATATATCAACCGTATGAACCCAGTCTGGAATGCTTGGCTTTTAACCCTTCAAAGAGAGCCAATATTTTTTGCTACTCTCCTTTGAAGTTGGCTCAAGAGTTTGTGAAAGGTCCCCTTGTCATAAATTCAATTAAAAGTAGTAAGTAAATATACAAAATTTAAATTTAGTAAAGTTAAAAAAATAACTAATACATATTACTTACAAGATGAGATTCGTCGTTAAAAAACACAT
The DNA here is from genome assembly GCA_029633175.1 of Citrus glauca. Lineage (NCBI taxonomy): Eukaryota > Viridiplantae > Streptophyta > Magnoliopsida > Sapindales > Rutaceae > Citrus > Citrus glauca. Next base: position 19,103,046 of record JAQOOD010000004.1, read on the forward strand.
AAACCTCCGCAAAGTTGATGGCAGAAGACGCCATGGGCTTCCATTACAAAATGCGGGGAATTTTGTTTTTCGTTTTGACAACCCACGTTGATGGCATACCTCTGATTGCTTCGTAAATCCATGCCTGCAACAACTTTTATTTTAATTCACATATAACAACTATCAAATTTTTAATACTAGAGAACTTATTCATTTAAAAAATGCACCTGAACCCCAGCCGTAAAGCCGTAAAGATTGTATTTTTTGATGTTATGATCTGGATTTTGCAACCGAGTACTCTTAAATTTCTTATCTCTGTCGGACAATGCATCGTCAAGACTCTCGGAAAGTAATTTCCACGACAATAGACCCCATGGACGAGTTCGGAAGAATTCTATATCATCAATGCCGTCAAGCCAAAACCAGTTAATTTGAGCGTTATTTTTTTTTTTGCATTGAGTACTCTCTCCGCAAAATAAAACAGGGCAATTTTTAATGCGTCCATATCATCCATTTCCTTGAATTTGAACGAGGAAAATTATGCATCCAATTCCTTCACATACATCTTACGATGCAAACCGCCAAAATACTGATTCCGTAACCTCTGCTGCCCCGTTGTATCACTCATTTGTTTGCTCGACCTCGCAAATGAAAGTCCAGTAACCAAGCACCATTCGACAACTGAGAAGCGAATCAAATGCCCACCAATTTCGAACCATAACTGATCCTCAGGGCTATTTAATTCAGGGGCCACTTGCCTTAGTAAAAGATTGTGCAATATTACCCCACTAAATGGAAAACTTCGACATTCCAAGAAATGCCCAAATATATCTTTTTTGAACATATTCAACTACCGCTTTGTTAATTTTTCTTGGATCACTTTCACGACAGCAGATAACTTACACATGCTCGTAATTCGACCAGGAAAGTGATCGGCATAAGGAATATACATCTTGCCAACTTCAATATCCGTTGATTCAGATTTCGCCATGTCTGTCATATTTATAAAATTATTACATTATATTAAAAAAAATTTAACTCTTAAAAAAAAACTTTTCGTGCGACGGACGTGCTGGTCGCACGAAATCTGGTGTGACAGGCGTGCCTGTCGCACAAAACATTGTGCCTGTCGCACAAAACATTGTGCCTGTCGCACAAAACATTGCGACAAGCGCGCGCCTGTCGCAAGGTAATGTGCGACAGGCGCGCGCGACAGGGAGGTCCTGTCGCGCGACATCCCTTTCCCTTCTCTTCTCTTTCTCTTCCCTTTCCCACATGGATCTCACCCACCACCCCCATTAAACACTACCAACAACACCAACAATAACAACAACAACAAAAAGCCAAACAACAATAACGACGATAATAACTCACCTAGGGTTTTCAATTTTTTCCTTTGATTGTAGTTATCTCCAAAGTTTTCAAGGTGATTTAACTTCTTTCCGCCGTCGCCAAGTTCCTCCGCTGCCGATCTACGCCGCCGCCAATGATCTAGATAACTTCCGGTGATGAGACTTTGGTGAGAGAGGGAGAAATTTTGGTGAGGGAAACGTGAGAATGGGGAGGGTAATTTCGTCCACAAATTGGGAATATGGCTAATGTTGAAAGAAAAAAATCTGAAGGGTTAATTGAGAAAAAAGCCTAAATATTTTGGCTAATATTGTAAATTTCCCATTAGTTAATGCATTTAGATAAATCCATGAGTACAGTAAATGACAGCTCAACACCTCGAATTTTAGTAAATGCCCAAGATGCCCCCATGAGCAACAGTTTTACTTGTTATGAATTATGTAAATGGTGGATTATTTTAACCATCAAACAAAGTTTTTTATTTCCAAAGCTCAATAACATACACCGATCATTGTCTCTTTTATCATGCCTTGGATGAGCTTGACACTCCGCATAATATGAAATTGTATTGCATTATGCAGCAGTCTGATTTTGAATTGTATTATAGTGCATTCTAATACACCACAATGCGGCTTCCAAGTCGAACCTTCTTTGCTCATGTACTTCTCCTCTTTGGGCGCATGCTCCCCATTGGGCAGCTTATACCCTTTTTAGCGCTCGGGTTAGGTTAATGCGTGAGTTTGCCTCATTAGCTCTTTTTTCTTTCTTAAGTAAACAAAAGTAAATTTGTAATTTAGTAGTCTATTATCTAATAACATTATATAATATTAATTTTTATTTTCTTCTTATTTTTACGTTATAATAATTAATATAAGTTAATAAATTTATAATTTATTATTCAATTATATTATATTATATTAATTATATTAAAAATACAATTAAATATTACACTATTTAATTATATTATATTTAATATTCAATATATTAATATTATTTACCAATTTAATTTAACTAATAATAAATACATATTAATATATAAAAATAATTATTTTCAAATAATTTAATGTAACTAATAAAAAACACTTAGATATTAACAATTGTACCTCATAAAGATCATGAGAGGATGGTGATCGAGAAAGAGATCTTCGGCAGGGAGGCCTTGAATGTTGTTGCTTGTCAGTGGTGGCTTTAAGTATAGGCAAATAAGGTAGTAGCCTAAATCCCCATGTTTTGGGAAGGCCTCATCTTTTGAGTATATCCTTAATAATTTTTCAATTAATGAGTTTTTTTTAAATTATATATTGTAGGAAAGGCTATCTATATTTGTTAATCTTAATGTTAAAGAGATAAAATTAATAATATTATCTAACCATTAATTCATTAACTATTAATTTTTCCAAGAAAAGAAATTAAATTCTTTACCTTTTTATTTTTCTAAGAAAACTTAATTATTCAAAATTAGAATCTTTGACTTTTTGTATTCCTTTTAATTTCTATTAAAAATCTTATAATCTCAAAAATCAATAGATGAAACAATTTCTTGATGTATTAGCTATAAAGAAAATTAGTTCATATCCATTATCTTATTATCAATTCATCTTCTCAACTTTTTATGTACTAAAATTCTAGATATTCTATTTTAAAATAGTATTTTTCCTATTTATTTTTGTAATGGTTCTAATGGAAGTAAAAAGATACCTTCTTCACTATTTTTTAAAATTCTATTTTAAAAATATTTAAGATCTTCTTAATTATTGTTGAAATTTAAGAACTAAATATAGAACGAACTTTAAGATATTTTATGTTTTTTGGAATATTGAAGTTGTAGAATAAAAAAATGTCTCATAAAAAAAAATTCGCCTAAGTCCCTAAAAACTCTAAAGCCCTGTTGCTTGTGAAGGCTAGGAAAGAGTGGAGAGGCCGGAGAGATTGAGGTTATTATGGTTGTGGGATCTATGGAGGGTTTGGAAGCGGGTTTAGACGTTGACGAGGTGTTGAGAGAGAGTGGAGAGATGTGGGTCCTTGGAGAGACTCACGAAGGCTTTAAAAGATCTCAATGGGTAAAAGCTGGTTTAGTCTCTCTATTTTAAAATTAGTGTACATTAGTTTTTATACCTAAAAACATTCGTCTCCTTAAATTATGACAACACTGCCATTATTTTTTATTCCTTTTTTCTTACTTTTACAATATTATCCTCTTACAATAATTTGTTCATATATTAATAAAAAAATTAAATTATCAATTTAAATTCAAAAATAAAATAAAAATAGAATTAATGTCCAAAAAAATTGGGTACTTGACTTTTTTACAATATTAATTTTTTGGACATATGTGAGCTTACACAAAAATTAATATATACTCTTTTTGTTCTCATTTTATATTTTGAGGTTAAATTGGTAATTTAATTTTTTATTTTTATTAATGTCCTACAGAAAGAAATATTATTGTAGGAGAGTAATATTGTAAAAATAAAATAAAAGGAACAAAAATTAACGGTAAAAGTGTTAATAATTTAGCGGCAATATGTTTTGAGATACTTTGAAAAATATAGGGATTAAACGGGTACTAATCTCATAATATAGAGGCTAAACGAGTTTTTACCCGATCTGGATAGATATGGTGCAAATATTTTGTTTTCTTAAGAAATGTCATAAATGACCCTAATTACCTAAATGAGGATAAAATGGAACAAAAACATAAGGGTGTATTTACAAATAAAACGATATTCGCCATTTAGTGGCAACTGCCTCAAACCTCAGGAAAGGTTTTAAAAAATTGCCATAAATCCAATAGCAAATATTTCTTCCATTATTAATGCTGTAAAGAAATAACATCATAGAGGGACCCTATCAATTATTATTAAATATACAATTTATATTGCACTAAACATAATATTGCATTATGGCTTAATACACTCTAATGCAACGCAACATAATATAATATAATTAATGCAATACACTATAATACAATATGATTAATACAATACTATAAACATGATGTACTCTTACTTCACTTGCCAAGTCATTTTTACATCTTGTTGCCTAAACCAATTGGGAAAGAGGAATATTTATACATAATAAAAATCAATCACAACCACACGTTAATTCAACTATCTCACTAATCCTAACCAAATCCAATGTATAAATATTTCCTCCTTCAATTGGTTTACTGTAGGGATGACAAACAGTGGGCTTGGGTTGGACTTTTTCAAGCCCAGGTCCAAGCCCACTTCAAGTTTTGCTTGAGGGTTTGAGCCGGGCCAGGTCCATTGTGGGCCTGGGCTAGGCTCGGGCCAGACTTGGGCTTTATTTATTTTTTAAATTATTATAAATTTCAAGTAAATTAATGATCAACAAGTTATGATAATCATAGATACATTAAAGAAAATGAATATTTCAAAGTAAAATAATAAATAAAGCAAATAAAAGCTCATAACTTTAATTTTTTTAATACTAGATTCTCTAATTTAAACGTTCTTTTAATTAATTAACATTAATACTAGATTCTCTAATTTAAACATTCTTTTAATTAATTAACACAAAATAGAGAGTTTAATATCATAATTTTAGTTTTTTTGAATCATCATTGATTTATAAGTAAAGAGTTTAAGTTTTTTTTTATTATTAAGTTACTTTTTAATTTTAATTATATTATTCTAATTTATAATTTTTTTAAAATAGTGGGATTGGGCTTGGCCCGAATTTTTTTTTCTTGGGCCCTTGTTTAGGCTTTCATATGTGAGGGCTAGGCCGAAACCTGCGGACCTAAATTGGGTTTGACTGGGCTTGGGTTGACCCAAATGTTTTTGTCCACCCTATGGTTTAGGCAACAAGATGTAAAAAATTATTGTAGTGAGCGATATAAGTGTACTATGGGTGAGTGGTGCATATTCTTGAGCTTTGGAGAGGTAGGTTATTCAATCATATTATACAAAGCTATCACAACCGCATATTAATTCGACAATAACACTAATTCTAACCACACAGTTCAACTACCATGTACAAATTTAGATTATTCTATAGATTTGGCCTCAAATGCATTGGGTTTGTTTGGAGATGAATGAGATTGGTTCATGGACTTCAAGTGACACATGACATGTAAATAATTAGCATGAAAAGTGTACATGGGATTTGGTTAGATCTTGTATGATATCTTTTGCAAATTGGACTACTAGCACAGTCAAAAATCCTTAAGGTCAAAAAATACACTTTCAATTTTCAGTAATTTTTTTTCTTAGAAGATAATCAAACTAGATTTGCAATTAGATAATAAAAGAATCATAATTGAACAATTTTTTACTATACTTTTGAAAGCATGTATTTAAAAAATAATAATAGTTGTAAGATGGCAATCCATCCTATAAGGCCGAGACTCGATTGGCGAAAGTATAATTCTTTTGATATAGATTTATAATCAAAATTGCTGGCATGATCTATATGTTAGTGGTAGAGTTATAAGGATCTTCAAATTGTCTACTTTGTTCTGAGGAGTCCCCAGTGGTTCTTGTTTTCATTTCTTTACGGTATCTACTTGTTTATTTTATTCATTGTAAAGAAGAACTATATTTGATAGCTGCATAAGTAAGCTTGGCAAAAAAACCCGCCCGGACCGGACCCGGTTAATCCGGTCCGGGTAAAACCCGGACCGCATGCATATAAAATCCGGGTCCGGGTTTGAAATTCTCAAACCCGGGTATTTCCGGGTCCGGGTCCGGGTTCAACAAAAAAAACTCGGAACCCGAACCGGACCCGGTTTTTTAATAAATTTTAAAAAATAAATATATTATATATAAATATATAATTATGAATTTATGATATGTTAGATGTTATTTAAATTTATTGTGTGATTATTGTGTTTTTGGAATTTTATTTATTTATTTTATATATAGATTAAATGAGTTTAAGTTAGAAATTGGATGAATTTAGGTATTAGAAAGTAGATTGAAATAATTTTTATTTATCATTTGTGCAAAATTTGTATTGTTAGTGTGTTATATATTTGTATTTGACCATTTTATTTTCTAAAGTTTCAAATTGAATGAGTTTATTTGATTATTTTCTTTTTTACAATTTATATTGTTAGAGAAATGAAAGAAAAATTAAAGAAAAAATTTGAAAAAAAATTAAAATTATCACATCCGGGTTTTAAAAACCCGGACCCAGAAAGTGTCGGGTTCAAGCCCGGACCGTACCCGAAAATTCGGGTTTTAACCCGGGTCCGAGTTTTTATTTCTCTCATCCAGGTCTGGTCCGGGCAACACCAAAACCCGGACCGGACCCGGATTTTGCCAAGCCTATGCATAAGGAAACCTTTATGTGTTAACCATGCTCCTGCTTTTGTTAATAGGCCTTCTATTGCTAGGATTTTGATAGAATATGATATTTTACAGCCTTTATTGTTGTGCTTTTGGATTGGTGAGGGTGATTATGATTTTTGGCAAGATATTATTTTTGAACTTGTCCTTTCTCGTTGTGCTTTCTGTAAGCACATTGCCTATTCTACAAATGGTTGCTATATAGCTAATCTTGGGGTTTAGATGCCTCAACAGCGTGTTAGATTGTTGTAGATCCTTAGATTTAAGAATTTTAATCTCATCATTCATTTAAGATAATTTAATATAATAAATTAATAGTTAATTAATTAATTAAAAGATAATTGGTAATCTTTAGATTGAAAGTAATTAAAATAATTAAATCTTGCTATTTTGAAATAGTTGGCAACCTAAAAATAATTTTTGGTACTAAATAATCTTGAAATAACTATATGACAAATGCAAAGTATATATTAATGAACACAAGACGCAAAATGTTTGCAAAAGTCACTTATGTCAATTTGCCCTTTCTTAACAATCTTAGTCCAATCCTTGGAAATAACACCAGTCTTCCCCCCAAATTCAACCACCACAATTGCTGGTAGGTTGCACGGGTGAACAAAAGTAGCTAGTATGGTTATGATTCAATCTTAGACATGGGTTTAAGTACTTGGAAAGTAATAATCAAAATATGTTGTACATCGACCTTCTTCACTACTTTATTTTTATTGTTTTCTTTAGAAATAATCCAATTTGACAATAGGGTCCAAATTCACAATGATTCACCATAAAATCAATTAGAATAACAACAGTTCATATTCTTTTGGCATCAAAGTGTTATGGAATAACCTATATTTGTCAAGAGTTCAATTTCAAAAAAAATTTAAGATAATGTATTTTATTGTATCTCTTTTCATTTTTTTAAATTTAAAATCACTCTTTAATCAATTTGTTTATTGGTCATATTATTTTAAAAATAATTAATAGAAATAATGTATCGTTAATTAGGTCTAGTGGTACATATTTCTTACAATATTGACGCCGAAAAAAATTATAGAATCATAGAGAGACCCACTAAAATATTATTATATATCATATAGTCCATATTACACCAAGCATGATATTGCAGTACAACTAAATGCATCCCAATGCAGTATACCATATATACAATAATAAAGTACAATATTATATGCAAAAGGTACCCTTACTTCACTAGCCACGTAAGTCATTTTTACATCTTGTTGCTTAAACCAAATGCTAAGGGGAATATCTATATGCAATAAATCAATCATAGCCACACATTAATTCAACTATGTCACTAATCCTAACCAAATCCCATATATAAATACTGCCCCTCCCCGCTTTTTGTAAAAAAATTATAGTATCATAGAGGAATCTTATAAAATATCAGTACATATGATATAATTCATATTGTACTTAATATGATATTATAACTTAATAAACCCTAATGCAATATACAAGAAAACATGTTATAATGACGTAAACGTAATGATGGTGGGAGGTGCTTGTTCTTAGCTTTGGAGATGTAGGGTATTCATTCATACATAATATACAAATCTATCACAAACCATATAGTAATTCAACAATCGCTATTGTTAACCACACAGTTCAACTACCAGTACAACTTTAGATTATTCTATAGATTTTGGCCTTAACTGCATTGAGTTTGTTTAGAGATGAATTGGATTGTTAGATTTTTTAATTAAGCATTATTGGATCCTTAATCCAACGTTGGACTTATATGTGAATAATTACGTGTTGCAGACTGTAATATAAGGTTAAGTCTAATTAAAAGTGATCTATTAATATTTTTAATAATTTGAGTTTTAATGTATCTGATAAGGTGTAGGCCTTTCATGTGTAAGGACTTAAGGATAATTTATATTTCTATTATGAGCTGAAATAAGAATAAATAAAGATAACAGGGAAAATTGTCTACATAAGTGGTCATGGTCCATAGGTCACATATATCTTTCTATTCTTTATGACATTCCATCATCAAAGAGAGAGCACAAAAAAATTAAAGGATTTTCTAAGAGAATGTGTAGATCTGGAAGGCCAACCACACAACTCTATAGAGCAATTAAGCATTATGAATTCAGGTACACTTCTACATAATTAGTTATTGATTCTTGGTGATACTACGTAAATGTTTCTGGATTATAGGTGATGGTTCTCACCAAAAGATTACTTGTTCCAGTTGGATGCCAAAATAATATGAAATTCCCTTTAGGTTATATCTATTTACTAGTTGGGAGTGTTGTCTCTTGGAAGAGTGCTAAACAGTCTCTTATAGCCTCATCTACGATGGCAACAAAGCTTATAACATGTTATGAGACATCGAATCACATAATATGGCTACAAAATTTTGTCACGGGAGTGCACATAATAGATGGTGTTGATAGAGCACTAAAGTTATTGTGACAATAAGTCAACAGTGTTACATTCTAATAACAATAGGAGCTCGGTGAAGTCAAAATATATAGACATCAATTCCTAGTTGTGGGTGATGTCTCTTGGAAGATTGCTAAATAGTCTTTTATAGCTTCTTCTACGATGGTAACAAAGCTTATAGCATGTTATGAGGCATCCAATCATAGAATATAGCTATGAAATTTTGTCACGAGAGTGCACATAATAGATAGTGTCGATAGAACACTTAAGTTATTTTGTGACAATAAGTCAGCAGTGTTACATTCCAATAACAATAGGAGCTCGATGAAGTCGAAATATATAGACATCAAGTTCCTAGTTATTAAAGAAAGAGTTTAGAGTGGATAGTTGTCTATAGAGCACATCAACACATACTCTATGATTTGGGATCCGCTTATTAAGGGAGTGTCACCCAAGATGTTTCATAAGCACACTGCTCGTATGGATGTCGTGTTATTAAAGGATATTTAGTTTTAGTGGTAGTTTGTAATTTTAGACGCTCTTATATTACATACATTTTCAATCATTTTAGTTTATGGATATTTTCGGTTATTTTATTAAGAAAAAGTTTTTTAGTTTATTCACGCTCTGAGTTTTAGTACGGTTTGATCTCACTAAGGTTTTAAATGGATCGGCTGGAAATAGACATGTTAATGTCATATAACATGAAATTTTCATACTATACATCCACATCATGATCCATGTCATTCAGTTATGATAGTTATAGCGATGGCTACTTTGATCTTATGTTGATATGATTGATGAACTAGATTGGTTATAAATATATTTCATTTGTGACAACAAGGTTGAGTTCGTATGGATATTTTTACAAAGCATAATTATAAGGTTACATATATAGCCCAAATGGGAGATTGTTGAATTTTTTAATCTAGCATTGTTAGATCCTTAATCCAATGTTGGGCTTATATGTGAATAATTATGTGTTGTGAACTATCATATACGTTAAGCCCAACTAAAAGTGGTCTATTAAGATTTTTAGTAATTTGGACTTTAATATATCTTATAGGATATGGGCCTTTAATGTGTAGATATTTAAAAATAATTTCTATTTCTATGATAGGCTGAAATAGGAATATACCTAAACAAAATAAGAAAAGTTATCGATGTAAGTGGTCATGCTTCCTAAGTCACACGTATTTTTCTATTATTTTTGACATTCCATCACTAGACAGAGAGAGCATAGAGAAAATTAAAAGATTTTCTAGGAGTAAGTGTAGATCTGGAAGGCCAACTACACATCTTTCTATTCTTTTCAACAGCCCATCATTAGAGAGAGAGAGAGCACGGAGAAAATTAAAGGATTCTCTAAGAGCAAGTGTAGATCTACAAGGCCAACTACACAACTTCAGAGAGTAATTAAGCATTATGGATTTAGATACTCTTCCACATAATTAGTTATTAATTCTTGGTGATACAACATGAATGTTTCTAGATTACAAGTGATGATTCTCACCAAAAGATTTCTTATTCCAGCATGGATTGCTTGATGGACTTCAAGTTACACATGACATGTAACAGACTTCAAGTGACATGTAACGAACTTCACATGATAAGATTAGAGCCCAAATTAAATTTTCTTACGAGTTGGAATATAAGCGGTCGTAAAAAAATCCTCTTAAAACCCATTTTCTAATTATACCTCACTTAAGGTATAAAATACTCTTCTTTAATACTCTTTCGATTTTTAATAACTTTTTCTCTTAAATTTTTTTTGCAATCTTGGGACTACAAAATAAAGGAGAGGAAAAAAAAGCAAACTAGATTTACAGTTACATAATAAAAGAATCATACTTGAACAATTCTTCAATCTCCTGATTCCTTATAAGTAAAGAACCTTGACAGCTTGGATTACTAAGATTGCAATCATCCAACAAGGCTGAGTGGTAATTACTGAGGTTTATTTCTCTTTTCTTTTCTAAAACCTATTTTGAAGAAGAAAGAAATAATTGAAAAATTTTCAAGTTAACTGAAGATCCTGTAGTTTTTAGCAACTTAATTACAAGAATCAAGCATCAATATCTTTAATTTAATAATGGCTTTCAATATGTTGCCAAAATATGTCCAAACCCTAAAAAGTGCAAAAGAGTTGCAATTACTTCCTAACAATAAAAAGATAACAAGTTGTGTTAAATGATGACTGCAAAAAAACCACTAACCCTTATATCGAATAACTTAAAGTAACAATTAAAAAAACAATTCCTCCTCTCTTAAGAAACAACCTTGTCTTTAAGGTTATAAGTAGGGATTTATTTTCAAGAGCTCAAATACTAGTGGTAGGTTGTTGGTTTGGGGTTTATATTTCCATTTCTTGGTTAGTATCACTATCATATTGAAACAAGCTCGAATTATGAATAATTGTTTGCAAGGATGTCTAGGACTAAAATGTTCATTAACTTAAAGCATAGTCTTTTCTTCTCTTATCTATCCCTTTTGTGCTTACTATTTTGATAGGCACCAACATGGAACTGTTTTGAGATTCAGGAAGTTTAAATGGCCCTTGAGTGAGATTATGAGTTTCATAAAGCCCAACTGGCCTAATAGCTTCAAAAAGTGTCATTGGCTTGCCAGCTTGAACATTAGCTCGAGCAGAATCTTGTAGCCCACTCACAAAACAACTAATTTGTTGATCTTGTGACAAAAAACTCACTTTCAACAGCTTCTCAAATTGGGTATGGTAATCATTTACAGAGACAAACAATTGTGTTAGCCTCTATAGCGATATAGTATTTTGATTTTGATGATAACAAACTTCAAATTACTGAGTAATATTGGAAATACATATTATGTTTTTAAAACAAGAAAATGAATGATTATTTATCAAAGTTCTTAAATCATTTTCTTTATATTTTGAAGAAAAGTTCTAATAGAGGATAGGGTTTTATAATCTTAGTAAAAGTGAGTTTTCGTGAGAATTTTTTAAGACAAAACTTTATTGTTGTTAATAAACGACATCTTACTTAAGAAAACCAGCAAAATATATTCATAACTATAACTCTTAGGAATCAAACGTCAACCAATAAATGGTAAACTGATTACATCAATTGAGTTTTCTAGAATCAAATAGCATACCGATGACAAATAAATGAAAAAAATGATTATTCAAAATTTAAATTTTAGCTACAACAGTTGACTTATACGGCAATCTAGTTAGGATAAACAGCAAACTGAGTATGATCAAAAAGTCAATAACGGCTAGTTTTGTAGACATTGAAGAAGACAACATTGCAAAGGATGTTGAACAATCTACGTAATATTTATTTGCATTAAAAAAATGTTCTAAGCTTACATCTTGTACACATGCACATATTTGAGCTATCATTTGATTATATTTAGTTGAGAGTGTGTATTTCTTCTTATTCTTCATTTCAATATCAAAAATTGAAGGATTTTAAGAGTGGGAAACACTTAGATAAAGGTAAATGATTCATCTTAATATTGTAAAGGTTAATTGATACCTTGAAAGTCAAGTGTAAAGATTTTCAAGCCTTAGGATGTAAGGTTTGGATAGTGAAATCCCTAAGCTGGTGAGCTTGGAGGTGTGGACGTTGGCGGAGTTTTCCCAACCACGTAAAAATCTCACGTTCAATTATCTTTCTCTTCTCTCTTTATATTTTGATTGTTGATATTTATTTGTTTGTTATTTACTTAATCTTATTAGATATTTGAATTGAACTTTGTTTCAATCACTTCATAATTTTTAGAAACTCAGTTCACCCCTCTCTTGTGTTGTATAGCTAGTATCATATTACAATTTGATTAGTCCACCAAAAGTTCTTGGAATTGAATGGCGCCATACCTAGCATGTATACTTTCACAGAACTCTTGCTAAGTTATAGAATCTCCTTCTTGTTTGATCAATTGGAACTATAGTTGAGCTTGAAGTTACTGCTACTTATTCTTCTTCTGGTATTTGATGAAGACAAAAGAATTGCTCAACTCTACATACCCAACTAAACGTATCTTCTTTGCCATTGAACCAGGGAAATCAAATTTAATTAGTTTTGGAGCATATAAATGTTGTTTGTTGCTTTTACAATTGCAAAAAATTGTTTTCCAGATTACCTTAGATTGTGAGATGGGGCATTTGAATGTTCTCCGTCCTCCTGTACAACATCTAGTAAAGATTTCTTGAATTAAGCTTCCCACATAGCTCATTGATCTTCTTTAAAATTTGTTGTTGACTAGTCATAAAAGAGCTGACATCTAACTCTAGCTTCTCCACCTTATCATACATGCTTGAGCTTTGATACCACTGTGGTATTTAATATATAGCCAAAATACAATGTTCAAATCCTAAAATTTTGGCAAAACAGTTGGAACTGCTCTCTATTGTAACTATCCCTTCTGCATCTACTTCCTAACAATAAAAAAACAACATGTTGCTTTAAACTACGACTACCAAACAGCCACTAAACTCGTAGCTAATAATTTAAAATAACAATTGAAAAAATGCCTTTAAATCGAGACTCGGTTGGTGAAAGTGTAATTTTTTTACCATATATTTGTAATCAAACAGTGAAAAATCATACTTGAAAAAGCTAATAGTTAGTAGGATTAATTTTGTATGTATTTATCGTTAATATAATTATAATTTAATATGAGTTTTATAAAGTTACTAAAAGCCTAACAATAATCCAATTCAAAGTTATAAGCATGAAAAACATAAAAACATTGGAAACTTATGGACTTAACCCTAAAACCATTCCTTAAGCCTCCTTAGGCCCAACAAAAATAGTCATCGACAATAATTTAAGATCAATTAGGATTTTGAATTATATATAAAATTTTGAATTTTGATATAAATGGGCAGAGTTAAAAAAGTGTTCAAAATATATTTTGGAGTATTCACTCCCAAAGTTAATTGAAAGACTCAAATTATCTATTTTCAAACTCTAGAATGAAATGCTGACCAATCAAATCAAGAAGGAAAATTATCTTTACATCACCTTTGTTTTGTTATATGTACATCTAACCACCTCAAATTTTGACATGTTCTTTGAACCATCTTTCTTTTTAAGTTTGTATCAATAAATCACTTTGGCACTAGAAAAGAACCAATTTACCCTTAAATGAATTAAAAGACTATTTATTTTTAAAAATTTTTTAAATAAAAAATTTTAATCACAATAATAGCCCTAAATTTAATAAAATAAATAAATCTCAAATCCAATGTGTTAATTTTTTTATAATTATAATTTCATTTAAAAATTATTATGTTAGTTTTTTGTAAATATAATTTTATTTAATCTGTTTAGGGAAGAAGAAAAGACCTAATAAAAATGCCACATGCCTATATAGAATTTTATTGTTGAAGTCATCAAAAGGATGTTGGCTTACAAAGGGTACCCTAGGTGCTCTGTGGGGTACCTAGGGTACATCAAGTAAGGGTAAAAGGGTTAAAAATATTTAAAAAAAGTGTCAGGGGATAAAAGAGACAATATCCTAAAAATTATTGGCTGATTCTCTAGCAAAAAATAAAGAATCAATGCGGAAATATTGTGCTGAAAAAGAGGAGACAACAACATGTCACGTCTACAAGCAAGACAAAAGGTTGTTATCACGACCACTAGGACCACCTGTCCTCTTCTGCCACACCTGCTGATCCCAACAACTTTAGCAGAGGTACGTGGGACTACTCTCTTACGCCTAACATATTTCCTTCTCAAATTTGTTCTCCAATTTTAAAATATCCAAGTAGCCACATGTGTGAAGGATAAAAATATCTCTAATATGACAGCAAAAAACGCTAATAAAATAACGGCAAGTGGCGTGACAATTAGGGTACTCTTATAAAGTGTCAAGTTTTATTTTTATCACAACTGCCAACACACACATCACAAGAGCTGAGGTTTCTTCCACCTCCAGCTACCATTATTAAGAGCTTACAAGCTCTCTAATATAAGATAACCCAACTTTGACTTGAGCGTTGGAGTGTAGTCGCCGACCACCTTCGACTCCACCTCTAACCTCTTTCTTGTTGTTTTCCATGTTTAAGGCACCTTGGCAAGCTCTCTAAGACCGAATTAAAACCTCTCACTTTATCCATCATCCTCTTGCTCTTCCTTCACTCCTTAAAAACTAAAACAGCTTATACACCCCAAACAAGCGAGGCAACCTACGTCCCAACAAAAATAAATTCATTGTTCTTAGTTTGGTTTTGTGACTTTCACTCACATACACCCAAAATCTACTAAAAACATAATTTGTATAGGGAAGTTTACAATAATTATAAAAGCTTTTCTCCTCATGTTAATTTTTGTAAACTTCCCTATACTTAATTTAATTGCAAAAATTAAATGAAATTATAATTACAAAAATATAATTATAAGATGTTAATTTTTTATAGTTATAATTTCATTTAAAAATTATCAACTTAGATTTTAAGATTTATTTATTTTATTGAATTTAAGGAGTATTATTGTAATTATATTTTTTTATTTTTCAAAATTTTGTACATTAAAATAGTCTTTTAATTCATTTAAGGGTAGAATAATTATTTTTAGTGTCAAAGTGGTTGATTGATATAATTTTAGAAAAAAAAGGCAGTACAAAGAACATATCAAAATTTTAATATGGTTAAATATATATTTAACAAAACAAAGGAGATACATATATAATTTTCCAATCAAGAAGTTAGTTAAGTGCATTAAATTTATTAAAAAAAAGAAAAGAAACACTTAAGATCATTATTTTTAACAATAAACTTCTTGATTGTTAAAATACAATTGTTGACCAAATGAGACAGAGATATTAGTTTAACCATATTTGTAGTTTTCAAAGAGTAACGGGGAGAGATTTTAGGATCGTCATAGCCCAAAACTTTTTTATGATTATGATTATTTTAGTAAGAATAATAGGAATTATACGGTTAGTATTCCTTCAACAAGAGACATTAGAGCTAATAACTAAGTTTAATTTAATTTAATTGAGTAGTTGGGTTCAGCATTTCCCTCCAATTTTAATGATGCAGCAGTCACAATAATACGGCATAGATCATCTTCCTAAACCCCAATTTGCACATAAAGTAATATTAATTGTTGTTGATGACCTTTGTCTGTATATAATCTCTTGCTTCAGGCATCTTTGAACGGCATAAATCCTTTTCTCTCTGTCTCTTCTCCAAAATCTTTATTTATACCGAAACGAAATAAATCATTATTGTTTCATTTTATTTTCATAAACAAATTAGGGAAAACCCAGATAATTTGCAATTTCAGATCTCGTGTTGAGTAGTCAGAAGCATATTGATAAAATTCTTAATTATCAAAACTTTTATGCAAAAGAACTCGTATTCTTTGAAAAAAAATTGGGCATGAGTGTATATGCACACGCACATATTTATTTTATTAAAATAAATGATCAGATAAAAAATAAAAAAAATACACTCAAATTAAATCTGTTTTTTTTTCTAACTTATTCCTATGTGTGTGTGTGTGTGTGTGTGAATGGTGCCGCCAGCGCTTTGCTGAATAGTTTTTGGACACCTTCATTTCGTACCACTTGAATTCGAACATGAGAGGCGATGAGGTGTTAAAAAGTTGTATTTTTCCAAATAACAACTATCAGAATCGGTTAAAATCAATGAAAACTTTTATCTTTTTTAAAATTCTTGAAATTAAAAATCTCTATCTACTCATATATTTTTAAGGATAAGCTACAACGTAAACCTTATTATTTGTTGGGATTTGTTCTCACTTTGTTTCACCAAGGTTGAAAGAAGTGGTTCAATTCCCACTTGTGGTAGTTATGGGCAGATTTTTCGTTACTTGGAGAAGCTTGCTCTGATTTTGTAGTCGATTTCTGGGCTATGCTAAAAAGACTAGTCCAAACAAATTTCTAATAGTAATACTCTCATAGAGAATTTTAATCCCGTCCAAGATCTCATAAGTAAAACTGTATAAAATAAATAATAAATAAAAATAGATGAAGAATAAAATCAATCACATAACAAAATAATTTATGTGAAAAACTCTTATAATTGAGAAAAATCACAGCCGTCAAGGATGACGAAAAAAATTCATTATGTGAAAAATTATTACAATGATACTAATATTTTTGCTCACACCCAAAACTCTAATAACACCCAATTTTTCAATAGACTTATTGTTTCTCTCACGCAAAAAGCTGTCTACTTGTAGAGAACCAATTATTGTGTTATATACTACAAATAAGTGAACTTAACATTTTTTTATACTAGTAGTATTTTTCCTTGAATAAGTCAAGTCTCAAAAGGAAAATTGCTTATTCTTTAAATAAAAGTCCTACAAAAAAGGAATATATCATGGGAATCTTTATTCTTTAAATAGGAATCATACAAAAAAGGAAAATATCATAAGAAATTCTTACTGGAAAATAAGACATATTTCCTAACATATTCCTTCTCCAATTTCGAAATTGATCATAATGTTGATCAAGGTTGGTCCTAACTTAACTTATAATTAATTTAATAATCTGATTTGAAGTCGATTTTCAAATTATGCTTATCGTTGTTATGTTGATCAAGTTTAGTCTCGATAAATTTTAAGCCGTAATATTAGTGTAGTTGAGTAAATTCTTGATTTTTATTACTAAAGAAAAAATTAGTTATCCTGGGATCGTATTATCAAAAGTGTCAACAGGGCCACACTAAAAAAATGACTCATCTAGCAACAATTAGAATCAATTTTAGTCAAACGCTAACCTAACTTCATATTTTACTACAATTAAAAGTCTTTGTCGTGGTGAAGGGGTTAGAATTACACACTAGCAGCCTGAATAAGGCGTTAGGCGCTAAAGAATTTTCTTGCTTGTGTCAATTGTCAATGGAAAGTTTTAAATATGAGTTGACCTTTTAACGCTGCTCTAGAATCCTTGTAACATCTTTTTTTTTTTGAATTTTTTCCTAAAATATCCTTAGTCAAATTGATAAAACAGAAATATATATATTTTAGATATTAAAATTAACTATCTTCTCATCGAATTTTATCCCCAAAAAAAAATTGTAAGTTGCATAAAAATCCTAAAAATAAGGAACTTATCTTAATTTTTTTCTTATTATATAACTTCTACTTTCATAACTCTAAACTCTTATAAATTTTTTTAAACTTTTCAATTAAAATTTAAAATATAGACATAAATTATGAAATGAGGTAAGTGTAAAAAGTTTGATAAAAGAACAATTTATCTAAGTGTTTAATTGAATTTCCATTCAAAATTAAAAAAATTATTTAATTTATGTTAGGTTATCTAAGAAATTCCATTTAAAGAAGGGTTTTATGAAGAATTTTGAGGGTTTCAAAAGACATACTCTTTAAATAAATGTGCAAACTTTTAGAATTTTATTGTTTAATAGGGTAGCTCTCTTCCATTTTCGTAGTTGATCTTTGGATTGGACTCATCTTCCCAATGCTGAAATATGATATTAAAAAAAAACAATGCAAGTTGTACCTGATTTCATCTTTCTAGTAGTTCATTCAATGTGAAATTTTTAAGTGAATTTCACTATCAGATACTCTTCAAATACATTTTCTTATATAAAAATTTAGCTAGCAATTAGCACTTACTTAACAGATTGACCAACTCAAGAGATTCCCATTCCCACCTGTGCGTGTAAGATTTCAAATTAACTACTCTCAAAAGTCACTTTCCTTCGGAAATTTTAAATTCACAGGCTGACGTTCATTTTCCAATAGAATACATTTCCAGGGTTGTTCCCATCTCATTCTATCATTAAATAATTCAATTCAAGTTGTCGGATTGATAGAGGTGAAGAAATTAAAACTCAATCTAGGCCATTAATTAAACCAAGATGTAGCATTACATAATTCCTAAACAAATGATCTGGCGGTATGTATGATATGCACTTAAAAATCAGTTTCTCAACTAAATGATTCAAGGTACCATGTTTTAGGACATTGCTTTTGTCATAGACGGTCGCTTTTTCTTTTTCTTTCAGTTTGTTTATTTAAAACCCTTCATTTAGAATTTCAGATACACTTCTGCAACAAGAAATGTTTAGTTCCTACTAAATTGTTATCATGGTTTTTTCATTTGTGCTTGGGTTTAATTAATTTCTTGCCTCATAAACAAGTCATTTTTTTCTTGTTAGTGAGTGTTGCGGTGAATTGGAATCATGGGGAGGAACACTGAGGAGCAGATTGTAGGCTGTTTTACAAAATTATGAAATCAAAAGCTTTAAAGATTCTGATAAACCGGAGACTTGACAAATTAGGGTATCATGGAAGGTGAATATAAACCAGCTCTTTGTGCTTCAATTCCCAAATCACCAACAGAAAATGAAAGACCAAGCAGTATGGTTATCAAGGTAATGTTTCGGATTCAAAATTAATCATTTAGTTCATGTTCTATTAGTTCCTGCGAGAGTCTTGTCTCTAATAAAAATTTTCATCCTTTAACAGAAAGCACATACTTTGATTCCGGCACATATTGTGGCTGAAGCCATATCAACACTCCATGGTCTTGACCTCAGATGGTCGGGACCAATCACACCAACAGAAATGCAATATGTTGAGCAATATGTCTTGGCAAAGTACCCACAATATGCTGGTCTTGTTGAAGGCGAAAAGGTAGATCTCTCTAGTCTTTGTATCAACGAAGAGTCCTCGGAAACAGGACCTGACGACAGGCGAAAATCCCCTAGGAGTGGTTTCAGATCGGAACCATCAACGCCTTCCTTTGGGGGCAATCTCCCTGATTTGGACAGAACTCAGTTGGAACCATCAAGATTGCTTGACATTCTCACCAAGAAATCTTCATTTCCCGGAAGTTTCATCTCAATTCCTGAAATCCAAGCTCGAAACAAAGTCCTGAAGCACTGTGGATTGCCTGATGAGGAGTATCTTGTTTTGTTCACTCCAAATTACAGAGATGCAATGATGCTAGTCGGCGAAAGCTACCCTTTCTTCAGAGGAAACTTTTACATGACAATTATTGGTGAAGAATTGGATTATGTAAGAGAATTTGCAAGTTTCAAGGAATCAAAAGTAATACTTGCACCAGAAGCATGGTTGGACTTGAGGATCAAGGGATCACAGCTTAGCCAGTACTTTCGGAGAAAATGTAAGCACACACCAAAAGGGTTGTTTTCTTATCCGGCTGACATCAACGGGACACGATATTCAATGCACTGGATTTCAGAAGCTCACCGGAACTCATGGCATGTCTTGCTTGACGCAACTGCACTGGTTGTAGGGGAGAATCGGCTTAATCTTGCACTCCACCGGCCTGATTTTGTGCTGTGCAATCTTTACAATACTCAAAATGCACAGCCTTCAAAGATTACTTGCTTGCTTATCAGGAAGAAATCCTTCGACACGTCCACAAGTTCAGCTCATGCCCACGAGTGACATGGAGTATTTGAATGTGAATATATGGTATACTGAAGTGTTTTCTTGTTTAAGAATTATTGAAGAAACATGTGTTCCCATTTTGGAGATTCAAGAGAGTAAATATTTGTTTGTTGGGTGATTAATAACCAGTCCAATGAATTTCAATAAAACTGGATTCCAAATTGATTTATTTTTAGTTTCTCTATACAAATGAACTTGTTTCAAGTTAGTGAGTTAGTAGTGGGACGAATTATGATGCAAAGCAGTGGGTACAATTACTTTTTGAAGTTGAAGTTTAGCAAGCAAGCTACGCATCTAAATAAAGGAAGGTAAATTATTCTATCAGAACTCAGATCTTTAGGACAAATCCTGTTATAAAAATTTGGAAATTAAGAACTTAATAAAACTAGCTAAAGCTTTGGACTAATTGATCTTTAATTGTTTACTGGCATAAACATGTCACAAATCGACAGTGCATCTCAGCTGTTTCAAATGTATTGTCCAAAGATTCTTCAGACAGGACAATTATAAATAGGCGAAACATTGTCTCAGCAGCAAGGTGCAAGGTAACAGCTGTTGACGTAGAATTTTGGACATTGACATGTTCAATGCTCCTACTGGATCTTCTAATGCTTTCCAGATACCCGGCTATCTTTGAAATTTCCAGTTGGATTCTTTAAATTTCTGATACCTAGCTATCTTTGGCTAGTTATCTACAGTAGCTGTTTGGGATTACTTTCAGGAGGTTAAAAAGTAATTTTGAAAAATTAAAAGTTAATTTTGGTGAGTAATAATTTTTCTTAGAAATCACTTTTGGGAAAATCATTTCATCTCACTGTAAATTTTGAAAAGTAAAGAATACGTAACTTTTCAAAATTTGATTTTGAAAATTAATTTTTTACTTAATACAATTTCATAGATATTCTCATATATATTAAAAAAAAAGCCAAAATTATCTTATTAATTAGGAGATAAAATCATTAATTTTAAACGGATTATTATTATCAATTATATTGAGATTACAAAATAAAATAATAATAATGTAAAATATTTATTTAAGTTATTAATTATTATGTAAAGGTAATAAAAAAATTAGATATACATGTTTATAAATGTATAAATAAATTTTATTCTAACATTATGTCCAATTTAGTTACTTAAGTTCTTACAGCAGTGTAACAATAATATTTACTAAATACATATGACAATAAAACTGACATATAATTATTTCTACATCATTGCTAACAACATTTATTTTAAAAAGTATAATATTACGAAATTAACCCCTTATTCTTTTAGAATGAAATGGTGTGCTCTGTTAGTACAACTTAAATGAGGACGACTCTATGATCAGCCATATTAAAATTCAATTCAAAAACCATTTTAATAAAGTTGCAGGCATTATTTAGAGGAGATGTCCATTTTTTATTGATAAAAAGAAAGCTGCTAAAATGGAAAACGGATGTCTAGACACCACCAATGGAACCCTTTAATTTCTTTCTCTTTTCCACTTGCTTTTCTTCTTTCCGCGAACGAGATTTGTTATTTAAGTTCATGTAAGTTTATTAGATATTGAGCATTTATGTAAGTTTATATTACGGAATCTGAATTTTATTTTATGAAATTTATCATGGGCTCCTAATAGTTTTTACTACTGTTTTTTTAATCATTGATGTTGTAAAATGATGATCTTGGCTCTAGTTTCGGTAATAGCTAGTCATGAGAAACAATTTATTTTTACCCCATTTACATATAAAAACAACAACAATAATAATAATAATTTACATATACAAACAACAACAACAACAATAATAATAATAACAACAACAATTGTAATTGTAGTAATTACAATTATATTAATAATATTTGTAGTAGTAGTAATAATAATAATATTAATATTAATAAAATAATTACTACTATCATTACTATAATTATTATTAATTTTTTTGTTGTTGCTTTTATCATAATAATCATAATAGTAAATACTATTGATACTATTATTTTAGTTTTATAAATATAATTAATATTAACTATTATAATCAACTCATTTTTATTGCTAATAACAACAACAACAACAACAACAACAACAATTAGTTTATTAAAAAAAATTGTAGTATGATTATTGTTATTATTATTATTCTTATTCTTATTATTAAAGGAAATGTAGTAGGGATGGCAAAAATGTTCCGGCGGATTTTAGCCCAGGATTCTCACATGAGAGTTTGGACAAAGACTTAGGAAAAAAAACCCGAACCAAGCCCAAGCTTTCTATTTAAAAAAAATTATAAATTAGAATAATAAATTTAAAAATAATGAAAAAAATAAAAAGTAAGCTTAAATTCCTAATTTATATATCAATAATGAATCAAAAAACTTAAAGTTATAACATTAAACTCTCTTTAAGTGTTAATTAGTTAAGCGAATGCTTGAATTAGAGAATCCAGTACTAAAAAATTAAATCTCTAAACTTTTATTTACTTTATTTTATTTTATTTATTATTTTATTTTAAAATATTTTTTTTCTTTAATTCATTGTTGATTATAACAACTTGATTATTATTAATTCATTTTAAGTTATACAACAATTTTTTAAAAAATGGGAAAAAAATAAAAGCCCAAGCCCAGCCCTTACACTTCTTTTCAAGCCCAGGTCCAAACCCTTAATTTGTCAACCTAAAAATGTAGACATGTTTATTACAATATTATAATAAACATGAGTATATTTCCTTTAAAAATGTTTACTTATATATTTAGTAGTGAAAAATACATAACTTTAATTAAAGATATTTTAGTAACTTGTAACAATCCACTCTGATTTCAAAACTAGATAAACATATCATTGGGAATCATGTTGATTCTGATTTTGATTTCCATAGTTTAAGTAAACGACTTATTTTTATTCTCATTCCTCATTCTGATTTCAGTTCATTTCGACTCCAACTCATCATGATTCTTACCCATTCCAATCCAAATTAGTAATTGCACTATTAAAAGATGGACAATTATCCCTTATTCACATGTTTGTTTGGACTTTTAAAAAATACACAAAAACTTTTTTTAACACGCCACATAAAGTTAGTATTTTATTGCACTCATCCACTTCTTTCCAAATACTTTTAGAACACTGCTAACGTTGTAGGGGTAAAATGATAATTTAATTCGAACACTAAAAACTATGTCGTACAATGCAATTTAAAAAAAAAAGAGAGAGAAAAATGACATCGTTTAACTTGATTGAATGTATAAAAAAGGAAAGAAAAGAAAAATTGACGTCATTTAGCTGAATTGAAAATAAAAAAAATCAAACACGATATCCAACTCCAACAAGCAACAAATGGCATTTTTCTCCAACTTGCATCAGTCACCTTCACGTTTTACTAATGAAGCTTAAATTGAGGCAATTTATCTCCAATCTCAGTTCGTTTTCATCATCAAAATAAGCTTGACCATCAAAGGCTTTGTTCATTCAAAGATTTAGAGGTGTTTGCAAAATTAATGAATTGTTACAAGGCTGGAGGTTTCGCTTTAGGGGGTTTCAAGCTACTGTCAAATAAGAATTTAGATTAATTTGATTTGGCCAAAATTGACGAGTAATAAGTTGTTATGGAGCTTTTAAGATGTTAATCATTGCTATTGAGATGTTAATTGTAGTTTTAGGCCTGTTGACCTTGCTTTTGTGGATATACGCATAGGTGAGTGAACATTTCAAAACATTTAAAAAATGCATCAACTTGGTTGGTATTGTAGTGACATATGGGGTGAATTTGAAATTTTGTTTAAAAGGGTGTAATGTTGTGGGACTAGTGTGTGTCGTTTCTACTCTCAGTTGTTTCAAAGCAATTTATGAACTCTAATTCAATGAAATGTTTTTTTGTTCCATTTGAAATGTAATGCATGTTTATTGTAATTCTAGCATTTTGTTTCAATCGCTATTACTTAATATACTAGTTTGTTTTTCACATTCGTGATGACTAGATTTAGTGATATCATTTTGAGACAAGATGCAAAATTTGGGTTTGCTTGAACCTGATTGCACTATTGCCAAAATAAAAAATGCTACATTAAAGCTTACGAGTCCATATGGATTTAGCTCAAGTTCATGAATTTTGTTAAACATTACAAACCGAAATAATAAGCTTAAGATTATGCTAGATTCAAAATTTGGGCTTGATTGTTTGGTTGCTACATTAGTCTTTGGGTGCTAATACGTTTGAAATTGAAATTGTACTAGTGCTTTACCCTCAGTTTAAAGATACTCCCTTAGTGCAAGCCATATTGACTAACTTAGGAGTTATATTATTTGATGAGCTCATTACTCAGTTAAATGACTTTATTGAGGGATATGCTTCTGTTGGGGAACATGCTTATACGGGGCAACATGCTACTATTGGGGGAAATGTGTTGTGCAAATTTATTGAACTCACAAATGTACGGATCTATTATAGAATATATCAACGGTGATGAGTGTCGATCCTATAAGAATGTGGATTTTAATTGCGTGTAGAGTTAATTTTCTAAATGGGTGCTTGGATTTGTGGTGAAAGTGATTTAAACTATTTTAAAATTTAAATTAGAATGGCAGAAATAAATTAAAGTGAAAACTATTGAAATGAATGCTTGGGTCTCTGGATTTGCACTCAATATGCACCATGGACTTAATATTCCTTATTAATGCCAATTAAATAATGAGGGGGTTTTCCATTCGTCATAAACCTAACTCAAATAAATATGGTACTTAGTGCTTATCATACGAAATAGTAATAACCTTACACTAGGGAGACGATTATACCAGTACAATATCTAGACAAAATTATTATTATCTGTTGAGAAAAAGTCAAAACATCCACATAAATCAGAGAGGAAGAGAAAGTAAATTTATCAAATTAAGCTCATGGAACATATTGAGACTTCACCTTCAACTCAAGCTTGAAAGAAAATTAGTTACTCATAATTGAACTAGGGTAAAATGAGAATTTCTTAAAATACATAGAATATACAAAATAGAGAAGGAATTACAAAAAATATAGCTCAAAAATGAATTCAAAGGTGTCAAATTAGAGGCCGCCCCTTATTTATAGATACAATGAGTAAATTATAACCATCAGATTAAAATAATCTAGACGCTCAAGATTATGACATGTGGCAAGTTTTGATTAGATATAACACATTATTAAGGTTGTCATTCTATGTATATGCATGTATTGTACGCATGTTTTTCGATCCACTAATATACTGTCACGTCAACGATCAACGCACATCAGCATTTTAGTCCAATAAGATTGTGACACATCATTGGTCATGTTACATCATCAATCAACGCCATAAAAGCAGTCAATGCCACATCATTCGTCCAATCAAAAACGGCCACATCATTGGTCAATGCTACGTCATCGGTTAATACCACATCATCATACAATATATGTGAACAATATCGTGAACAATACCATGAACAGTACCGTACATGTGAACAATGTCGTTTATCCTTTTATACTCCTCCTAAGGTTTTCGACTGTCATGATGCCCCTAAAATACTTAAAATACTAAATTATAATAAAACACACATAATTAAATCACAAAGGACTTAAATACATAAACGTAGCAATGTTAGTGAGACTTGGAGTGTAAAATAATAATTTTCTCCTTGACAAATATACATTTTCTAACACTTAATTAGGGATGTTTAAAAAATCGGTCTAAACTGGATCCTGCTCGGACTTGGCCAATCCGGTTCGAGCAAAACCCAGACCGCATATACTGAAAAAGCGGATCCTGGTTTCAGAATTTCAAACCCAGACATTTCTAGGCATGGTTCCGGGTTCAGCACTAAAAACCCAAAACCCGGACCTGAACCTAATTTTTTAATAATATATATATATATATATATATATATATATATATATATATATATATAACTAAAAAATCAAAACACAGTTACCCAAATCGCAAAATGCAAATGCCCAAATTCGAAAATCCCTAATTCCCTAGTTACCTAAACCTAAAGGCATAAACAGCAATGCTGCCATTGGCTACCCACCATCATCGTCGGCCAGCACCCACCATCAGTCTGTCACTGTCGCCCCTCGACATCATCTCTTCTCATTTGGTCACTCAGTTTTGGTCGGTTGCTCTATCTCCAGTGCGGCTGTGACGTGAGTCGTTTGTGGCCGTGCAGCGCCCTCTGGCGCCGTCAGCGTCAACGCCACTGTCTTCAACTCTCCATTGCCATTTTCTCATCCATCATCAGTCCATCACTCTACCAGGACAGCCACTACTACTAGCCCCAGGTATTGATTTTTTTTCCTTCAAAATTTTGCCTTTCTAGTTGCATTTTTGCCGATTCATAATATTTACAGTTTACATCATTTTGCTTCTCTTTTGCTTAATTGCTTTACTTTTTGTATTCTATATAATTATAATGATAATAACACATACAAAAAAACCAATACTCTATCTCTCTTTTCTGGGTCGTACCCATAATTCCATTAATTTGAACACATTTAGATTTTAGACATGCCATATTGCCAATTTTCCATATTGTCGTGCAAGTTTATTCTTCCAATTCTTCATTTTTTTTATTACAGTCAAAACTCAGTTACACAGAGACCTACTTGAAATTACTTAGGATGTTGTGTTTAGATACTCTATTATTGTTTAATGTTGTAATCTTATAATAATTATATTTTAGAATCAAGAAATGAAGCTTCTACTTCACTTGTCTGTTTCCACACTAAAATTTGAAATTTAGTATATCTTTGCTATTGTAACTGCAGAGCAGTGTAATGTCGAACAGCGTGTAAATCAATTCATCGAATGCTCCAGATTTGTCTCGTAATGTCGAAGATAAAACTGATAATGAGGTTGAGGAAATTTCAGTGTCAACCATGAATGATGAGAAGAGTAAGGAAGAAACCGAAAAAAAGAAGAAAGTCTCTAAAGCTTGGGAGCACTTTACAAAAATAATGGTTAATGGAGAACAAAAGGTAAAAT
This sequence comes from Citrus glauca, assembly GCA_029633175.1. Classification (NCBI taxonomy): domain Eukaryota; kingdom Viridiplantae; phylum Streptophyta; class Magnoliopsida; order Sapindales; family Rutaceae; genus Citrus; species Citrus glauca. The sequence goes on from JAQOOD010000004.1 coordinate 19,130,476, forward strand.
GCATGCATTGTAGTGCAATTTTAAAAGCAAAATACCAATATGGGACTTCAACTTTGAATAGACATGTGGCATTTTGTTTTAAGAATAATCAACCGAAAATAGAAGAAGCACTTTAGGGAAGCCTTCAAGTGATTAAAAGAGAGGATGTAACTTGTGGCATTAGTTATGGCAGTTTTGATCAAAATGTTTTACAGAGTTTGATAGCAAGGATGATTAAAATGCATGAGCTTCCACTTAGATTCATGGATTATATAGGCTTTTGAGAAATAATGGCATATGCTAACCCTGTGGTTAAGCCAATCAGCGGAAACACTTTGAAGAGTGAAATCTTAAAGTTATATCAAATTGAGAAGGTTAAGACTCTGCATTTATTGGGGAAAAATCATGGTAGAGTGACCATTGCTACGGATTTATGGACAACTAGTAATTAGAAAAAGGGATATATGGTCGTGACGGCTCATTTCATTGACAATTCCTAGAAATTGTATAGTCGAATCTTAAGGTAATTTGTCTATAATTTTTTTGCTTAATTTTCTTTTAAGTTTTTTATTACTTATATTAGATTTTTTTCAAGTTTAAATTGTAATATATTTTACGTTTGTGTATTTACTATCAACTTTTAAATATTTGATAAGTTCATCTATGTTCCAAGCCCCCATACTGCCGATGCCCTTTGTAATGAGTTAGTACAATGCCTATTGGATTGGAAAGTAGATAGAAAGTTATCCTTAGTGACATTGGATAATTGTACCACTAATGACGCAATGGTGGAGAAATTGTTGTTAATGTTTGATACTGATACCTTAATTTCTAGTGGTAAATTTTTTCATATGAGATGTATTGCTCATATATTGAACTTGGTTGTGCGGGATGGGTTGAAAGTTATAGAAAGTGGGGTTGGAAAGATTAGAGAGAGTGTGAGTTATTGGACACAAACACTAAAAAGATATAAAACTTTTGAGTTAGTTGCTAGACAATTAAAAATTAATTGTAAAAAATTTCAAATTGGATTGTCCTACTCGTTGGAACTCTACTTATGCCATGCTTGAAGTAGCATTGATGTATAGAAGTGTTTTTTCTCGGTTACAACAACGTGAGCCTCAGTATAAGAGCTTGCCAAGTAATGAGGAGTAGGATTTGGCAGTTATAATGGTGGAGCATTTGAAATCATTTGACATGTTAATATAGATGTTTTCGAGAACAAAATACCCAACTGCTAATTTATTTTTTCCGTTGATATGTAAAATGAAATTGTCAATTAATAGGTGGTACACTGCTGATAACCTTGCTATTAGGATTATGCTGATAAATTTGATAAATATTGGAATGAAATTCATCTGATGTTAGTTGTGGCTGTTGTGCTTGACCCAGGATATAAGATGATGTTAATTCAATTTTATTTCCCAAAGATATATGGTGATATAGCAGATGAGCATATTGAGCGTGCACATAAGTTTTGTTACAATTTAGTGAAAGAATATGAATCGAAGGCAGTGCATGTGAGTGGTGGGTAGAATGTTGGATTGGAAATTTCTCGTTCTGAATCTTATTCGAATTCAAATAAGCATTGGGATGTAGATGACTTTAAAACATTTCAAAGCCAAAATAAATGTGTTAAGATAACTAAGTTAGAGTTGGATAGGTATTTAGATGAGGAATTGTTGGATTCCATTCCGGACTTTGATATTTTAGCTTTTTAAAAGATGCACACAAACCAATATCTTATTTTAGCTGAGTTAGCTAAGGATATCTTAGTTATTCCTGTATTCGTCGTCGCTTCTGAGTCAACTTTTAGTGCTGTGGGTAGATTTTTGAGTCCGTATAGTAGTAAACTTCTTCCTGACACTTTCGAAGCCTTAATGTGTGCTCAAAATTGGATTTAGGCTTCTACTTCTTGAGGTATAAAGTTATTTGAATTATATTTTAATAGTATTTATTTGCTTAAAATGCTTTGAATCTTAATGTGATTTTTTTTGTAAGGTGGAATTCTGGAGGATGAGATTTTTACTAGGGAGGAGGTAATTTCGGATGATGATGATGAGCCACAAGCGTTGATGAGTAGCATGACATGAACCTTTTTTTTTTATTTGGAATTAGACATGAACGTGTTATTTACTTATTTTACATGGGAGTATTTTGACTCTTTTATGAACTATTTTTAAGTTGTTGAACGTTTTAAGATTTTCATGTGTTGTATTGATAATTGGTGTCATAATTATGAACTTATGATATGATGGATGTTATTAGATTTATTGTGTTATTGAATTTAATTTATATATATATAGATTGAATGAGTTTAGGTTAGAAAGTGGACGAATTTAGGTAGTAGAAAGTAGATTGGAACAATTTTTATTTATTATTTGTGCAAATTTTGTATTGTTAGTATATTATAAGTTTGTATTTAATTATCTCTCTAATTCTCTTTTCCTTAAGCTTGATATTCATCTTGTATTATGATACACAAGAAATGTGCATGCATGTTGTATTGTTGTTTTTGATATTTAGGTGATAAAAATGAAAAAAAAATTGAAAGAAGTGTTTACAGGCTTAGAAGCCCAAATTAAAAAACCCAGACCCGAGACATGCCAAGCTCAAGCCCAAACCACACATGCAAAAGACGGGTTTTGACTAGGTCCGGGGATCAATTTTTGTCATCCGGTCTAGTCCCGGGTTGTGTCAAACCCAGACTGGGCCTGGGATTTTGCCAAGCCTACACTTAACACTATGCTTCCATGGGGGGGGCATGCTGCTATTGGAGGACATGCTACTATTAAGGGACATGCCACTATTGAGGGACATACTGCTATTGGGTTGATGAATCTAATAAGGATGCATTGTTATTTAATTGCTTAGACAGTTGTGAGTTTGAATATTTGGATTATGTGTTTGATGGATTATATGAGCAGATTTAATAACTGTATGAGCAGGTATTCAACTTTAATTTGGCTGGTTGTGAGCTTCAATAATGGCAAATGAATGGTATAGTTGTGACCTTCAATGTGTAAATGATGTGTTTGAAAATAATGAATTTCATAGTTATGAGCATTGTGAGATGTTTCTTTTGTTTCTTACTGTTTCTTGTGTGTTTTATATAGTTGAAATTATAGCCGTTGGGTGCCCAACAACTACGTCTTGAATCTTTTTTTTTTGGCTTGTTTTTTGGGAAACATTGTAATTTTACGTTTTAAGGGTAAAAAGGGCATTTGAATAATATTCTGTTAATTCTATTAACTGAGAAGAGACGGAAGTGGACGAGCGCAATAAAATACTAACTTTAGGTGGCATACTAAAAAAAAGTATTTGTGTATTTTTAAAAAAATCCAAACAAACAAGTAGACTGCAAATAATTGCCCTTAAAAAAGATTAAGTTTTTATTGTAGGTAATTATCAGTGAAAGAAGTCAAAACATTTTTTTAAAAAAAGGTAGTTTCTTGACTTCTATCTTAAAGGAACCAAATGATCAATATATTAAGTCAGAACTGAAAGATGATACAATGTGTAAATGAATTAAAGAAATAAGCATTTGTTTCTAGTAACCTAACCTCAGCCGCTTTTTCTCCATTAGCCCTCATCTCTTTCTCCATTTCTCACTATGGATTAGAATCTTACCTCGCTTAGTGCAATGTTGACCACAGGATTACCTGCATTTGAACTACATTAACAAAATATTATAGGTCGCTAAAACTAACTTTGCATGTTCTTCCTTGCTTTTTTTTCTAAAACTCAAGAGTTATATAAGCTGCATGCAGTAAGGCTGCCGGTAGAACAAGCTTATGTTGCTAGTGTTACTCCTTGCCGTTGCTAAGATCAACCCTCCACATGACAAACTACATGATTTACAATAATCTCAACAATCTTAGGTTTTATTTAGAATTGAGTTTAGGCAGTTATAACTTAAAGATTTACAATACTAAAAGGTCTGGTAAACACCTCTACTATAACTTAGAAGCGAAGTTGATTTGATTATGTACTTGTGAGATGAAAATATGTTATATTCTTACTAATTTAATTAAAATTATTATTTAAAAATTATTTTTGCTACGCACTTTAATTTTATTTTATAGTCGCAGCCTTTTACAAGCCTTTAATCCTTTCTTTTTGCTCTATGCATCCCTAATGCTACGAATCGAGCTTCAAATTGAGTGACCTAGCCTTTACGCATTTTATTCACTTATTCATCTTCAAAATCCAGAACCCCCTTCCCCTTCCCAAATTCCCTCCTCCCTTTCTCATTTCCCAACATTATCATCATTCTAACAAGGAGATGAATGGTTTGACTAAACCTTATTTGCTAAAATTTCAACTTAAACACTTAGATATTTATGCCAAACCCAACAAATTTCTATTTGAAAACCCCATATATCCTATAAACAGCACAACAATGCAAACATAGATCTGAACAAGAGTTGACCATAAAGGAAAAATGCATTTATAGACTTCTTTTACAAGTAAAAATGAATATATAATAAATCATTCAATTTATTTATACTACTTAAAATCAAACTTAAAACCTAAAACCTGATTACGTGAGCCACTTTGACTGGACCTACACCAAGCTTTGACCAGCCAATAATGGCTACATCGGCAGCTGATGGTGGTCCTCAACCACCGCCGGAGGCTTCCCACCTTGCCGGCGATCTCCTCCAGTCCCAGCAACCCTCAAATCACCGGCCACCATCTTCATGTAATCATCAAAACTCTCGGGTTCTGTAAACCAGCCACTATCACAATTTCACCAGTTATTCCATTGTATTTACGACCAACCAGATGACCCTACCACCTCCTTTGACCCATTTTAACACCATGCAGCCGTAAACACCCTAAAACAAAAGCCCTAGTTTGCATTTTTCCCCTTCCATTTGCACTACAAACGCTGCCACTTCTTTGGCCACCACTAGCACTACCCTTAGATGGTGAGGAGGATTTTAATGTTGTGCAGTCAGTTTTAGAAATTTCTGGTAGGCATGTCCAATATCAGGGGCGATTGATAGATTTAATTTAGCGTTGTTAGACTATGGTTTGGAATATGTAGGGTTTTTTAGCAGTCTGTTCACTTGGATAATGGACGCACATGGAGGCAAGTTGATAGGGTGGTCAGCAATGTCCAATGGTCAGTTTTTTCTTTGTTTTTCAAGTCACCCACTAAAATCAAAGAGCTTTGAACCATTCTCTTTTGCTTTTTTCTTTTGATAGACATGCGGTGAGAAGGCCTTCCAGGTTTAATTTTTGCATGCTTGACTTAAGCATCCTGGCTTTCTTGATGTTATGAGACAACCCTAGGCTGCTCCGATGTTTAGTCCTGGGATAAAAGCTTTTTAGTAAAAGCTCAATCGGCTAAAGCTTTGCTTGAAAGCTTGGAATAAGGATTTATTTGGCAATGTTTTTCATCGGGTTGAGGAGGTAGAGGAGGATGTTGTTTAGTAAGAGAAGTAATATGATATTTTTTGTTCTGCTGTGTAAAGAGCTTTTTTTTCTAAAGTTAGGCCCTACTGCAGCATACTTTGCTCTGTGAGGAGATTTTTTGCATCTGCGGTCTAGTGTTCATTAAGTCTGAGAGGGGGATGCTAATGCCCACCTTTTTCATGTGATGATTCAGAAGAAGTACCAGTTTTTATGCCTATTAGATTTATGATGCTTCTTCTTATTAGATTTCTTAGCCAGTTATTGTTATTACTTCTATAGTTAATTTTTTTAGGGGTTGTTGGCAGGTAATGCTAGTCATTTTCAGCAGTATGACATTGATTTTATTCTGTCTTTGGTGACTGCAGAAGATAATATAGATTTATGTAGGGAGCTAGATATGAATAAGATTAGGTGAGTGAATTTTTTTTTTATTGATCCGAATAGTGCCTTAGGTCCGGATGAGTTCTGTAATAGATTCTACCAGTTTTGTTGGGATATTATTAATAGTGATTTATTGGAGGTTTTCCTTAATTATTTTAGAGGTTCGGTTATGCCTAAGGGTTTTTGGAGTATATTGTTAATTCTTCTTACTAAGAAGCCTCCCCAGGTTTTTGGGCAGATTTTAAACAAATCAACTTATATAATGTGAACAATAAGGTTCTGACCAAGTTGCTTGTGTTGTGATTGGCCCCTCTATTGTCTTGTATTATTTCTCCTTCTTAGAGTGGTTTTATCCCTGATAGAGTGATCTACAATAATGTGTTATTTGTTCACGAGCGGGATCATGATCTCGATCGCCATGCTCGGGGGAACAATATAGTGTTAAAGTTTGATATGTTTAAGGCTTATGACCAAATGGCTTGGTCTTTTATTATTCAGATGCTGCAATATTTTAGGTTTTCATAACAATGGGTCTCTTTAATTCACTGAGCTATCTTTAGCATTTGGTCCTTGGTGTTGGTGAATGGGGTCAATCATGGTTTTTTCCAATCTCAGGGAGGTCTTAGGTAGGGTGATCCTCTTTTCCCAAGTTTGCTTATCATTGTTGTTGAGTTTCTATCTCGAGGCTTAGTATCCCTCAATAAAGTATTATTCTGTTATGCCTATTATTGTCTCTCATTTGAGTTTTGCGAATGATGTAGTTGTTTTGCAAATAGTTGTCATTAGAGCCTTCAACAGAGTATAGATTTTTTACATTATTATGAGTCGGTTTTGGTGTAGTTGATTTGTCAAGCCAAGAGCAGTTTTTACATTAATGGTTTGGCTTCTGCTTTCCGTCAGGCTATTGTCCATTTTGTCACTGGTTTCCCACTATGCCATCTTCTGTTCATTTATTTTTAAGTGTCTAGTTTTTGCAAGACGCCTCAAGATTTCTCATTTTGATAATATAGTCCGGAAGAACAGAGATCGGATTCCAGGTTCGACCAATTGGTTGCTTTCTTTAGGTGGAAAGTAGGTGCTAATTAAACATGTGCTATTTTCTATGTCAGTTCATCTGTTTCATGTACTTTGCCCTCCTATAGCTGTTGTTCAACATTTAAAGAGATTATTCACCTGATTGTTATGGGATGATTCACAGACAAGGCGACAGATTCATTGGTGCATATGGCTGGTGTTTTACTATCCAGTTGAGGAGGGTGGTTTAGGCATATAGTCTTTTGATGACGTGGCTGAGGCTTTTCAGCTTAAGCGTTGGTGGCGTTTTGGGGAGCAAAGTTCATTATATAATTTTTATATGAAGTCTAAGTATTGCAGGGATTCTTATCCGAGCCTAATTTAGTTTTGATATCATGCCTCTGCTCTCTGGAGGCATCTTTGCTCGATTTGTTTTGTTTTTGGGCCTTATATGCGTTGGTTGGTTGGTCATAGGGAGTATAGTTTTTGGAATAATTGTTGGCTAGGCTTTTGTTCTTTGCTTATTTATAATCCTATAGCGGCTTCTATGGTGCCAATTTCTTTTCATTAGCTTAATACGGTTTTGGATAAGGGTAAATTTCAGGATGTGCCGCCCTCTTCCATTGTTGAGCAAATTTTATTGGTTCCTATTTCTAGCAGGGAGCTAAATTTGATTTGATAACATCTTGCCCATGATTGCATTTTTCACTTGCGAACGATTTCGAAGCTTGTGCGCCATTCTAAGCGAGGGATGAGGTTTTCTTAGTAATTTGGAGCGGCATATCTGTTGAGATATAATTAGTAATCTAGTAAATTGAGCAAGAAGTTTGAAGGGTTATTTGGTTTGTTTTTCAACGTGAAGTAAATGGTAGAATTGATGTTTGCAATGTGGCTTTGGAAATGTAAAGCATGATTAATGTAATCTCTAGAGTTGTCTATGATGCATATAAATATAGAACTCTGGTTGTATGAAAAGTAAGAGAAAGAGAAACGAAAAAATGAATTAAGCAATAAAGTTTCAGTAATTTCCAACAAATAATCTGTTCTTAAATAAAAAGATTTCCTGCACTTCCGCTTGCACCCAACAAATTTGGTATCAGAGCTTTTCCAAAACACCCTCAAAATGACATCAAATACCTTACCCACATTGTTTTCATATGCTCCCAGTCAAGTTCCAATATTTGAAGGGGTGCATTATGAATATTGGAGTAATCAAATGGAAACCTTTTTCCTCTCTCAAAATTTATGGGATGTTGTTGAAGATGGATATGCTGAACCACCAGAATTTGCAAGTTCTTCATATTGGACTCCAGCACATCAACAGTATTACAAAGAAAATATACAGAGAAATGCCATGGCACTTCGATATACCCAGTAAGGTGTTAGTAAGTCAATTTTTCCCAGAATATTTGGTGTCAAAAAGGCCAAAAATGCTTGGGAAATCCTAAAACAAGAATTTCAAGGTTCCGAAAAGGCAGTCACCATCAAGTTACAAACTTTGTGGAAAGAGTTCGATAATTTATCAATGAAAGACAGTGAAGGAGTTCAAGATTTTTGCAGTAGAGTTACTGAGATTGTGAACCAGATTAAAGGTTGTGGGGACTCCATTGAAGACAAGAAGGTGAATGAAAAGGTGCTGAGATGTCTTCCTCCAAAGTTTGATCATGCAGCAGCAGCCATTGAAGAATCAAGGGATTTGTCCAAGATGTCAGATTTGTCAGGATCATTACGGTCTCATGAGCAAAGAATCAATCGACCTTCAAGTCAGCCTACAGAGCAAGCTTTTCAGTCAAAGATTAATAATTCAGATCAGAATAAAAGCAACAAGAAAGACCAGAAGAACGGAGGCTCGTCTCAAAGAAACGGACAGCGTGGCAAAGGGACATGAGAACAGAACGACAACCGCAACAAGTGGAAGAATGACAGAGGGAATTCACAGCAAAATTCAGATTCTCAGTGCATCATTTGTAATCGGTCTAATCATGAATCAAAAGATTGTCGTTATAAATGCACAAGGTGTCGCATTCCTAACCATTCTCAAAGGGATTGCTGGTATCAAAATAAGAAAGGCAAACATGAGGCAAATTTTACAAAAGAAGGTGATGGAGGTTACTTGTTTTATTCAAGTAAAGGTGCTGAACGTGAATCATATAATTTGTGGTACTTGGATAGCGGCTGCAGCAACCACATGACTGGAGAACGTGACATGTTCATCAGCCTTGACCAAAGTTTTAATTCGCAAGTGAAGCTTGGAGATGGAAAGATGCAGAAAGCTGTGGGAAAAGGCACTATTGCTGTCCATACCAAGGGAGGTAACAAAAAGCTCATTTGTGACGTTCTTTATGTTCCAAATTTAACTCAAAACCTCTTGAGTGTGGGGCAGCTAATTCAAAAGGATTTTTCAATTTATTTTGATGATGATGAAAAATGCAAAATTATTGATAAAACTAATAATCACACAGTGGCCGTTGTTGAAATGTCAAAGAATAAAGTTTTTCCTCTTGTTATGCCACTTGATGAGAATGTTGCTCTCAAAACTGAAAATTCAGATTTGTCAAATTTATGGCATCTCAGATATGGCCATTTAAACTATAAAGGGCTGAATTTGCTCAAGAAAAAGAACATGGTGATTGGCTTACCTGATGTTGGACGATATAAAAAAGTCTGCAAGAGCTGTATATATGGAAAAATGCATAGACTTCCATTTCCTAAAAATTCATGGAGAGCCAAAGCTCCGTTCGAGTTGGTGCATGCTGATATTTGTGGTCCTACAAGGACTCTCTCTCTCAATAACAGGAGATATTTCATTCTTTTTATTGATGACTATACAAGGATGATGTGGATTTATTTTTTGAATGAAAAATCAGAAGCTTTCTCAAATTTTCTTCAATTTAAAGCTCTTGCAGAAAGGCAAAGTGGATGCAAAATGAAGAACTTGAGAACTGACCGTGGTGGTGAATTTATCTACACTCCATTCATGAATTATTGCAGGGATAATGGAATTCAAAGACAACTTACTGTCAGCCGAAGTCCACAACAAAACAGAGTCGCAAAACGGAAGAACTGTACCATTGTAGAGATGGCAAGAAGCATGTTAAAAGGCAAAGGCATTCCTAACAACTTATGGGCAGAAGCATGTCATACAGTTGTGTACATTCTCAACAGGTCTCCTACAAAAGCTGTTAGAGACAAAACTCCATTTGAAGCTTGGCACAACCGAAAGCCAACTGTTGATCACTTGAAGATTTTTGGGAGTATTGCTTATGCTCTTATTCCAGCTCAAAACAGGGAGAAGTTTGATGAAAAAGGTGAAAAATATTTGTTTATTGGCTATAGTGATGAGTCTAAAGGGTATCGGTTGTTGAATCCTACAACAAACAAGCTTGTTATCTCAAGAGATGTTGTATTTGATGAGGCATCAGCTTGGCGGTGGGAAAAAGATCAATCTCAAGCATCTAGCTTTTTTTTAAGCTCCTGTATCTCCACCAAATTCTTTACAGCAAAATAATTTGGAATTCTCCAAATTCAGTAGCAGCAAGTTCTTCGGATGATGAAAGCCCTCCAAGGAAGATAAAGTCAATGAGAGAAATTTATGAGTCATGTGAACTTGCTTTATTTTCTTGTGAGCCTCAAGACTTTGAGGAGGCTTCAAGAAATGAAGATTGGATCAAAGCAATGAACGAGGAAATGGCCACCATTGTAAAAAATAAAACTTGGGAGATGGTTAATTTGCCAAATGGAAAAGAAACAATTGGGCTGAAATGGATCTTCAAAATCAAGTACAATGAAGATGGTTCAGTTCAAAAATATAAGGCGGGGCTTGTTGCCAAAGGATACTCTCAGCTACCTGGAGTTGACTTTACAGAAACGTTTGCTCCCGTAGCTCGAATGGAGACTATTCAAACTGTTCTTGCATTGGCAGCCCAAATGGAATTAAATGTGTTTCAGCTAGATGTAAAATCGGCATTTCTAAATGGTGAAATTGAAGAAGAGGTTTATGTTGAACAGCCTAAATGATATGAAGTGAAAGGTGAAGAAAACAAAGTTCATCGACTCCAAAAAGCCTTGTATGGCTTGAAGCAAGCCCCTCGAGCGTGGAACAACAAAATTGATGGATATTTCATTAAAAATGGATTTGACAGAAGCTCAAGTGAACCTTCTCTTTATGTCAAAAATGAAGGTACTGATTTCCTTATTGTTTGCCTTTATGTTGATGATCTAATTTATAGTGGCACTAATCTGAAAATGGTGGAAGAATTTAAAAAAAGCATGCTTGATGAATTTGAGATGACTCACTTGGGCTTAATGAAGTATTTTCTTGGCATTCAAGTGAAGCAAGCCAGAGGAAAAATCTTCTTTTGTCAAGAAAAATACGTAGAAGATTTGTTGAAGAAATTCCACATGTTCAAATGCAAACCAGCACCTACTCCTATGGGTTTGAATGAAAAATTGAAACATGATGAAAAAGAAGAAAAGGCTGACGCAAGAATCTATAGGAGCTTGGTTGGTTCGTTGATTTATCTAACCAACTCATGACCTGACATTTTACACTCAGTTATTGTTCTTTCTAGATTTATGAATGATCCAAGGAAGTCCCATTATATTGCAGCAAAGAGAATCTTAAGGTATCTTCAAGGAACAAAAAGGCAGGGGATCATGTATGAAAAAGAAGACAATTGCAAGCTTGTTGGTTTTACTAACAGTGACTGGGCTGGTTCCCTTGATGACAGAAAAAGCACATCAGGTTATTTATTTTGTCTTGGTACAAATGTGATTTCATGGAGCTCAAGGAAGCAGAAGTCAGTAGTTTTATCCTCAGCCGAGGCAGAGTACATTGCAGCAACTGAATCAGCTTGTGAAGCCGTTTGGCTTAGAAGAATTCTCAAGGATTTGCAGTTCAATCAAGATGCTGCAACAACAATTTATTGTGACAACATGTCAGCCATTGCTCTAACAAAGAACCCCGTATTTCATGCTAAATCTAAGCACATTGAGCTGCGGTATCACTACATCCATGGCTTAGTAAGCAAATGAGAAGTTAATATGGAGTTTATCAGCACTAACGAGCAGCCAGCAGATTTTCTGACCAAAGCAATCAACATTGAGAAGTTTGAAATTTTCAAGAAGCAATTGAAGATCACTAATTAAGAGGGGGTGTTGAGATATAATTAGTAATCTAGTAAATTGAGCAAGAAGTTTGAAGGGTTATTTGGTTTGTTTTTCAACGTGAAGTAAATGGTAGAATTGATGTTTGCAATGTGGCTTTGGAAATGTAAAGCATGATTAATGTAATCTCTAGAGTTGTCTGTGATGCATATAAATATAGAACTCTGGTTGTATGAAAAGTAAGAGAAAGAGAAACGAAAAAATGAATTAAGCAATAAAGTTTCAGTAATTTCCAGCAAATACTCTGTTCTTAAATAAAAAGATTTCCTGCACTTCCGCTTGCACCCAACAATATCCTGTCACAGGTTCCTTTTTTATCTAGCAACTAGTACACAAGTTTTTAGTTATTGATGTACCTTCTACTCGATAGGATTTTGCATGGTTTATCGGTGTGTTTGTGGTCAGGCTACTAAGATTTCTTAGCACTTATTTATTGATTGCCCATTAGTTCGACATGTTTGGGTTCATTTCCAAGGATTTTGGGTTTGAGAGATGTCACTTTTTTGAACCCACATGCTTTCTTTCTTCATTAAAAGTGGTGTTCTTAGGGATGGCAGTCTGGGTCCAGGTTTTGCTTTCCCGATTCCGAACTCAGACAATAATTTTTAATACTGCACCTGGATGAAAATCTAGATATTTTTCATCCGAATCCGGTCCGAGTTAAACATGGAAAAATTTGGGTTTTCGAATTCTGAGTTTATAACTCGGATGATTGTTATTTCCCATATCCTTCTTTAGTGAAGAAATGCTTTTCAATCTCCCATCAATTAACACCAATAACGAAAAATAATTCAAAATCAAATAATTAAAAATAAAACCCAAGATAGCAAAGCACACAAATTCAATTATCGAAGATTATCATGATGTCTTGACCATGATGATGACAAATTTGGCGATGAATGATGATGACAAATTAGGCTTTGTGGGTTAAGTCCAGAAAAGAGGGAGGATAAATGGCGACTGAATTTTTTTTTTTTAAATAGCAAATGAACATCTTAGAGTAAATCACAACAAAAAATTTCAGGTTTCTAAATGCAAAACAATTGGAGGTAGAAGTGTAGGCGGCCAAAACCAAGATCCCGGTTCGTAAAGGTGGACAAATTGTAGCAGATGATAAAAATGAAGATGAACGCAGTGAAGGTGGCGAACCGATGATGAGCAACGATGATGATTTGTTGAAAAGAAGGGCTGAAGAGAGACAGGAAATGTTTGGGTTTGGTTTGGCTATTGTGGCTGTGCATTAGGGCATTAAGATTGATTTTTTTAATTTTTCTATTTATATTAAAATGGTTTAAAAATTAATATTAAAATATTTTTCCAAGTCCGAGTTCCAAATATGCGAGTTTATTTAAATCCGGACTTGAAAACATTCGAGTTGATAATATTAAATCTGAATATCGAATTTAATTCACTTTGGTACGGGTTGAACCCAACCGGAATTTTCTGGGTTCGTTTGGGTTTGGGCTGGGTACGGGTTGAACCTAGCCCGAATTTTCCAGGTTCATTTGGGTCTAGGCTGGGTCCGGGTTAAATTATGTTCCATAGGTGTGCCTTTTCTTAGGATCGTCTTTGGGTCCTCATGCATTAATTTTTCTGGTGGCAAGTTTGGAAGGCTCGTAATGCTTTCAAGTTTGATTTACATTCTTTTCTCTATCGACGCAGTTATCTATTAGGTGGTATCAGTTCTCAAGCTTGCTAGTTCCGCTTTTAGTTTTAAGCCTTCCTAGCTAAGGGGATTTTTGGGTCTTTGGATTGCGAAGGGTTTGCAAGTTATAGTTCCACCCAGGAGGCTAATTCGGTTAGTTTCTTGGATAAGGGCTTCTCTTACGGTTGCGAAGTGTGTATGGTTGCTCTAGGGGCAATCCTAAGATAGCTACTTCAGGTGGCATTTTCCGAGATTATTAAAGTGCGCTTTTGGCTACTTTTGGATCCTTTATTAGTCGTCCGCTAATTCTTTATGTTGAGCTTATGGCTATTTGTGAGGGGCTAGCACTTGTTGCTTAGCTTAGTTACTTTGTGCTTGAGGTTTGAGTCGGACTCGACTATGGTTGTTTCTCGGATTCATTCTCGGGGTCCTATTTACTGGTATTATGCTTATTTGTTGCATTGGATGTGCGTCTTGATATCTTCCTCTCTTATTTTGTTTGAGCATGTGCTTTATGAGGTTGCTTATGCTGCTGATTTCCTAGCCAATTCGGTATGCACTCATTGGTTTAATTGACGTTTCTTGGGTTCCCAGGATCTTCATGTAGGATTATATGATATCCTCTATTTGGTGCGCAGGCTATTCTTCATGTCAAACGCTAGCATTGATGGCTTTCTTCTTCCTTTTGATGATTTTATTCTTCATTTTTTTATTCTTGTGTATTCATTTTTATTTTAGAAGGTTTTTTATTTATATCTCCCTCCGTATGTTTTTGCAACTTTATTAATTTATATTACATATAGGCATCACATCTAACCCTCCACCTCTTAGTGGTTTAAAAAAAATATTCAATTCATTTAAAATTTTTGATAAATACTAACCAACTCAACCAAGGCAGAGCATCAACTATAGGCTAAAAAATAAAGCCATCATCTGCCATGCGTTTGAGGAAGTCCAAGGAGTGTAAAACATTATTATACGTGCAACATTTCACTCTCTCATATTACTATTTATTATTATTTTTGTTTTTGCTGTTGTAAATAATGACGATAATTAAATAAGGTCAGTATCTTGCAACAATCCATTTCGATTTTAAAATAAAATAAACACATTAATGATAATACCGTTCATTTTTATTTCAATTCCCACAACTAAATAAATAATTTATTCTAAATATTATTTCTTATTCTAATTTTAACTCATTCTGATTCCAGTATATTCCAACCCTAACTTATTTTAATTATTAATTAATAAATGCAGTATAAGATGCTGTGCTGTTATTGCGTAAATGGGATCGCTCCTAAGTACCAGCCAACCCTGGCCTATCGACAAAATCATCCAAGCCTAGTTTTAATAATTGCATTGAACCACCGTTCCTACCCACACGTAAATGAAATTGGAAACGTGGACTTTGAAGAGCTATGTCGGTAGAAAACCATTTGAATTGGAGAAGAAAAAGACAGTAGAATATTAGCAATTTAATGGATAAATGCTCTACATAAACATGAGTTCTCAAAATGTGGCAAGGCTAATATTAGTAGTTTCTCAATTTATTTACTTTTAAGGTAATTCTAAAAGTGAATTTTATTAATTTTCAAAAACTTGAAGGTAGCCCGGGCCACCTTAGTATTTGATTGATTCTACAAATCTTAATTATCATTAGACGAAATAAAAAAAGGTGGCAAACTAATCGAGCCACAATGTATCCAATAATACAATTTAGCTAATGGTGGAAATTTATATTATCATGCCATGTCAAATTTAAATTAACACGAATTAAACCTACTTGATAATTTTGTTAAAAATTTGAACACTCACACGACCTACTTAATGAACAGGATGCACGACATAATAAAATTCTACGTATATCACAACTAATGGATTAACAAGTTATATTATGATTTTGGATCAATAAGGTGATAAAGAAGTCGTAAACATTTTGACAAAATATTGTTACAATATTACACAATTATGCTTAAGTTAATGCTAAGTTACATGTATGTAATATAGGAAGATCTTTATTCTTATATTTATGTCATAAACGCAAATTGAGGTATTTGAATTCGAACACCACAAAATTATTAATCGTGTCATGTAAATCTAATCACAGCACGGGAATAAAAGGTCTTGTCCGTGTCCTGACTATCCTTAAACGTGACAAATGCCAAATTGTTGCTGTAATGGGCGAAGAGAACCGAAGTGTGGGCTTGGGTTCCTATAATGGCATGGGTTCATGCGAAGGAGCTGGACCATTCATGCCGAGCAGGACTTGCCAGTCCATTTGCCATTTTTAGTGGCCCACATAGATTTTATCAGTTTTTGAAATACCTAATTATTTAATTATTTTAATTTATGTATCATCCTAAAATAATGCAAGTAATACTTAATCTATACAATTTGGATCACCACATTTCATTTATAATTTTTTTGAAGTTAATTTTCTATATTGTTTAACAATTTAACGGTTGAATTTAAAATACTACATTTAAATGTAAATTGGAATTAAAATTCAATAACATTTTTTACACTTTAGTTTAATTTAATTTCATTCATGAATTAGTTTTATTTAATTTTTTTTCATTGTATATATTATGTTTTTTAATTGTCAGTTATACTAGTAAATACGAAATGAATTTGTTGTTGCAGTCTATTATTGTTTTCAAACTTCCCTTTAATTTTTATTAATGATTTATGATCAAATATCCTTTATTTTTTAATTTCATACTAAGGGCCAACACAGACTCCACCACCGTGTTAGCCCGCAACCTGACAAAATTAAGTGGTCATTCAATGTAGCCAATCAAATTGATTTGTTTAGTAACTCGTGTCTTTTCATGTCAAAGTCAATTTATTTGTCATGTCTACTAAATACATGAATCTTTAATTAGCCGCCAACGCTACGCTCATGTATCACGTACAAGGGGCTAATAAAAAATTTTAAAAAAATAACCATTGTTTGGCTGCCACTTGGCAGCTAAACATGAAAAAAAAAAAACCTTGGAGCAAGTTATAAAGAGCAGCGGGTTACTCTTAAATTAATGTTATATTATAAAATAATATAATAAATAAAATAATTATTATTCTAATAATAAAGACAATATAATAATAAAAAATTAATTTATAATAATTAAAAATTAATTTCAAGTTTAATAGTAGTTGTTTCATGTTTATTGGTCCATTAATTGCATAATTTTTAGATTTATAAATTAATGACCATAAATTTCAAGTTCATTACTCTAAGTCTCAAATTTCTTTAGTTTCAAGTTTAATAGTTTTAATTTCAAGTTAAAGATAAGTGTTCGATATTTATTGGTCCATTAATTACATGATTTCCGAGATTGTAGGTTAATGATCCCAAGTTCTATAATCGTTGCTCTAAGTTTCAACTTCTTTTTATTTTTAATTTAATGGTCTCAGTTTCAAGTTAATAGTAGGTGTTTCATATTTATTGGATCATTAATCGGGGTTACAAGTTAATGATCCTAAATTTCATGTTCATTGCCCTCAATTTCAAGTTCATTTGGTTTCTAGTTTACTGATCCTAGTTTCAAGTTAATGGTATGTATTTTATGTTCATTGGTCCATTAATCGAGGTTGTAAGTTAATGATCTTAAGTTTCATGTTCATTGCCTTCAGTTTCAAATTCATTGCTCCATTTTCAAGTTCATTTGATTTCAAGTTTAATGGTCTCAATTTCAAATTAATAGTAATTGTTTCATGTTTATTGGTCTATTAATTGGGGTTGCAAGTTAATGATCCTAAATTTCATGTTCATTGCCTTTAGTTTTAAGTTCATTGCCTCAATTTCAAGTTAATTTACTTTCAAATTTAATGGTCCTAATTTCAAGTTAATGGTCCCAATTTTAAGTTAATGGTAGGTGTTTTATATTTATTGATCCATTAATCGAGGTTGCAAGTTAATAATCCTAAATTTCATATTCATTACCCTCAGTTTCATATTCATTACCCTCAATGTCCAAATTCATTTGGTTTCAAATTTAATGATCTCGGTTTCAAGTTAATGGTAGATGTTTCATGTTTAATGGTCCATTAATTGCATTATTTTCGGGGTTGCAAGTTAATGATCTCAAGTTCCATATTCATTACCAACAGATTCAAGTTCATTGGTTTTAAGTTTAATGGTCCCAGTTTCAAGTTAATGGTAGGTGTTTCATGTTTATTGGTCTATTAATTGCATGATTTTCGGCATTGCAAGTCAATGATCGCAAGTTCCATATTCATTGCTCTGAGTTTTAAGTTCCTTTGATTTCAAGTTTAATGATCTCAGTTTCAAGTTAATTGTAAGTATTTCATATTTATTGGTCCATTAATTGGGGTTGCAAGTTAATGATCATAAGTTTCATGTTCATTACTCTCAGTCTCAAGTTAATTTGGTTTCAAATTTAATAATTTAGTTTCAAGTTAATGGTATGCGTGTTTATGTTTATTGGTCTCATGTTTCATGTTTACCATTTTTCAGGTTTTCATTTCTTTCATATTTAATAATAATAAAAAATCTCAGCAATTCGATCTACTCTAATTTAATCAAATGGCTATTTTTTATGCACGTATAAGATACATGTATGTACTGTAGCTACACCCTTAGTTTATAAGTGCATAATGGAACACAAACACTCTCATAGAGAGTTTCTAACAAATTACCACTTAATCCTACTTGCATTCTTCTTGATTGTAATTAGCATTTTCTTGATAGAGATTAGAGCATATAGATTAAATTAAAAGGTGTAGATAAGATACATATGATGTAACTTATATCAACTCAAAATTAATTTTTCCTTACGATTCAATTATTGGTTGTCAACTAATTAAAAAGTTACAGAAGACTAGTTATGGGTCAAGATAACTCGGCGGCTGTCAAAATTAAAATTAGCGTGTAAAAATGATTTTATTTGATTTTTCTAGTGGTCTGTGTGGTGTCTTGTCATGTCAAAATTAGTTTATTTGTCATATTTTATCCACTAAATACATAAATTTTAGTAAGTATATATGATCTTGAAACTCAATTTTTTCTTATTGAGGAACATGTCACCAATAAAAATTTACTTGAATTCTTCTTGATGGCAATTAGGGAATATTGATTACATAAAAATTATTTCAATTAATTTAACTCTATTGAAGAATAGATTATGAGCAATCCTGGGTATCTAAAAATGTAATTCTCAATTTAAATACCAACTGATAAGATATTCATTTATTAAATAGTGATTGAATAATTACATAAGTACGAGATTTGTCATATGAACACAAAGCATTGTAACCCACTTACCCATCAATTCAAAGCATCTTGGTACTTAACCCTACTTGAAAATTAGTTTTCTTGATGGAGATTAGAGCATATAGATTAAATTAAAGGGCCTTGATAAGATACATATGATGTAACTTATATCAACTAAAAATTAATATTTTTTTTTGTACAATTCAATTATTAGTTGTCAAATAATTAAAAAAATTATAAAAGACTAATTTTAGGTCAAATTTAGTCAAAACCTACATAAATTAAAATTAGGGACATTATCATTATATTACCTTTATTTTGTCTTATATTCATTCAATCACCACAAAATTCTAACATACTCTCTGCACCCCTTATTTATTTTCAAAAAAATTTGTATCAATTAGCCATTTTTGCACTAACACCGTTAAATAATTAAATTAAATGATAATTTTACCCTCAAATAAATTAAAAGAACATTTTATTTATAAAAATTTATAAAAATTTTGAAAAATAAAAAATTATAATTATAAAAATATCCATAAATGTAATAAAAATAAATCCAAAATTAGAATTTTTATTTTTTAATAAATATTATTTAAAAAAATTATAATTATAAAAATAATTACAATTTTTTTGGATTTAATAAAAATCCCCTAAATTATTAAAATTTTGGGATTTATTTTTAATAAATAAATTCAGTTATTTTTATTAAAAAATTTTCAAAATTATAATTTTTTATTTTTTTCAAAACTTTTATAAGATAAAATAGTTTTTAATTCATTTAGGGGTAAATTTGTTATTTTATTTAAATTATTTAATAGTGTTAGTGAAAAAGTTGCTAATTAATACAAATTTAAAAAGAAAGGCGGTGTAAAAAATATGTTAGAATTTTATGATAGTTGGATAAATATAAGACAAAATAAAAATAGTGTAATGATAATTTTTCTTAAAATTAATATGTAATAATGACTTTATTTAAATCGTCTAATAGCTTGTGTCATGTCATGTCATGTTAAAATCAGTTGATGACAATCAATATATGTTTATATGATAGACTTGAAACTCAATTTTTCTTTTGCATAGTTTCTAACATGTTACTCGTTAATCCTATTCAGATTCTTCTCGTTCGTAATTAGGGAATGTTGTTTACATAAAAATTATTTTAATTAATGTAATCCCTATTGAAGAGTAAATTATGAACAATGTTAGGCATCTCAAAATCTAAGTTTCAATTTAAATGCCAACTAATATAATATTCATCTATTAAATTACAATTGAGTAATTATATAAGCTATAAAATTCATCATCTAATACATTAGTGACAAATAGCATTTTAACACATCAATTCATAGCATCTTGCTAGCTAACCCAACTTGAAAATTAATTTTCGTAATGGATATTAGAGTATATAGATTAAATTAGAGGATCTAGATAAGTTACATATGATGTAACATATATCAATTTAAGAATAATTTTTTTTTTGTATGAATCTATTACTAGCTGTCAAATAATCAAAAAGTCATAGAAGACTAATTTTTGCTCAAGTTAACGCAGCAGTTGCCTAAATTGAAATCAATATGCAATAATGACTTTATTTTATTAGTGTAGTAGCTTGTGTCTTGGTAAGTTACGTAACCATCAACCCCCACAACCCATCTTCATCGCTGCCACCGCATAACTTCTTTACCATCAATCTATCACCGCCACCAACATGTGGTGAGTTTTAATGTTGTTTTTTTTTGTTATTTGACAATATTAGTTTTACTTAATGTGTTAATCTAAGATTTTTTTAGATTTCAATTTGATATTTGATTAAAAGTTAGAATTTGATTCATATTTTGAATCAATTAAAAAAATGAGTGAGATAAGAAGTTAATTTATTAAGAGATTGAGAGAGAATTTTTTTCTTTTTATTTTTTATTAAGGATAATTTTAAAATAAATAATATTAATTGAAATGTAGAAGCCAGAATATAAATTGAAGGGTCTTATTATGTTATGTTCAGGTAACCAACTTAGGCTTTTAGTAATACTCATGAAGTGGAGCCGTCGGCTCCATTTCAGGGCCACATACGCCGGTGTTACTAGTTGCTTGAAATCCGTTTAAAATGATAGGTTTCACCATAAGAATTCAAAACGCATTTGATCATAAACATAATTAATTTTTAGAGTGTTAACCGCATAATGCTTTAGATAATATTAAAGGGATGCTTCATTGATGAGTGCCCCTAGGCATACCTCAATTGGCTGCAATCACTTGGAGTTCGAGTAATACTTCAATTTGGAGTTTTGATTATTGAATTTTCAAAAATACATGGACATAAGCATCTTCTCTACAAATACAATCTTAATCACCCAGAGCATCATGCATCTACCAGAAAAAACAATACTGCTTCAAATGGAAGGGAAAATGAGGGAAAAAAAAAATGAAACTACTCAATACATAAACAAATTATAATAACATTGTAACTCATAGAGTTTGTTTGTTAAACAAACACTAGTTCCATTAAAACTGACACCTGAACTAAAAACACTGCCACACACTCATAAGTACGTTAAGCCTGCAACTCAAAAGGAACATAAATACACAGCCAAGAAGGCATCTATTCTGTTAATACTGCTTTCTTCCATCACCTTCAGTGATCACATCTTTAAAAGCTCCACCACTGGGGATCATAGGCAGGACATGCTCTTGATGAGGAACGATGACGTCCAGAAGGTATGGTCCAGGAGTGTCCAACATGGTCTGAATTGCGGCTCTCAGATCTGCCTTCCTTGTTACTTGTGCTCCAGGTATTCCACAGGCTTCTGCAAACTTCAACATATTCGGAAATATTTCAGACTCTCTTGATGGATCTCCCAAATACGTGTGAGCCCTATTTGCCTTGTAAAACCGATCCTCCCATTGCATCACCATGCCCAAGTGCTGATTATTCAACAGCAATATCTTGATGGGGAGTTTCTCTACCTTAATAGTCGCCAACTCCTGGATGTTCATGATGAAACTCCCATCACCATCAATATCTACAATGATGGCATCAGGATTTGCAACAGCAGCTCCGATTGCAGCAGGCAATCCAAAACCCATAGCTCCTAGTCCTCCGGATGTTAGCCACTGGCGAGGTCTCCTGTACTTGTAAAACTGAGCAGCCCACATCTGATGTTGTCCAACACCAGTGCTAATGATTGCTTCCCCATTGGTCAATTCGTCAAGAACCTGAATTGCATACTGTGGTGGAATCGCTTCTTCAAATGTCTTAAAACTCAAAGGGTATTTCACTTTTTGCCCATCAAGCTCTTCCCTCCAAGCTGAAAAGTCAAACCTACCCTTAGCATCTTTACCCCCCAATATTATATTAATTCCCTTCAAAGCCAACTTCACATCTGCACAGACCGACACATGAGGCTGCTTATTCTTCCCAATCTCTGCAGAATCAATATCAATATGAACAATCTTAGCTCGGCTAGCAAAAGCCTCAAGCTTCCCAGTCACACGATCATCAAACCTAACCCCAAAAGCAAGCAACAAATCGCTCTTATCGACTGCATAATTTGCATACACAGTCCCATGCATTCCTAGCATTTGCAACGATAACTCATCCGTACCAGGAAACGACCCCAAACCCATCAAAGTACTTGCTACCGGTATCTCGGTAAGCTCAACAAACTTCCTTAACTCCTCACTAGAATTCAAACACCCGCCACCAACATACAACACCGGTTTCTTTGATTCTGATATTAACCTAACAATTTGTTCCAAATGAACCTCACGGGGTTCTTTAGGCAACCTAGACATGTAACCGGGCAATTTAATCGGCTGGTTCCAATTGGGAACCGCCAGCTGCTGCTGTATGTCTTTCGGTACATCGATCAACACAGGGCCTGGCCGCCCAGATGTTGCTAAAAGGAAAGCTTCTCTAACAATCCTAGGAATGTCATCAACATCAAGTACAAGATAATTATGTTTTGTAATGGAGCGCGTTACCTCCACAATAGGAGTCTCTTGAAACGCGTCCGTGCCGATCATCCTCCGCGGGACCTGGCCGGTGATCGCCACGAGAGGGACGCTGTCGAGGAGCGCGTCGGCGAGCCCGCTGACCAGGTTGGTGGCGCCGGGCCCCGAGGTGGCGATACAGATGCCGGGTTTGCCGGAGGAGCGAGCGTATCCCTCGGCGGCGAAGATGCCGCCTTGTTCGTGGCGGGGGAGGACGTTGCGGATGATGTTCGAGCGCGTGAGGGCCTGGTGAATCTCCATCGACGCGCCGCCTGGGTAGGCGAAGACGTCGGTGACGCCCTGGCGCTCGAGGGCCTCGACGAGGATGTCGGCGCCTTTGCGCGGCTCTTCAGGGGCAAATCGGGAAGAAATGTTTGTTTCTGGAGATGTTATTACAGTTTGGGCGATAGTGGAGGAGGAGGCGGCGGAGGGTTTGGGGAGGGAGCTTGTGATGATGCGGAGACTGGGTTTTCCGAACTTATGAGAAAAAGGAAGGGTGAATTTGGAAATTGGAAATAAAGCTGATTTTTGACTGGTGGTGGAGATGAAGGAGGATGAGGGGGGATTTGTAAAGGTGGCGGTGTGCGTCGAAGCGGCCGCCATTATTGTGTATGAGAGAGGCAGCTGCTGGGATGTGTGGCAAATAGAGGGAGTTTATGGAATTGGCTTTTTGGAATCCTTTAAGCGTGATTCTCACCGATGAATTTGCCTTAATGCCCCCGATCCTTGCTTGTCTTTTCCTGGGTAAAGTAGGAATTAATCCTGATTATTTTGCATTTTTGTTACTTAATTTAAGATCAGATTAATGTGCCTCTCGCGTATTCACATCAAATCAGATTTAAATGTTAGAATAATTAGCATTATTATGAAAAGGATAGCAAATCAGATTTAAATGTTTCGATCATTTAAATGTTAGGGCTACTAACATTATCATGAATGCATCTTTTTCGCAATGGTTTATTATAGGAAACATATGTAATTTTCCATACTTCTCATGGTTCTTATGGCTGCTTTAAAAAATTAATTTAGAGTTGAAATATTGTAACTATTAAAAATAAAAATAGCACATGCTAAGTGTTTAGTAAATCTAAATTAAGTAAATCAAGGAAAAGTTTATAATATTTGTAAACGTAATTATTTTAATTAAAATTTATATTAATATTTATTACAATCAATTCTGAAGATCAATTAAATAAATTATATGTATTTTTATTATTTGTATTTTAAAAATAAAATATTAAATTTATTCAAAAATTTTGTTGAGCATGAAAGCGCAGCTGGGTCAAGTTGTTGCTAAGTCGAACAGACCCTAAATATGAAACAAGGGCATCCCTTATTCAGACGCCAAAATGGCACCTTCAGAAAACTAGGGGGGAAACGAACTAACCATCTAGACAGAAAGCTCAACTTGAAATTCGAAAATTACTTTGTTTAGATTCCACAATTTACAATTCTACTAAAAAATATCACATCCATAATAATAATAATAATAAAAAACAAAGTTCCCAAAGATTGTTGTATGCTAAAGCTCTTTGAAAACATGTTGTAACTGGGCGGACTGGATTTATTCCATTCCTCCGATGCGCGCATTTGTGTTTACTAAATAAGAATCAAATTTGGTCTATCCTGCACCATCAACAAGGAGTATGAGACAACCTTAGGTAGTGTAAAATTAGCCTCAAGAAAGACAAAAAAAAAAAAAAAAATCAGAAAGCTTTCTGTCAAAAACTTCCTATTAATCTGCAAGGGAACTCAAAATGTACACTTGACAGAGTTTTCAAATTAAATAATTATTCGAGTCAAGCTTCCAGAATAACTGATCCGCTAAAAAGGATCGTCCAAGACTCTCTCTCTCTTTTGAGTTTTCTCTAAAAACAAAAAAGATGAGAGCTAACCTAGAGTCGTCATGACTCCATGAGTCACTCCTAGGCGGATGTTTTTTTCGTTTACTTTCTTTGTTTGTTGGCTTCCAAGTTTGGTTAAAATGGATACAGAAGAGTTGATTAAAAGGTGCAGAGCCATACGGCTAAGTGAAGAGGAGGAAGGGAGGGTGTACTTTAAAAGCAGAATGAAAGAGAAGGGAGCAAAGATTGTGGCTGAATGTTTGATGGGGAAGATAATTCATAACAGGGAAGTTCATGTAGAAGGTTTGAGGATAGCAATGAAGGTAGCGTGGAGAACAACTAGAGAAGTCAAGATTGAAAGTGTGGGTGATAACATCTTCATGTTCATGTTCGAGAACGAAGTAGATAAAAGAAGGGTGGTGGCTGGTGATCCCTGACACTTTAATAGAGCTCTTATTATCCTCACTGAGCCATCAGGAATGGGAGATGCCAGGAAACAAGATTTTAGCCAGGTAGAATTTTGGGTTCAAATCCATAAAGTACCCATAATGTGCATGAATAAGGAGACGGTAATAGCTTTGGGGGAGTCAATTGGTAGAGTTAAAGAAGTTGAAACTGATTCATCAGGAGAGTGTATTGGGAAATTTGTCACGTTGAGGATTTCGGTTGACATAATGAAGCCATTGAAGAAGGTTGTGGTGCTAACACAAGATGATGTGGATTATGGGGGAGTGAATGACGATGAGGAAGACAAAGAAGACTTCTCCGTGCTGGCGGTGTATGAAAAATTGCCAGACTTTTGTTTTTGTTGCGGACGAATTAGGCACCAGTATAGAGAATGCATCCATTACAAGTTTCAATCAAAAGATGAACTAGCCTATGGGTCATGGGGTGAAGCAATTGCAGAAGCAGAAAAGTCAAGACAAAGCAAAAGGAGAGAAAGATGGAACTCAGAAGCAAGTAAAATGCATACAAAGGGTCCAACACTAGCAGAGGCAGACTCCAAACCTGAGGCATCTCTGCGCAAACAACAAAATCCAGAAAACCTGGGCAACAAAGACGGGTCGACCCATATCTGAAATGATCTGAGAGTGCTAGATAATAGTTGTACGAAGCAAATAGGGCTAGTTGACAACGGTGCAGTTTCTTGGGGAGCGCATAAAAAAGCGGGAAAAGAAACAGAAAAAGGTAAAGAGGGGGCAGCTACAACCCAATACAGAAACAGAAATGCTAACCAGTGAGAAAGCCGAGAGAAGGACGAGAGAAACGGCAGGAGAGGGTGCCGTTTCCTCCTCTCGTTTTCTCTCGCTGGTTAAACATAAAAAATGCCACAGAAATGATTATATGAATAAAAAAAATGAGGAAAAAAATAAACAAATGAGGAAAGATGAGATAAGTAATCACGTGAGAGAAAAAAAAAGAGTGGAGAGAGTTTACTTTTTCAAACTTTTTCACTTCCCCCAACAAATCACTTTTCTCTCTCCTTTATTTTTCTTCTCATCACGTGAACTCTCCTTTCACTTTTACTCTCTTTTATTTTTTCTTCCCACGTGAACTCTCTTTTTCACTTTTATTTTCCTCATGGCAGCTACACTTCTCATAACCTCCTCCCTCTCTTTCCTTCTCTCGATTCACATTGTAAGTTTAACTTTCAACTTAACTTTAAGTTTGTTTTTTTTTTGTGTTGTTGCTGGATCTCATTGTAATTTAAATTTCTGTAATTTAAACAATGTAAATTTTATTGCGGGTTATGTTATGAATTTTATTTTATTTCAACTTTAGTGTTTATGTTGTGAATTTTATTGCGGGTTATATTATGGTATACAGAATTTATTTCAATATTATTTGTTTTAGAAATTTTGGTGGGTCTCGTTGGAACCTCTAATTTTGTTGCGGGTTATGCTAAGAATTTTATTTTATTTGGTGTTTATGTTGTGAATTGCCATCATATGTTGTGGGTTATATTATGAATTTTATTTTATTTCAATACTATTTGTTTTAGAAATTTTGTAAATTTAATTTTTATGAAACTGAAAATAAATGTTAATTATTTTGTAGGAAGGGAAAATTTTGAAACTAAGCGAGTAGTTGAAGATGTGCCACTGGAAAAAGTTGAGCCTGTTAACATATACATTTCCATAGTGTTGATTTTGATGATAACAAACAAGATTAAGAATGATTAATCTTTTAAAGCTCAAATTATATTTTATACATTTTAAATAAATCATTCTTTTATATTATAAATGTTTTATATTTAATAGAAAAATGATGTTATAAAAATATGCATGTATCCAGGGAGAGTATGCATGTATGCAGGGGGAGTCTGTTTTAAATAAAATTTTTAACCTTGCATTGATTAAGGGGGAACCTTTTTACAACTAGATTAAATCTTTGTAATGTATTTTGTCATCATCAAAAAGGGAGAGATTGTTAGCTTGTATAGCTATAGATATTGATTTTGATGATAACAAATAACATATATTGATTAAACAAAGATTTATGAATTGTGTTTTTACAATAAGAAAATGAGGCTATAAAATCAAAGTGTTTTGAATTAAAATGAATGTGTTTTTAAAATCTTTGATATTATTTTTTGAATTTCGAATTTGGACTTAAATGACCAGTTTTGAAATATTTGATTTTAATAAGTATCATTATAAAATTTCGGAGTTAGATGTTTTTATAAACATTTAAAATATTTTAGGCCATACTATAATTTATGAATATTTTGGACTAAAGTCAAAGGTTTTGAAAACTTTGAAAATATGGGTATTATGTTGAAAGTGACCTTTGTGCAAAATAATAAAATCTTTGGGGTATTATGTTGAAAGTGACCTTTGTGCAAAATAATAAAATCTTTGGGGCCAAAGATTAATTTCAAAAAGTTTTTGGAATAGCAAAGTAATATTTAGAAATTCTGAAATTGGACCTATGTGCAAAGTTTTCTGACATTTTGGGTCATAATATAGTTTTATAACGTTTTGGGGTCAAACTGTAATTTTAAAATAATTCACTGTAGCCGTCACTGTAGCAACCGGGTAACCGGATGTGTAAATTCGGCAATCCAGTTTCGGGTAGTATGTAATCAAAACGCAAGCGGCTAACCGGATGTGGAAATCCGGCAATCCGGTTTCGGGGCAGAATGTAACCAAAACACAAACGGCAATCCGGATTCGACAACCGGCAATCCGGTTTCTAGGCAGAATTCATACGAATCGAAAGCTGCAATCCGGTTCATGACAAACGGCAATCCGGAAGTGATAAACGGCATACCGGATGTTTAAAATTTCAAATTTGCGCTGTAACGGTAACATCAAGCGGCTAACCGGATACCCATAACCGGCAATCCGGTTACGACAAAAAGTGAGCATAACGGCTAAATTTTGAGTTTAAACTATATAAACTCAAAACCATTTCATTTTTGGTAATCCAAGCAAGCATAAACAAGTGCACACAACATATATTGAGCTTCATTTTCATAACTCATCATTTATTAGCTCATCTTTGTTCTTTAATTTGTATATTCACTCTTAAAGAGAGTTTCATTGTTATATCTTTCATTTCTCATCAAATTGTGAGTGTACAAGTGGGAAACACTTGGAGTGAAAAGATTGGGGATATAATCTCTTGTTGTAAAGGTTCATTGACACCTTGGAAGTCAATTGTAAAATCTTGAAGCCTTGGGAGGCTTGGATAGTGAAATCCTCAAGCGGGTGAGCTTAGAGGCGTGGACGTAGGCGGGGATAGCCGAACCACGTAAAAATCCTTGAGTTCGTTTTTCTCTTCCCTTACTCTTTTATTATTGTGCTTGCATTGAATTTATTGTTTTCGAATTTATTAAGGCATTAGATTGGATTGTTGTGTGGTTTGCTTAGGATAATTTTAAAATTTCAATTCACCCCCTCTTGGGTTGCCTAGTTAGAATTTCAAAGCCAACTCTTGGCATGTTATTCGATGGTTATGAGGAAATGTTTGAGTTTTACAAGGCATACGGTAGACAAGAAGGGTTTCCCGTGAAGAAACTAACAAGTAAGAAAGGGAACGACGGACTGTAAAATATGCGACATTTGCATGTGACCGTAGCTGCAAAGCAGATAGTAGATCCAGTAATATGTTGAAGTTGAAGCCTGTTGTGAAAACTAGTTGTGAAGCTAAAATCGGAGGTTGTGTAAATGAAGAGGGAAAATGGATTCTTCAAACTTTAAACTTTCAGCATAATCATGGATTGAGTTCGGACAAAGCAAGATATTTCCCTTGTAACCGTAGAATTAGTGCAAGTGTAAAAAAGTGGATTGAATTGAATGATTCTGCGGGAATGAATATTACCCAAAATTTTAATTCTATTATTGTCGAAGCTGGTGGGCATGAAAATGTGTCATTTTTAAAAAAAGATTGTAGAAATTTTGTTGATAAAGCAAGACGATTACAACTTGGAGAAGGAGATGCTATGTCAATTTTAAAGTACTTCGAGTCAAAACAAGCTGAATGCGATGGTTTTTTTTTTTAGTATTGATTTGGATGAGCAGGATCGATTGAAGAATGTATTTTGGGCAGATCGAAGGAGTAGGGCATCTTATAAATATTTTGGAGACGTTGTAACATTTGACACCACGTATCTTATGAACAAGTATGATATGCCGTTTGCCCCTTTTGTTGGATTTAATCATCATGGGCAGTCTATTTTGTTAGGATGCGGATTGATTTCTCACAAGGATACGGAGACTTTTACGTGGCTATTTGAGACATGGCTATCATGCATGTCCGATTCTCCTCCCATTGGTATTATTACTGACCAAGATAAAGCAATGCAAAAGGCAATTGAGCGTGTTTTTCCTACGACTAGGCATCGATTGTGTTTGTGGCATATAATGAAGAAGGTGCCTGAGAAGTTAGGAGCTTTTAAAGAACGTAAATGTATTATTTCTTTGTTACTTTCTGTTGTTTATGATTCGTTGAGCCCTGTTGCGTTTGAGGAAGATTGGAATGACATGATTACAACATATGATTAATGGGATAATGCTTGGTTAAATGGTTTATATGATGAGAGGTATTGTTGGGTTCCATGCTATTTAAAAGAAAGTTTTTTGGGCGGGAATGTCAACAACGCAGCGAAGTGAAAGTATGAATGCATTTTTTGATGGGTTTGTGAACTCAAAAACAAATTTAAAACAGTTTGTGAAGCAATATGAAAATGCATTGCGAAGGAAAGTTGAATTGGAATGGCAAGCAGATGCCAAATGTTTCAGTAAAAACACTCCGTGTGTAACAAGATATGAGATGGAAAAACAAGTTAAGAAGATGTACACAATTGCCAAGTTCAAAGAATTCCAGCAAGAATTAATTGCACTAATGTATTGTGATACAGTAGATTCTGTTGGGTCAATATATGAAATCAGTGAATCACTTGGACAAGAAAAGAAAAAAAACTTTGACGTTGTGTTTGATGAAACTGAATGTGAAGTTAGTTGTATCTGCTCAAAGTTTCAGTTTAGAGGAATTCTTTGTAGACATGCCCTTTCAGTGCTGATACGGCATGGTATTGAAATACTTCCAGAGATGTACATTGAAATATAAATGTGCAACCCAAGAGGGGGGTGAATTGGAAATTTAAAAACTATTCTAGCAAATCTACACAACAAGTAATCTAATGTCTTAATAAAATTCGAAAATGATAAATTCAATAAAAGCACAATAATTAAAGAGCAAGGGAGAAGAAAAACAAACACACAAATTTTACGTAGTTCGGCAATCTCCGCCTATGTCCACGCCTCCAAGCGATCCAAGCTTGAAGATTTCACTATCCAAGCCCTTCCAAGGCGTCAACCGATTACAATTGACTTCAAGGTGTCAATAAACCCTTTACAATAAAGAGATATCTCTCAATCTCTTCACTCAAGTGTCTCACACACTCAAACTCTCACAAGTGAGATAAATAAATGAAGAGTACAATGAAACTCACTCAATGAGTAGATATATAAAAATGAAGAACAAGAATAATTCAATGTTTGTAATTTGGAAGCTTTGAAGACTCAAGATATCACGTGTGCTTTTTGTTTTTGCTTGTTGGAGAGCTTCAAAATGAGTTGGATTTTAGTTTTTATAGTTTGAGCTTGAAAACTAGCCGTTATGTTCATTTCTGGCCGGAACCAGATTGCCGGATATGGAAACCGGATAGCCGCTTGATGTTACCGTTACAAACACAAATTTGAAATCTTGAACATCCGGCCTACCGTTTGTTGAATCCGGATTGCCACTTGTATTTTGGTTACATTCTGCCCGCATCCGAATTGCCGGATTTCACATTCGGATTGCCGCTTTCGGTTTGCATGAATTCTGCCCAGAAAACCGGCTTGCCGGATTTCCACATCCGGTTAGCCGCTTGCATTTTGCATATATTCTGCCCGAAACCGGCTTGCCGGATTTATACAACCGGATTGCCGGTTGCTACAGTGACGACTACAGTGAAATAGTTTTTAATTTTATAGTTTGACCCCAAAACTTTATAAAACTGTATTATGGCCTAAAACCTTATGAAACTTTTCAAATAGGTCTAATTTCAGAATTTATAAATATTACTTTGTTAATCCCAAAACTTTCTGAAATTTATGATTTTTCCCAAACTTTGTGAAATTGCACAATGACCCAAAATATTTAAATTATTTCAAATAGGTCCAAATCCGAAAATTAAAAAAGAAACAATATTAAAGGTTTTAAAAGATATTCATTTTAGTCCAAAATACTTTGATTTTAAAAACTCACAATTTATAACTCTTTGTTTAATTAATATATGTGGTTTGTTATCATCAAAATCAATATGTATAGCTAAAAAAGTTAACAATATCCCCCTTTTTGATGATGACAAAACACATTACAGAAATTTAATCTAGTTATAAAAAGCTCCTCCTAAATCAATGCAAGGTTCAAGAAAAAAAATTTATTTGAAACAAACTCCCCCTACATGCATACTCCCCCTGGATACATGCATATTTTTAAAACGCTTTTTATAACACAAAATAAATAATTTTTAAAACACTTTTTATAACACAAAATAAATAATTCTTCCCCTTCATCATCAAAAAGAATAAAAGAAGTGAGAGCTCCCCCTATCAATTGTCAATTATCACAATATAAGCACATTAGTTCAACAAAATAACCATGAGTACAAGGAAATTCATAAAATCCATAACAAACAATCAAACCTAATTCATATCATTCAAAACAAATACATATCATCCAAAATAAATACATAGCATCCAAAAGAAATATATATCATCCAAAACAAATAATCATCCATATAGTCGAAAATACAAGAACATGATGCAGTAAACGAAATGTAGGTGTGTCCAAGTACAAGCATAAGAAAACTACTGGGGTGGTGAGGATGGTGGTGATGGAGCTGGATATGGATATGTAAGTTCGAAATGCTTAAAGAGAAGGCATTGTCCATGAAGAAGCTGCTGTTGTCCATGAATGAACTGCTGCTGAAACTCAGTCTGCCGCACTGAGAGTGTCTGCACCTCATCCATGAGCTGTTGAAGAGAAACCTCGATAGAGGGAAGAGGCTGTGGAGGTGAGGAAGCTGATGCAGAGACACTAGGAGCTGGAGCAATCACAGTAGGATCTCAACGTTGACGCTGTCCTCGAAAAGAGAGTGAGAAAATGGGTAGCTGATCGGCTGGAACCACATCATTAAGTGGCCGATCGTCATTTAGAGCCAGAAAAGTAAACTTTTTCTCCGAGTATTTGACCCAAGTCCCATTTTGCCAAGCAAAGCCTAAGTTGAGAATAGTGTCTTCCCCGACACCCTTAGAAGGTCGACACGAAGGTTCTTTAATAGGTACTTTGAAAAATTTCAGAATTCGGGTAATGAAAGAACCATAAGGAAGAGAGCGGGTAATCAGTTTAGAAATGCTGAGCATGTTTCGGATAATAAGATATCCTAAGTTGACTGAATGTTGTCGAAGAATACAATCAAGTAGGACAACATCCATATTATAGACCTCCTCCAAATGGCCGGATCTAGGAAGGACAATACCCTGAATAAAGCGGAGTAAAATCCGGGTTTGAAGACAAAGACATTGAGCACGAAAATGAACAGTACATTCTTCATCGGAAAGCTCGACACGGCGACAGATGTTCTTAACGGCATTAATATAAACAAAGTCATGAATATCAGGGGCCTTCCTAGGAGAGAAAAAGCGTAGGCCATCATGGGAAGATCCTAGAATAGAGTTCAAGTCTGAGACATCAAATTCAATCGAAACTCCTCCAACTGTGGTGATTACTCGATTTTCTTTCTCCGTGGAACAATCCATATTTGAGTAAAATACTTTCACCAAGTCGGGATAAACACTCTCCTTAACAACAAGAGCATTAAGCCAACCAACAACTTCCAACAATTGCACCAAAGATTTATTACTAATAAAGACATGATATAAACTTTCGGTATAATAAAAAAGCTTGGGAGTACCTCACGAGTCATGAATTGTTGACGAAAATGTTTGGCAAGATGTTTTTGATTCTGAAAATGTGTAGACACGAAAAGAGATAGATTGGAGGTGCCCCGTGCTTTTTATGACCGGTCGGTTTGTCGAACGGGGTCCTTGCCCTTTCTTCGAACAGGCCGAGAGCTAGACATTTGATTTTGGTTGATTTGAAGTAAAAGATGATAAAGATAATGAAGATGTTGAGGATTGAAAATGGTTTAGTGAAACAATTTGCTCAACAAACGGCTTGAGGAGAAGAAATTTAGAGAGATAAAATATGAAGATAAACCCTAGGTTGAGATTAGGATCTAATGATTTGGATGTTAAAAACAAGTTTTGAGAGTGATTTTAGGTACAAGAACACATGGGGAGTAAGGTTGAAGGATTGATTTGCATTAAAACAAGGTTGAAATGGTGGATTTTGATGAGAAAAGAGAGAGATAACAATAGGCTTTTAGAGAGAGAGTGAACCGGATAGTCGAAAGAATGAAGAGGATGAACAGAATATATATCATGCGAAACCGGCTTGCAGGTTGTCACTAACCGGCTAGCCGGTTGAGACCAGAAACAATGCAAAATAGAACCGGCTTGCCGAATAAGCTAACCGGTAGACCGGTTTCGGTCCAACAGAGTTCACAAGCAAATTCGGTTATCCGGATGACAAGAACCGGCATGCCTGTTTGATCTAGTAAGTAGAAAAATAACAAACGGCTTACCGGTTTTCCTGAACCGGAAAACCGGTTTGTTCCAGTAACCATGCTTGCGAAAACGGTTAGCCGAATTTGTCCAACTGGTAGACCGGTTTGAGGTAGAAAGAGTGTTTAGCAAATCCGGGTTTCCAGATGAAAAATCCGGACATCCGAAAGTTGTCCCGAGAGCAACCTAAGTTAATCCGATTTTTCGGATTGAAAATCCGGTTATCCGGAATATGTTCCGAGAGGGTTCAACAGGAGAAAGAAAAAAGATGATTTTCCGGATGAGTGAAAAGGGAATATTTGCTAGTTTTTATACTTGTATTACACACACCATTTTATTTTTGGCTTTAAAATTGATTAATTTTAAACCATTTTGAGATTTAAAACTTTTCAATTAGCCTTGTAATGCATGAAACATAGAATCGTAAAATCATAAGATCACAAGCATATCACGCAATCTAACTCAAGAATCATAAATTCATATAATAACAAATATATCAAGCCATATAGTTAAAACATAAATCAAGATGCAACATTCATCATTCCAAGCTCATGTCTTATCTTTATAAAATGCTCTTCGTTAAGAGGTTTTGTAAAGATATCCGCGAGCTGATTTTCAGTAGAAACAAATTTGATTACAACGTCTCTTTTTTTAACATAATCTCTAAGAAAATGATGTCTAATTTCTATATGCTTAGTCCTAGAATGTTGAATGGGATTCTTGGAAAGATTAATAGCACTAGTATTGTCACATAAGATAGGAATTTGATCAAGCTTAATACCATAGTCTCTAAGGTTTGTTTCATCCAAAGAATTTGCGCACAACAACTACCTGCGGCAATATATTCTGCCTTGGTGGTTGAAAGCGCAACTGAGTTTTGTTTCTTACTAAACCAAGGGACAAGAGAATGACCTAGGAAGTGACATGTTCCACTAGTGCTCTTTCTATCAACCTTATATCCAGCAAAATCGGCATCCGAATAACAAGTTAAGTACCTCTAGAATACCAAAGACCAAGATTAATAGTGCCAATTAAATATCGAAAAATGCGTTTGACAGCAAACATGTGAGACTCTTTAGGACAAGATTGAAATCTAGCACACAAGCATACACTAAACATAATATCAGGTCTATTAGCAGTCAAATAAAGTAAGGATCCGATCATACCTCGATATGTCTTGATGTCAACTTCCTTAACTTTCTCATCTTTGTCCAACTTTATAGTAGTACTCATGGGAGTACTTTTAGCCGTTCCATTGTCATAGCCAAATCTCTTGAGAAGATCTTTTATGTACTTGGCTTGATTTATGAAAATGCCTTCCTCGTTTTGTTTGATTTGAAGTCCAAGGAAGTACTTTAACTCTCCCATAATACTCATCTCAAACTCTTGGCTCATACATGATGAAAAATCTTTACACAAAAACTCATTAGTAGAACCAAAAATAATATCATCAACATAAATTTGAACAATAAGTATGTCTGGGTTCTTATGCTTAACAAAAAGAGTTGTATCCGCTTTTCCCATTAAAAAATGATTATCCAACAAGAAGTTTTTAAGCCTATCATACCAAGCTCTAGGTGCTTGTTTTAAACCATACAAAACCTTGGATAATTTATACACATGATTGGGAAATTTTTCATTTTCAAAACCAGGAGGTTGTTTCACATAAACTTCCTCCATAATATATCCATTCAAGAAAGCGCTCTTAACATCCATTTGATATAAAATAAAATCCTTATAACATTCATATGCTAACAGCATCCTAATGGATTCTAATCTTGCTACAGGTGCAAAATTTTCATCAAAATCAATTCCCTCTTCTTGGTTGTAACCTTAAGTTACTAATCTAGCTTTATTTCTTACAACCACACCGGATTCATCCATTTTATTTCTAAATACCCATTTAGTTTCTATAATGGATTGATGTTCCGGATTAGGGACTAACTCCCACACATTGTTTCTCTCAAATTGATTCAACTCCTCTTGCATTGCTATAATCCAAGATTCATCATTTTCCGCATCCGCAAAGGATTTTGGTTCAATTTGAGAAATGAATGCAGCATGCTCACATGTGTTCCTAAGTGATGATCTAGTGGTAACACCTCGTGAGGGATCTCCTAAAATCACATCTTTAGGGTGAGAGGAAACATACCTCCACTCCTTGGGGAGTGTTTGAGAAGTACCTTGATTTTGTTCCTCATTTGGTTCTTCATGATGCTCCTCTTGAATTCCATTTTTTGTGTCTTCTTGGTTGTCATTTGATGCTTCTTCTTGTGGTTCTTCTTCTGCATTATCATCAATAATGGCTTTCTCCGTAGAGGAGGGGTTAGACTCATCAAAAGTAACATGCATAGATTCCTCCACAACCAAAGTTCTTTTGTTATAAACTCTATAAGCTTTGCTTGAATTTGAATATCCAAGAAAAATACCAACATCAGATTTTGGATCAAATTTACCAAGATTGTCTTTCGTGTTTAAAACAAAACATTTGCATCCAAAAACTTTAAAATAGCCAATGTTGGGTTTTCTATTTTTCCAAAGCTCATAAGGAGTTTCATTAAGATTAGGTCTAATCAACACCCGATTTAAAACATAACAAGCGGTGTTGACGGCTTCAGCCCAAGAATACTTAGGCAAATAGTTTTCATTCAACATGGTCCTAACAATTTCTTGAATAGACCTATTTTTTCTTTCTACTACTTCATTTTTGTTGTGGAGTCCTAGGTGATAAAAATTGATGTTCAATGCCAAAGTCCTTACAAAAAATTTCAAATGCATGATTCTCAAACTCTCCACCATGATCACTTTAATACAAGTAATGGAATAACCTTTTTCATTTTGAACCTTTTTATGGAAAGTTCGAAATGCATCAATGGCATCATCCTTATTAGCTAAGAACAATACCCATGTGTATCTAGAGTAATCATCCACAGTCACAAAAGCATAATATTTGCCACTCAAACTAGCATATCTAGAAGGTCCAAACAAATCTATATGGAGCATTTGAAGTAGTTTTGAAGTAGAGATATGATTCTTGCTTTTGAAAGAAGTCTTGATTTGTTTTCCAAATTGGCATGCTTCACAAATACTATCTTTTTGAAAATTGATTTTTGGAAGACCTTTAACTAAATCATTTTTCATGATTTTTGAAATCAAATCTATGCTTGCATGACCTAATCTTCTATGCCATAACTAACCATCATCATGCAATACGAAGAGACATTTATCATGTAATGATACACAATCTATATTGATGGTATAAACATTAACACATCTATTTCCCACAAACAAGACTTTCCCATCACATGCATTCTCAATAACACATTTTGATTCATCAAAGATAACTCTATATCCTTTATCACATAATTGACTAATGCTAAGCAAATTGTGTTTCAAGTTTTCAACTAAACACACATTTTCAATGAGAATGGAGGATACATTACCGACATTTCCAATTCCAATGATTTTTCCTTTTGAATTATCTCCAAATGACTCATCTCCACCATTTTCGATCTTAGTGAAGCTTGAAAACTAAGAATAATTCCCTGTCATGTGTCTTGAACAACTGCTGTCCAAGTACCACTTATTATTCTTCTTCTTCTTCAAGCCCTGTAGAGAAAATTTTAAATTTTAGGTACCCAAATCTTTTTGGGTCCTTGAGAGTTAGAAATGGGTCCTTTCGGAACCCAAACACATTTCATACCATAATGCGTATTTCTCTTCACTACACATCTATTTTTCATATGGCCATCTTGATTACAATAATGACATACAATTTGATTGTTAATAGATGTATTCTTAACAAAATAGCTCTTGTAAGATTTTTGTTTCAAATTTGGTTTATAACCAATGCCACTTTTGTCGAATACACATTTTTGTGAGTTTAGCAAATTATCCAACATCTTTTGCCCGTTTGTGAATTTTAGCACAATTTCATTTAATTCATTGCTCTTCTTCCTAAGCATTTCATTTTCATTTTTCAAGTCATTATGTGTGACTCTAAGTGCTCATGTGAAGTGCTAGAATTCTCAAATAAAGCCATGCTATCATGCAATGTCATATTTTCTAATTCTAGGCATGTGATCTTTGCACTAAATAATTCATTTTCATTTTTAAGCTCTATTATCTTCTTTTTAAGACATATATTCTTTTTACCACTCTTCATCAACTCATCATGCAAATCCTTAAAGGCATCATGTAATTCATCATATGTAGGAAGAACACTTACCTCATCAAGTTCATCACATGATTCTTCCCCAACGGCCATGAGAGCTAAGTTTGTCATTTCTTGTTGCTCATCCTCATCACTTTTTTCCTCTTCGCTATCATCCCATGTGGCCACCATAGCTTTCTTCTTGAGTTTGTTGAGAAGAGGGCATTTCGGTAGTATGTGTCCCGGCTTCTTGCATTCATAACAAGTGATTGGTTCCTTCTTCTCCTTCTTATTCTTGTTGCCTCTGAACTTTCTCTGCTTATTATTTTTCTTGTAAAATTTTCTGAATCTTCTAGCCAACATAGCCAACTCCTCATTATCCATTTCGCTTTCCTCATCACTCTTACGTTTTGAGGCCTTGAGAGCAATGTTTTTCTTCTTTTCCTCATGCCCTTTTTCAGCTGCCAAATCCTCTTCATAGGAAATTAGAGAACCAATTAAATCATCAATAGGTAATACATTTAAATCCTTTGCTTCCTCAATGGCAGTCCTTTTTGGTCTCCATTCCTTAAGAAGTGATCTAATGATTTTTTTGACTTTTTCGCTATTTGAAAAAGTCTTCCCTAGAGCTCCTAGAGTGTTCACTATGTCCGTAAATCTAGTATACATAGAGTACACATTTTCATTTTGTTCCATTTGAAACAGTTCATATTGTCGAGTGTACCTACTTATTTTAGATTCCTTTACTTAGTTTGTCCCTTCATAGACAACCTCAAGTTTTTACCAAATCTCATTAGCACTTTCGCAACTAGACACTCTATGGAACTCTTTTTTATCTAAAGCACAAAACAAGGCATTCATGGCCTTGGAGTTTAGAGAGGCTTTTCTCTTTTCAAACTCATTCCAATCCCGTGACGGTTTTGGAATATCTTCTCCGACTTCATTTTTAATCAAAGGTATGAAAGGACCATCATTAACAACTTCCCATATCTCATAATCTAAGGCTTGCAAGTTAATTCTCATCCTAGTTTTCAATATGGGTAATCATTTCCATCAAAGTAAGGTGGTCTAGTGGTGGATTGTCCTTCCCTAAATTGAGAATCATTTTGAGTTGCCATTGATCTTTAGCTCAAGACGGTTAAGTCTAAATAAGAGCACCTCGCTCTGATACCAATTGAAATATAAATGTGCAACCCAAGAGGGGGGTTGAATTGAAAATTTAAAAACTATTCTAGCAAATCCACACAACAAGTAATCTAATGTCTTAATAAAATTCGAAAATGATAAATTCAATAAAAGCACAATAATTAAAGAGCAAGGGAGAAAAAAACACACACGAATTTTACGTGGTTCGGCAATCCCCGCCTACGTCAACGCCTCTAAGCGATCCAAGCTTGAGGATTCGCTATCCAAGCCCTTCCAAGGCTTCAACCGATTACAATTAACTTCAAGGTGTCAATAAACCCTTTACAATAAAGAGATATCTCCCAATCTCTTCACTCAAGTGTCTCACACACTCAAACTCTCACAAGTGAGATAAATAAATGAAGAGTACAATGAAACTCACTCAATGAGTAGATATATAAAAATGAAGAACAAGAAATGATTCAATGTTTGTAATTTGGAAGCTTTGAAGACTGAAGATATCAAGTGTGCTTTTTGTTTTTACTTGTTGGAGAGCTTCAAAATGAGTTGGATTTTAGTTTTTATAGTTTGAGCTTGAAAACTAGTCGTTATGTTCATTTCTGGCCGGAACCGGATTGCCGGATATGGAAACCGGAGAGCCGCTTGATGTTACCGTTACAAACACAAATTTGAAATCTTGAACATCCGGCCTGCCGTTTGTTGAATCCGGATTGTCGCTTGTATTTTGGTTACATTCTGCCCGCATCCGGATTGCCGGATTTCACATTCGGATTGCCGCTTTCGGTTTGCATGAATTCTGCCCAGAAAACCAGCTTGCCGGATTTCCATATCTGGTTAGCCGCTTGCATTTTGCATATATTCTGCCCGAAACTGGCTTGCCGGATTTATACAACCGGATTGCCGGTTGCTACAGCGACGGCTACAGTGAAACATTTTCTAATTTTATAGTTTGACCCCAAAACTTTATAAAACTGTATTATGGCCTAAAACCTTATGAAACTTTTCAAATAGGTCTAATTTCAGAATTTATAAATATTACTTTGTTAATCCCAAAACTTTCTGAAATTTATGATTTTTCCCAAACTTTGTGAAATTGCACAATGACCTAAAATATTTAAATTGTTTCAAATAGGTCCAAATCCGAAAATTAAAAAAAAAACAATATTAAAGGTTTTAAAAGATATTCATTTTAGTCCAAAACACTTTGATTTTAAAAACTCACAATTTATAACTCTTTGTTTAATTAATTTATGTGGTTTGTTATCATCAAAATCAATATGTATAGCTAAAAAAGCTAACATACATTTTATCAAGGTGGAGGAAAGATGTGAAGAGATGTTATAGTAAGGTGAAAATTAGTTATGGTATGCAGAATTTATCCATTCAGCAAGAGAGATATGAAAAAATGTGTATTGATTTCACTGAGGTTGCAAACATAGCTGCTGATGATAAGAGTAGTTATAAATTTGTGTTGGATTGGATTAATAAAACAATGAAGGATCTGCCCAAGCAAATTCAGTGTGCAAGTGTGGAAACAACTGCTATTGGTGAAGTAAGTTGTAGCAGCAACACCATCGACCATGTAATTAATGATCCAGTAGCGGCACTGTTAATAATATGCCCTAAAGGCCAATCGAATGGTGATTTGATTGTTTATGGAATGATTGTATTTGAATAGCATTTTGATATTTATAAAATGGCAAAGTTATCAATATTCATATATTAATTTAATGAATATAGTCCAAGAAGTAAAATAGTTAAAGAACACATTCTCGAGTATGTCGAGAATATGACACGTGTATCCTTTGTACTATACTTTTAAAATAGTTCCTAGTGGTGGATTTATGATTGGACATTATAAATTTCTATAAACACTAGTATGTGTTATGACTCCTTATGGTATGTGATACTAAGATGGATGGTGAGTTTCATATCATTGACATGAGATGTTAAGTCAAACACATAGGTACTTGTTAAGAGAACGAGTTTACTGAACTTGACCGAATATAGTAAGCCATATGGTCGTGAGTGTTAATGGCTTATTATGCATTGTAACAGACACTATGTTTAGTAATGGTCTTTAGGCCTGAGGCATAACAGATGTCTTATACCTTGACATCTCTGATATGTGAATGCATAACGATTGATTCCTAATCACGGAAGAGATATAGCAATAGCTGTCATGGTTGGCTATGTATGAAGACAAGTTGATGGCCAATATGGAATTCATCACTTTGTAATATACAAAAAGGATGTCCCTATGAGATAATATGAATTGGCATGAGAAATCCTTGGCCAAGCTGAAATATATTTGAAGGAGTTCAAATTATATTATCATGCCAAGTTCATTTATATTTATTTTGAGATAAAGCACCACTGCTTAACATAATAAACCATAAGCTATGCTTTTCTCTGGACATGGATGATGAAGAGACCAAGACATAGAGATACAATGGAATAGGTTCTATAGATCCAACAATTCTTGTTATTTGGATAGTCGTGATATACTGCTAGGTGTCACTCCTGACTTGTAGAAACCTTATGATCAATATTGGTAAAGCGTATTACCAATGCATCTTAAGGTCATTAGAAAGGTTCTAATTGATGACTAAAGAGTTTAGCATCATTTAATGAATAAAGAGTTATCTTTAAAATAGTTCTACTGCCTTATAACTAAGAACCTAAAAGGTCACACACAATATAGAAATAAAAAAGGAGTTACTAGAAAATGAGAAGTTAGATTTCCTAATTTTAGGAAAATCAATATTTATATTATAATTCATTGAGAATGAATATAAATATAAATATATCTTAAATATGATTTAAGATAGAAATTTAGATGTTCCATAAATAGTTTAAGGAACAAAATAAATTTCATAAATCCTAAATTAAACATTATGGAATGTCGAGTACGTAAAATGATCATTTTGGACATGTTCGGATTCATATATGATTATGGACTTATAGACCAATTTTGGGTTTAGAATTATAGGCTTTTATTGGATCCAATATGGATTAAGAGAAAGCATTAGAACATGTCACAAGAGAAGCCCACATTTAACCATTTGATGTGATCAAAATGGGGTTAAATAATTAATTCCGAAATTAATTAATATTAGCTATTTATTTATTTGATTAAATAGTTTATTGAAGTGATGAGATCAATTTCAATAAATAATGGCTAGGTGGGTGGGTCTAGCACATGATAATTCTTGGTGCCATTATTAGACATAATGGTGGCTTTATTTGGTGGAAGGAATCAACATGAGCTAGCATTCATGTTCCTTCATTATCTCTCTCATTTCTTAATGAAATTTCGAGATTCCAAA
This sequence comes from Citrus glauca, assembly GCA_029633175.1. Classification (NCBI taxonomy): domain Eukaryota; kingdom Viridiplantae; phylum Streptophyta; class Magnoliopsida; order Sapindales; family Rutaceae; genus Citrus; species Citrus glauca. The sequence continues at coordinate 19,172,968 of JAQOOD010000004.1, forward strand.
TCATCTGAACTCCTAGAACATTTCTAAGTGTGGATTGATTAGAGGCATCACAATTGGGGTGCTTAAAGGATCTCAGATCGTGGCAAAACAGAAGCTGTTCGTGCAGAGCTGTATTTTCTGGATAGTGTTCGGAGCTTGCTGTTTTCAGTCGTTTTATCATACTTCATGAAGTCGTTTCTGAAACTGCAAGTAAGGTAACTAAACTTCAATCTTTCCTCTTGATTTTCGTTTTTGAATGAAGTCGATCCGAGGTTTCTAAAGCTTCCGCCATCTGTTTTAATTTTACTGCACAAAAGTTGCGTTATTAGGAACCTCATGGACAAATGTTGTCCTTCAGGCACGTCGTAAAGGGCATCCTCTTTGTTTGAGGAAACAATCTTCACTCCGGAAAAAACCTGCCTAAAAGAACAAGACAGCCGAAAAAAATAAGGTTTGTTGGAATGCATATATATGTTTTATAATTTCATTTTATCTTTTATCTTATTTTTTTCTTAATTATATTGCATATTATAATTTTACAGGATTTGCAAGAAAATGCTTCAGCATCTTTTGAAATGACTAATGAAGTATCCACAAAGTAGAGCAACATGGAAATGGTATATTATTTTGAGTATTTATTATTAATATTAGTTCAACTATTTTTAACATATGTAACTAAGTATGTTGTTGAGTATATGTAGACGTTTCACGAAGGAAGCAATGTAAATGCAAATCTTAATCAGCACAGGAGTTTAGGCTATTATAATGTAAGAAACAAATTCACAAGTAAATTTTAATTTTATAAATTTACTATTAATTTAACAAATTTTTTTTAGGTACTTGTATATCCATATCAAGTTGGTGGAAATAATATTTACCAGCCAATTCCTTATAGCTGACACATGGTAAGTATACTTATATTTATAAATTTCTTAATGCATACTTATATTTTACGTTGTCAAATTTTTACAATGTATAATGATATTTTAATTTATTGTATATTACAACAACCAATCCTACCATATGCTTTGCAGTCACATTATTCTTCTTCTTCGATGACGTATGAAGGATCTGCAAGTGGGAATTTTCAACAATTGTTACATCAATAATATAATGAAGACAAAAATCGCTGCAATTGATGTTTGATTTAAATTTGTTTCGATTATTTTCATCATTATTTCAGTTAGATTTGGCCTGAGACGACAAATTTATGTTTGACCTTGTGGGTATTTGCTGTATTTTTCAATTTCTGTTTGGTTCACAATTTCTTGTGTTATTGTGTTGGTTGGCGATTTCTTGTGTTTGTCTTTGCTTTATCTCTGAACTTGTTATTCTTGCAGAACTTTTGAACTTCTAATTTGAGATATGTCCAAAATCACTTTCCCATCCAATACACCTTCACTTTCCACTCTGCCCAGTTAAACGTGCAAGTGTTTTTAAAAAAAACACTAAACGACAGCGTTTAAATTGCTTATTCGATGAGCGTCATCGAATGTGATAATCATGATGCTTATTCGATGAGCGTCATCGAATGTGATGATCATGAAGCTGTCCCACAGGCAGCGCACCTTGGCAATTGTTTTGATCCTGGCCAAGCTTTCACCACTGATTGATGCTTAACGTTTTTTTGATCAAGAAAAGATGCACACATGCGCCGGTACCGATTTAGAAAGCTGAACCAGTTCAGCTCCTCAAAATAAAATATTCCATTATTATAAAATTAAATCTAAGATTAATAACGAGCTGTAAACACATGTATCCACTTTGATACGTTACTCTCTGATAGATTCAAGGAATGACTTCTTTGAACGAAATTGAGCCAAAACCAATAAAATTTATGCAGCCACTTGGGATATTAAATTTGGATATGCTTCCAATTTTGTTGCATATATGTATACAAGTATAGAGTTGTCATATTACAATAGTAAATTCTGTTCATAGTATAAATTAAAACAACTTAAAAAAATTCTTGAATATAAAACATAGTAAAATAATTGTAAATATTCTAATTAAATCATAACATGGCGTTGACAATCTCCTCTGCGCTTCACATAATTGAAACTTTAAAGACAAGCATTCAATCTCCAATGCCAGCTTTTTAACTTCCTCCACCAACAAATCAATTTTCTCTTCACTACATTTACGGTCTTCTGCCCATTCAAATTTCTGACATCCTCTACATTTCCAAAATTTGCGATTTGGATTCTTTGTAGTACGTGACGTGAACAACTTTATTTGTTCACCGCATTCGTTACATATTTGCAATGAATTCCGAGTTTCATTTGTACTAGATGACATCGTCATTCATAAACTACTTAAACTGCCAAAAAAAAAAACAGCACGCATTTGAATGGCCATTCAGATATCTAATTAAAATCAACAAAACAAAACTGAAACTGAAATCTAATAAGCACCTCCTTAGATAAAATTTCTAATGTAAAATTTATTTAACCAATTAAAACATTTGCTACACCTGACATGGAGGCTCTATACTTATCAAGTCCCCTAAACATCAAATTGAAATCCCATGCAGTCATTTACAAGGAATTGAAACCACACGCTGAAATTCAAATAGACTAATTAAGAAGCACAATCCAATTTTCTTTCAAAAAAGAATAGGGAAGAGGGGCAGAAAGGGCCATTGCCAAACATCAAGCCAATGATTACATTCATCCAAAGCAGAATAAAAAAATGAAATGGTAACACAATCACACCTCCAGCTCATACAATTCTCAAAAGGAAACAACGGAATATCAAGTGCATGATGTAGACAATAAGAGTTGAACATTTGTGTATCCAAGTAAATCATGCACACTAGACGAGGGTTTTTGCAGCTTAGACATTGATACTGGAAGTCAATCATCAAAGTAAAAAGCCCACCACAAAGAGAAAACATACATCGCATCCAAAATGTGAGTCATTTGCACAGAGAATTAATAAACAGGCCAAGAAACTGTTGGCTGTGGAAAAATAACACGCATCATCAAAATAAAGCTAATATCTTTGAATGCCCATACACTTTGTAAGAACACATAACAATATAAGATGCTGGGGAGCTATAACCTAATATCAACTGACAAGCCACAATAGCTTAACCTCATTTATAAAATAGATTGAGGTTCTTCCATACTATGAATAATTTCAAACTGCTCACATCACATCACATCACAGAGAAGTTAATCGGTAATTACCAAATTCTTTAATACTTTTACTTTTTCTTGAAAAAACATATAAAAAGCCTGAAATAAATTCATGCTTGGTCTGAAGATTGATATTTAACAGAAAATAGAAAATGGAAATTAACTCAAAAAGAGAAAAGTAGAAAGAGTTTCCAAGACTCCCAAGCCACTGAACGAACTGAAGAAACCCATCCCACGTGACACTTGCCACCCGTATTATTATTTATCAGTGTTACAATTGACATATACCGGAGAGCAAGCAAATTCAGATGTTCGTAATTTATTTTTTACATGATGCAATCAAACAATATTCAATCCATCGATTAAGCAAATCACAAAATCATCCAAACGCTTCCAATAATATTAATACAACAATTCCCAACAACTTCCAGAACAAGATGCAGTTAGTCAATCCTTCAACTTTAAAAAAAAAAATAGATTGAGGTACCTTGGGGGAGGATGAACCGCTAGTTAGCAAAGCCGAGAACCTTAAAAAATGGGAGATCTGGAAGCGTGAGGCACTTTAGCCGTAAGCCGTGAGGGATCTGGAAGTGTGAGGCACACCGGAAGCCATGAGGGACCTGGAAGCGTGAGGCACGCTGGAATCCGTTACGAGCTTCTAGAAGTGTGAGGCGCGCCGGAAGCCGTGAGGGATTTGGAAGCGTGAGGCAGGCCGGAATCCGTGACGAGCTTCTGGAAGTGTGAAAGAGAAGAGAGAAGCTGGTGAGGTGAGGGAGAGAGGAAGAGTAAGGGCCGGAGATATAATTTTTCTCGTTCGTGACGGAGCTTCAAGTGTGAGGGAGAGAAGAGAGAAGCTGGTGAGAGTTAGTGAGGGCGAAAGGAAAGCGAGGGAGGGCCGGAGATATAATTTCTCTCTACACGAAGTCAGTCTTTATTATTTTTATTTCATTTTTTAGCGAGAGGAACGAGAAGCGAAATGGCAGGAGAGAGTGTCGTTTCTCTCGTCCTTCTCTCGTTCCTCTCGCTACCTAGCACTACTCATACAGAAAAGGGGAGAAGTCAAAGTTGCTTGAAAATAGAAGGGAGAGAAAAAACCTACTCGAGAAAAAATAAACATATGTTGGAACAAATACCAAAATGAAGAGTTAATGATTGTCAAAGCAGCTCATTATTCAAGCAGTTTGATAAAGCCGTCAGCAGAGGTTGTTAATAAAAAATAGCAGCTCAGCGTGATTAGTTAAGTGTTGGTGATCCAGCTCATGAAAGTTAGTTAGTTAGTGAGTTATTAGTAATTTTCACATGTAAGGAATAATATAAATACTCATATTGATTTGTAAAAGTACTTATGAACTGAATCTTATCAAATACAAGTATTGTGAATTTTCTCTGTGATTTTCTATTCAACCAAACAACATATCTTTGTTTTCTTTATGGTATTAGAGCCACAAATGGCTAGCTCAAGCAATACAATCTCAAATCAAACAATCATAAACTCAAATCAACATACACAAACATCATTTACTTTTGCTGCAACTGTTAAACTTGATCGATCAAATTTCTTACTTTGGCGCAAACAAGTGGTAACTTCAATCAAAGGAAATCGCCTTGAAAGATTCATTCTAGAGCTGCAAATTATTCCAGAACAGTATCTAGTTGATTCAATGATCGAAGGATCTGGTGAGAGCATTGAAAATCCTGCTTACAGCAACTGGAGAACACAAGATCAAATACTCCTTAGCTAGATGCTCTCAACTATAAGTGAAGGTATGTATTCTTAGTTCTATTCTTAGCTATAACACTTCATTTGATTTGTGGAGATCCATTGAAAAACAGTTTGGAGTTCAATCTGAGGCTAAGCTTATGCAACTCAGATATGAAATGAACATCTTAAGAAAAGACTCAATGAATATTGAGGAATATTGTGCTAGAATGAAATTACTCGCCAATAAACTTGCTTGTGCTAGTGATTTAATCGATGAAAAGGATCTGTTAATGAGAGTTTTGAATGGCTTAGGTTCAGGATATCTAGATCTAGCTTCTATAATCACTGCAAATAAGATGAGCTATGATGATGCTTATGCATTGTTACTGACTCATGAAGCTAGACTTAAACAAAATCAAAGTGCCAAAACTGTGTTTAGTGTAAACTATAGCACAATGAATGTGAATCATCCCTATATGAGAGGGAATTTTAGAAGATGTGGTGTTGGAAATGGAAATTATGGTCGTGCTGTGACTAGAGGATTTAATGTTGGAAGAGGCATGTTTCATAATCCACATCCCAGAGGTTTTTCGCCTGGTGTTGGTAATGTTGGGGGTTATGGCAGGGGCCAGATGATGCAACGTTTTAGGCCACCTATGAAGACAAACTTTCATCTTTTAGCTAACATGCATGCTAATGAATTACCAACCATATGTCAGAAATGCCACAAAACAGGACATGCAGCAGATGAATGCTGGCATAGATATGATGACAATCCTCAACCATCACCTAGGAATTTTGGAAGGGGCAGATCTTTTGGATCTAAGGCTGCATACATAGCTAACTTTGATCCATCTCTCAATTATGTTGCTCCCTCAACTGAAGAACAGTATGTTGCACCCTACTCAAGCTATAATCCCTTATTCTTCTCCTCTTATCTATCAACAGACACAATTATTCTTAAAGCCTATATTACCAACTATGAAGGGTCTGCTGGTGAAAGGCGGTACCTTGACAGTGGTGCCACATATCACTTGACTAACAATATGGCTAATATGAAAGAGAGGAATTCAGAGGATCTGATCAACTTGTCATCGGTAATGGCCAAGGTTTGCCTATAACTTATATTAGTAATGCATTTTTACTTATAAAGGATCAAATGCTGCATGTAAACCAACATATATCCTACTTAAAGACATGTTATTAGTATCTGATATCATAAAGAACTTGCTCATCATATAAAAATTAGCTAGTGATAATAATCTCTCTATTGAATTTAAAAAAAGGATTGTATAAGCTGCTTCTAAGACCATCTAAGTCTCTTCCTTGTTCTTACTTATGTCATCTTCATCCACTCAACCTTTGTCAATGTATCTGTCTGTTCTTTTGATTCAAGTGTTCTTAAAAAACTCAGAATAATGATTCCAGTTGTGTCATAGTTTGTAATGCAATAATAAATAAATTTTCTAATTACATTTCATTTTGTGATGCATTGAATAATCAAATTCTTATTCTTCACAGACGTTTTGGCCATCCTAATTCTCAAACTTTAATGCATTTGTAAAAGGAATTACTTCAGTTAATCTCTCAAGAAATAACATAAAACAAACACTTCAGCATATCTGTGAAGCATGTCAAATGGGCAAATCCCATAGGCTGCATTTTCCCAGCACAGAAACCAAAACAACAAAACCCCTTGAGCTTATACATACAGACCTATAGAGACCCTCACATACAGACCTATTACATAAGCTTTGTTAATGATTTTAGTCGATACACTTGGATTTATCCTCTTAAGTTGAAATATGAGGAATTAGATGTATTTAAACTATTCAAATTGTAGGTTGAAAACCAATTTGACACCACCATTAAGAACCTGCAATCTGACTGGGGGGAAGAATACATGTCATTTACTCAATTCTTAAACCAATGTGGAATCATTTCAGACATTCTTGTCCTTATACGCATCACCAAAATGGGGTAGTAGAAAGAAAATATAGACACATTGTTAAGTTAGGATTAACCCTGTTAATACAAGCCAAGCTACTATTTAAATTTTGGTGGGATGCCTTTTTTACTGTTGTTTACCATATAAACAGATTACCCTCAACTGCTCTGAAACTCCTTACCCCATATGAGACAATTTTCAAACTTAAACCTGGTTACAACATGCTTAAGTATTTCAGTTACACATGCCATCCTTATCTAAGGGATTACAACAAACATAAATTTAATTATCACTCAAGCAAATGCATTTTCCTTGGCTACAGTCCAATTCACAAAGGTTACAAATGCTTGCATTCATCAGGCAAAATGTACACAGCTAGACATGTTGTTTTTGATGAGTCAATATTTCCTTATTCTACAGACTAAATTTTTCATTATAATGAATCATCATCTTATTCGAGTCAGTCCCTTACACCTTAACAAGTATATCATCTGACCACATTATCTACAACACCAGTATCAGATAGAAATAGCTCATTCAATCCTCTATTTGCAATTTTTACCAGCAACAGTTCACAACATTCAGATAATCCATCTCATACTGACAATCAACATTCCTATTCACAAACACATAACCTATCCATTGAACCATCTATAGAGTCTCAAAATTCACCTCAACCTGCACCTGACATATCCTTATTAGCTCAACCCACACCTGATATATCATTTCCAGTCCAACCTAATACACATCCAATGACTACCAGAAGCAAAATTGGTATCTTCAAACCAAAGCTTTATACAGCAACCCTTGTTTACAAAGAATCTGATTCTATATAGGATGCTATGCAAAACCCAAAATGGTTTACAGCCATGAAAGAAGAATATACAGCTTTGATGCAGAGTGGTACATGGTCCTTAGTGCCAAAAACAAATGATCAGAGAGGTTTTGGACATAAATGGGTGTATAAGGTTAAATACAACACTGATGGAAGTGTGGCTAAATACAAAGCTAGGTTAGTTGCAAAGGGATTTCAACAAATTATAGGAGTGAATTGTTTTGAAACTTTCAGTCATATCATAAAACCAGCAACTGTAAGAGTAGTCTTGAGTTTAGTTGTGATGAATCAGTGGAAGATAAGGCAAGTTGATGTGAATAATGCCTTTCTCAATGGATACTTAATAGAGGAAGTGTTCACGGATCAACCAGAGGGATTAATCAGCACTGAGAAACCAGACGTATGCAAGCTTCACAATTCTCTTTATAGATTTAAACATGCTCCAAAAGCTTGGTATGATAAGTTGAAAGGCTATTTATTGCAGTGGAGATTTACAAATTCCAGCTCAGATGCCTCCTAATTCTTGAAAATAAATAAGTGATCTATGATCCTAGTTCTTATATATGTTGATGCCATCTTAATAACAGGACCAAATCGCTTTGAGTTGGAAAATTTTATTACAGAATTCAGTACAAAGTTTTCTTTGAAGGATCTTAGAGTTCTTTCTTATTTCTTAGGCATTGAAGTGTTGTATGATACATATTGTATTTTCTTATCTCAAAGGAAATACATAAGGGATTTATTGTCAAGAGTTGAGATGATAAATTGCAAAGATATTGATACTCCTATGAGTACAGGAATGAAGTTACAGAAGGAAGCTCAAGGTAATCTTGGTTGTTTTGTTGAAGATATAACACATTATAGAAGCATTGTTGGTGGGATGCAATATTTGGTATTAACAAGACCAGAAATTACCTTTAGTGTTCACAAGCTAAGTCAATACGTTTCTGCACCAACACTGCAGCACCTTATGGCTTGCAAAAGAGTGCTCAGATATCTAAAGGCAACACAAATTTATGGACTCAAATTTATTAAGGTTGGTGATCTGAAACTAACAGGATTCACAGATGCAGACTGGGCAGAGGATTTGGATGACAGAAAATCGATTGGAGCATATTACATGTATATTGGTCATCGAAAAATCAGCCTGTTATTGCTAGGTCCAGTGCAGAGAGTGAGTATAAGTCCCTAGCCTCAGCAAGTGCAGAGATAAGCTGGCTGCAATAATTGTTTTCTGAGTTGAAACTACAATGCATAGAAAAACCTATTATTGGGTGTGACAATCTTAGTGCAACAGAGTTAGCTCACAATCCAGTTTTCCACTCAAGAACAAAACATATTGAGATTGATATTCATTATGTTAGAAACAAAGTTCTTGCTGGAGAACTAAACATTCAATATATATCAAGTAAGGATCAGGTAGCTGACATTATGACCAAGCCACTCTCATTTATTCATTTTAATTATCTTAGGGCCAAACTCAATGTCATGTCCTGTCCTTTAAGTTTGAGGTGGGCTGTCAAAGCAGCTCATTATTCAAGCAGCTTGGTAAAGCCACGTCAGCAGAAGGTTGTTAGTGAAGAATAGCAGCTTAGCGTGATTAGTTAAGTGTTAGTGATCCAGCTCATGAAAGTTAGTTAGTTAGTTAGTGAGTTACTAGTAATTCTCACGTGTTAGGAATAATATAAGTACTCATAGTGATCTGTAAAAGTACTTACGAACTGAATCTTATCAAATACAAGTATTGAGAAATTTCTCTGTGATTTTTATTCAACCAAACAGTATATATTTTTTTTCTTTCAATGATGATCTACCACATAGAGGATGATAGAAAGACTCGTAGCAAAATTATAAAAAGCAATCAGAGCTCTCTCAGAACCAATAGTCAAATTGAGAGAAAATCAAATGAGTGGGAAAAGAGCAGTGATGAAGAGATGGCTCAAATAGGCCTACAAAACAATGAGCAAACAATGGGCATAAATGTCTCGGATGAAGTAAGAGTAATAAACGGGCCATGGATGTCTACCCTAAGGCCTAAACAAAGGAAATAGAAACTACGAGCTAGAAATTCAAGCGCCATAGAAGAAACCACTAAGAGCTAAATTAGGGTAAAAAGGGCTAGCAATGAAGAAAAGTTATCCAGTCTAGAAAGCAAAAGGAAATGGATGAAAAGCCTAGTCAAATTCTTAACCAACCACACCCAGGCAAAATCCCCCCAATCAAAACTTAAGCTTAGCTTGGAGTTTATAGAGCAGGAAAAGATGGATTTTTCAAGAAAGGCAATGGCAATAGTGATGGACTTAACGGCAGAGGCTGGGAACTATCCCTGCCAAGAACCATAAAGTTGTTAAGTTGAAACGTTCGGGGTTTGGGGAACCCCGAACGCATTCAGACATTCAGAAAATTCTTCGAATGCAAGACCTAACATGTTTTTTTTTGTGATGATAGCCTCATTTTCACGAGACCTTCTGCTGAGAATTGCAAGAACCTAAAAGCTATATTTGAATGCTATGCTTTGGCTTCAGGCCATATATTCAACTATGAAAAGTCCTCAATGTTTTTCAGCGGCAAAATCTCATAGGGGCAACTATAGGCAATCAAGAAGTTATTCCAACTCAAAGTGGTGTCCAAATATGTGAAATATTTAGCATTGCCATCTATGATTGAAAGGAAAAGAAAGAGCTTATTCAATGATATAAAGCTGAGGGTATTAATTAAAATCTCAAATTGGCAACACAAGTTTTCTCTTGTGGAGGTAAAGAAGTTCTCATCAAGGCAGTGGCACAAGCCAGCTTATGCAATGAGTGTTTTTAAACTTCTGAAGAGCTTATGTGATGACATTTAGAGAGCTATAGCAAAATTATAATGGGGAGCTAAAGAAGACAAAAACGGAATACATGGGGCTAGATGGGAAAGTCTAAGCCATGCCAAAAGCAGAGGTGGCTTGGGATTAAGAGACTTTTCCAATTTTAATCATTCACTGGTGGCAAAGCAAAGTTGGAAATTACTGCAATATCTTGAGTCGCTGGTAGCTAGAGTCTTATAGGCTAGATATTATAAAGCCTCTGATTTTTTAAGGGCTAAACTCGGCCATAAGCCCTCATTTAATTAGAAAAGTATTGTCTGGGGCAATCAGGTCATATAAAAAGGAATCAAATGAAGAGTGAGTGATAGGGAAAAGATTATAGTTCACAAAGAAAGTTGGATCCCAAGGCCAATAACGTTTAAACCACTATTTACTCCAACATTGGATAATGATGCCACAGTTTCCTATTTAATTCACAGAGATAACAGATGGAATGCTGAATTGGTGAAGCAACACTTCATGGAGGAGGATACCAACCTAATTTTAAACATTCCACTACCAAAAACTCCACATAAAGACTTAATCCTATAGCATTTTGATAAAAAAAAAGGTGTCTATTTTGGGAAAAGCGGCTATCAATTAGCAATAAAGATCAAATATCCCGATACTCCAGGATGCTCCAAGGATAATCCTTGTTCATGTGATCCATGGATCTCCCAACTAAAATCAAGCAATTCATATGGAGAGCTAGTAAGAACCTCCTTCCAACTGCTGATAACTTTTGGAAAAATAAAATTGTGCAAAATCCAACTTGTCAAGTGTGTAAAAAGAAAGCATAAACATTAGTTCATGCCTTGTTAAATTATAAAGCAGCTCAGAAGATTTAGAGATTAGTTTACTTTGCTATTAAATTCCCACAAGAGATAAATCATGATATGCCTTCTATAATTCAGGAGATGGCAAGAGATTTAAGTAAAAAGGAATTTGAGCAGTTGGTTGCATATTGCTGGGCAGCCTGGCATGTAAGAAATCGCGCTATCTTTGATGGAAAGAAGCTAGATTCTCTGCTCTCCTTTGCAAAAGCTGAAGCAGTCATAGAAGCTTATCAAAAAGTAAGGCTTTCAAGGCAAACGCATATTGACAAAAAGGATACCGGAGCCAAGGAGAAATGACATCCTCTGCCCAGTAATGTTAGCAAGATAAATGTAAATGTGGATGCTGAAATTGATGAGCAAAATCAGCAAGCAGGGCTGAAACTGGTCATAAGAGATTCCAACGGTAAGATAATGGCTGCAGCTGTCAAAATTTCAAAGCAGTGGAAGGATGTGGCTTATGCTGAGGCTGAAGGCATGGAATGGGGGTTTGAGGTGGCAAATGAAGTAGTTATATCTCACCTGATTATGGAAACGGATTGCCAAGAAGTTGTTGACTTTGTTAACAAAAAGAAAGATAACAGAATTGAGATATTCTGGGTAATCTCCGAAATCCAAAATCAGTACAAGTGGTTTCAAAAGTCAAAGCTCAGCACGTGTAAAGGATATACAATGTCCAAGCTCACAACTTAGCTAGATATACTGTAATGAATAGTGTAACTGACTTATGGCTGGACCCCATTCCAGCAATCATATATGATTTTTTGTCTTGTTGGTTGAATGCAAAGAATCCTTTATTAAAACAAAAAAAACTGATCGACTAATAAGGAACTACCACATTTCTCCTAACACTATTATAACTTGTACAATTGGCCGCAATTCAAGACATATTGCGCTATCCCACAAGTTTGCATGTGAAAAATGCAACAATTACATTACATGTTGAAAACGAAATATAAACGTAAGAATACAATCACTAAAAGTAACAAGTCAAATTGATATTTGAAAAAGTAACTAGCGGAAAAAAATGAATCAAAATAATGATACATAGGCCTTTTGTTTTGGTTCTACTATCAAAATTATTTTATAATAAAACGATCTAGGTGTTTGTACAGGAACCTTTGAACCATATTGTAAACAATGACTAGTACATGGGATGCATTCAATTAATTTGGCATACTTCTTGATGCAATGAATATTTTCATTTCACACATCATACAACAGTAAATCGTGCTTCAACCAATATGATGTGAGACCTTTTTTTTTTTTTGGGTGAGGGGAATATGACCTTCACTCGTTCATTCATTCGTAGGGTTAAATAAATATATAATTTCTGATGGGTGTGAACAAAGCTGTAAAAAATTTACCAAACATAACTAAGACTCATGCATTTCATAAGATGATTTTAGGGTAAATTTGGCACATTATATTATATTATATTGTATTGTATTTATTGATGTAAATTTACCAAACATAACTAAGACTCAATGTACAATGATTGATTTGTATTTCAAACTTTCTTCTAAATTGAGTTCTATGGTTTATTTTTTTCCTTGAGGTGAATGTTTCAAATCACATGTCTTCTTGTAGTTCATTGTTCTGTAAAAAGAAACAATTATTAGAGGGAGCTGGCATACCAGCGATAATCCTCCGATGCTGAAGTTAGTTTTTTGTACTCAATTTTTATTGAGAGAAAATCTATAATGAGATGGGTAGAGTTTTTTTACTCATTTTATGCTCTTATTTCTCTTACTTTAAAATAGGGGGTTTTGACCTTTATATAGCAACTTTGAGTCAATTGAAGAGGTTATGCGGCTTTTTTCTTGTGACAAGTGTCAGCCAAAGTCCATGCATAGAGACACATATTCATATGTGTCAATATTTGCTCAAGACAAATAATCTTTGGACATTTGTCATGTTTTTGGGCCATTAACCTTTAATGTACTTTAGCTTAAATTTGGCACTTATTTTGGTTCCTTACAAAGAGGATTGATTTTATAACATTTTGCTTGTAAGTGCATTCCGCAGAATGTTTATTAGCCAATAGGCTCAATCTGTGGAATGTTTATTGGCCCGTTGGTACATTCCATAAAATGCATATATTTTCCTGTAGGCGTATTTCATAGAATGTGTATTTGCCTGAAGTCACATTTCGTAGAACGTGTATTTTCCCCTATGCCCATTCCATAGAATGTGTATTTACCCGTATGCCCATTCCGTAAAATATATATTTGCCAGTAGGCTCATTTCATAGAACGTATATTTGCCCATAGGCGCATTCTGAGTAGCTCGTATGCTCTTACTTAAAAATATTTTCAAAGTGTTTATGTTATTCTTTACGATGAATGGACCTAGGTGGTTCTTTGTAAGTAATGGACCTACGCCATTCTTTGTAAAGAATGGACCTAGGTCCTTCTTTACTGAATCATGTCTTTGGCACTTTGTCAAAAGCTTACTCTTTAGGCGTATTATTAAAAAATATTTTCTAAATGCCTAGGTTGTTCTTTATGAAGAATGGACCTAAGTCGTTCTTTGTTGAATCATGTCTTTGTCACTTTGTTAAAAACTTGCCCTTTGAGCATTTTACTTAAAAATATTTTCTAAGTTCGTAAATCATTCTTTGTAAGGAATTGCCCTAAATCATTCTTTAAGACCAAGTCTTTCTTATAGAGAATAGGCTTGGGTTACTTTATGTATAATAATTTTATTGGGCTTATATTTTTTATGGGTTTTGGGCTTTTCATAATTTTGTCTAACAGTATTATTTTAATGTAGATGTATTGTATTATATTGTATTGCATTAACACTTATAATAATTCTTCGTGAAGATTGAGGCAAATAATCTCTAAATAATATAACAACATAAATAGATAGTAAAAATCTACAAGATTAGTTCAAAAATCATCATAGGATGATAAAATAAAAGTTTACACATAGCACAAGATAATTATAAAATAATAAAGTGATACAATTTTTTTTTAGATAAGGGAATAAAACCTTCATTACGAAATTGAGACCAAACACATGATTTGAGTTGGTAAACTATCCAGCCACACAACAAATTCTAGACCTTTTAAGGCTACCTTAGCCAAGGTATGGGCATTAGCATTACAAGACCTATGAATTTGCTGAAATTTGATTGCATGTAGGTCTTTTCTTCATTCTTTAATCTTTGATATCACCCAACATATCTCATTTTTGCTACTGATTAGTGTTAAAAATTGTATGTTTATTAAGGAATAAAAATATTATTTTGTTTTATTAATGTAATTCATATTTGTAATTGTTTAACATATTGTGAATTTCTAATTATTTTTCTTAATATTTGATTTTGTATATTTTTGTGTGTTTATTAGGTAAAAATAGTAATTTCATGCAATTTGAGGCTCCGAACAAATGCATGGATGTCAAATTTAGCTTCCGAATGTCCTAGAAATTATGTCATTGTCGAGGAGGATCCAAGACTTTTATTGTAATTTTTTATGTTTTTACCACGGTAAACGTGGTAATTGTAAAATTATAAATTTTTATCATATTAGGTATGGTAATTGTTAGTGGAATGTGTTAGATATGCTTGAGTGAATAAGTTAGGTTTATGTTTTATTAGTGGGACAAATATAAGGTTAAAATGTAAATAGATTTTTTTAATTTGCGTAGTGTAGATTTACCATGTATTAGTATAAATAGAAGGGGGTGAACACACCTCTCCGCACCTTCTCTTCTCTTCTTTTCCTCCAAATTCTTCTTTTCATCTTTCTTTGTAATTTATTTTCAATCAATAAAATTAGTTTTATGTCAATTTTCAAATTCCATTTTTAATTACATATTTTTCAATTTTAGTAATTTCCTTTATAAAAAAATATTTAGCTAAATATTAATAGTTAGGGGAAGGTGCAACTTTTAGGAAATAAATACGATTAGGTGCAACTCTTAGGAAATAAATACGATTTAATGGAATTCTATTTTTAATTTTATAAATTAAATTATTTTCTATTTAATTTTATACATATTTTATATTATGAGATTTTTATTTATTGTAGACAAACAAGGGAGTTTGGCACAATAAATTCATTTTATCTAAATATAAGGTATGGTAAAATGGTATTTTAACTTATTGTAGACAAACAAGGGAGTTTTGCACAATAAATTCATTTTATCTAAATATAAGGTATGGTAAAATGGTATTTTGACTTATTGTAGACAAATTAAATTTTGGCACAATAAATACTTAATCCATCATAAAATTAAAAGAAAAATAGTAATAATTTATATAATTAACCCTTTGGGCAATAAATCTAAAAAATGACAAAAAGAATTTATTAAGTTTTATTTACTACTAAGAGTGAATCCACAACCATAACTAATTCAATTTCATAGTTTTATTTAAATTAAGTTGTTTATATTTAAGTTTTATTTTTAAATTTTAGATAAAATAAAATAAACAAATTAAATATTTTCTCAATGGATCGACTTCGGACTCACCGAAATATATTATAACTAGACACTCTTATACTTGAGAGTAAATCAAACACTTTTAAATCGTGTCAGCTACCTTTCCTGTTGTTTGCCAAGTCAATAGCCATTTAGCGACCTAATTCAAAAATGACAATTGATAAACCTGCACTTGTTGTCACTTGCATTCCCCATTCAATTACTTTTGCTTCTACAAAGGAAACTTCTCCATTGAAATTTGAAGATTTGATGGCTACAGCTACAATATCTCCCTTAGCATTTCTTAGTAGTACTCTAGCCCAACTTTATAATTCTTCTTGTTAATGGCTGCATTCAAATTTGCTTTGCACTAATTTTTGGGAGGAGAATTCCATTGCTTCGGCTTCCTTATTTTTGTTCTCTTCAATTGTTGTTGCTCCATTCTCTTAAATCTTTTAAAGGCTTTTACTACAACTTTAGCTTTTGCTGTTGGAATTAAAGGGTCCAACTTTTTGGCTTTGAAATAAAAATGATTTCTTGCATACCGCATTACCCACTAATAAGCAATTTGAAGTTCAGTTTCACTTTTATTCTAGCCTGGGGTTACTGGAATCTCCAAAGCAGCTAAAAGAGAATGTTGCCAAATCTTTCGAGCAACTTTACACTCAATCAATAGATGAGTAATTGTTTCCACTCCCTACTTACTTATTTGACAAGTTGGAGTAAGCATCGCCTAACTTTTCCATAAGTTTTTTGTAGTTGCTTATAGGTTTTTAGTAGCCCTCCATATGAATAACTTTATTTTCTAAGGCAAGTCCAATTTCCAAATGGCATTCCATTATCTAGGATCTGGGCTTGAACTACTTGGAGCATTTGGGAATTTTTCTTTCAAAGCTATCTGGTAACCACTTTTAATAGAGTACTTCCTAAGCTTATCATAATGCCAACAAAACTCATCCACCAATGATTTTCTTGGTAAAGGAATCTTCAAAATAACATCATCCTTTTAGATAAAATGCAGTTGAATTTTATCTATCTTCCACATCCTTTCACAGTTTATTAGATCTACTACTTTAGCATTAGTAGCTGGAGTTTTTGGTGATATTGGTTTGAAAATAGTTGGCCGTCACAACCAATTGCTTGTATATACTTGCACATTTTGGCCCGAGCCAATTCTCCACCTTGTCCCTTTTTATTGATTTATGGATTTGCTCCTATCTTGGCGTCGACAAAGTCAGTGTGTTTTAAATATCTTGCCTTGAGGACTTTTACCATTAAAAAATCTAGATTTTGAATAATTCTCCAGCTTTGTTTAACTACCAAAGCTTGATTAAAGTTGTATATGTCTTTGAAGCCTAAACCTCTTCTATGCTTGGCATAACTCATTCACATCCTGTCTAATGAATATTGTGCTTATCTTTTTTAGTGCCCTACCAAAACTTGGCAATTGCTTTTTTAATGTGCTTACACAGTGTCAATGGAACTTTAGAAACACTCATTGCATATACAGGAATAGCTTGAGCCATAGCCTTTATCAAGACTTTTTTTTTGGCCACTTGAGAATAGCTTATGTTGCTAATTTGAGATTTTGCTTAAAAAAAAAAAAGCTCATCTTTTTTCTCTCAATCATTGATGGTAGTCCCAAATATTTTTCGTAATTAGATACCATATTCAGCTGGAAGATATTTTTTACGGCTGTGATTTACTCAACTTGAAGCTTTCCACTGAAAAACATGGAAGACTTTTCATAGTTGAAGATTTTTCCTGAGGCAGCTACATAGAAGTCCAATATTACCTTTAGGTTTTGTTGGTTGATTTCTATAATCAATTACTATCAATGCTAATGTGCAAGTACACACAATAAGTAATAAAGTGATGAGTATTCAAGATCGTCTCCACAGGGATTAATGTTACTCCAAAATGCTAAAGCAATCATAATAGAGCAAATTAACTAAAGACCGAAACAAACAATTGTCAAATAATTCTCTCGTAACTAATAATTATGAGAAATAAAAATAAAACAATATTGTAATGAAATAAACTAAGTTTAATATGTCTAAGATTCAATTGAGAATATAGTAGTTGAATGATCAAACTCTGCTAATGGGGTGACTGTTGTTTACCAAATTAGCACCAGTTGTTATAATAAGTCCTGCAACAATGGGTAAAATGAATCTGCTTCCATAGTTATCACATGTTGGAAATCTCATACCTCTAAATTTACTACCAATAGTTGTTCATCAGGAAAAGTTTCGGTGATGCCCTTCCTTGTCAATGTATGAGTGTCTGCTTCCAGCCGTGACAAGTGGTCTGCCACTTAATTTTCAGTCTCCTTTCTATCTTTAATTTCCAGATCAAATTCTTGAAGCAATAAGATCCATATGATTAATCTTAGTTTTTCATCCTTCTTTGAAATTAAATATTTGATGGATGCATGGTCTGTGTAAACAGTTACTTTAGTACCCACTAAGTAAGCTCTGAATTTGTCAAAAGCAAAACGTACTACTAGCAACTCTTTCTCTGTAGTAGTGTAATTAATCTGAGTTGGAGTGAATGTTTTGCTTGCATAGTATATGAAATGAAAAGCCTTATCCTTTCTTTGCCCTAATATTGCTCCCACGGAATGATCACTAGCATCAACACATCAATTCAAATGGTAAAGTCCAATCTAGAGATATAACTACTGGAGCAGTGATCAGAGCTTTCTTTAATTCTCCAAATGCTTAAAGGCATTCTTTGTCAAAGTGAAATGGTTTGTCATGCTCCAACAATGAACACAGAGGCTTAGCTACTTTGAAAAAACCCTTAATGAATCTTCCGTAGAATCTAGTATGACCCAAAAAACTCTTAATACCCTTTACTGAAGTTGGAGGTGGCAATTTATCAATTACTTTTATCTTGGCTTTGTCTACCTCAATACCATCCTTGGATATCTTGTTACCCAGCACTATTCCTTCTTGCACTATGAAATAACACTTTTCCCAATTGAGTACTAAGTTGGTCATCTCACATCTTTTAAGAACTTCTTCAAAGTTGTGTAAACAATCATTGTGTGTTTCCCCAAAAATTGAAAAGTCATCCAAGAAAACTTCTAAAGTTTGCTCTACCATATCAGAAAATATTGACATCATGCATCTCTGAAAAGTTGTTGGAGCATTGCATAACTCAAATCGCATTGTTCTGAAGGCAAATGTTTCATAGGGACAAGTAAATGTAGTCTTCTCTTCATCCTCTAGAGCTATAGCAATCTGGTTGTAGCCTGAATACCCATATAAGAAGCAGTAGTATTATTTTCCAGCAAGTCTGTCCAACATCTGATATATGAATAGAAGTAGGAAATAGTCTTTCCTTGTGGCTTTGTTGAGTTTCCTGTAATCTATACACACTCTTCATCCAGTCACTGTCCGTGTAGAAATAAGTTCATTCTTCTCATTAGCAATTACTGTTATCCCTTCTTTATTTGGAATAAATTGAACTGAGCTTACTCATAAATTATCTAATATTAGGTATATGACTCCAACATCTAACCATTTGATGATTTCCTTCTTCACCACTTCTTTCATAATAGGATTCAACTTTCTCTCGTACTTTACCGAATTACTGGAATAATTATATAACAGGATTTTATGCATACATATGGATGGGCTTATCCTTTTTATATCTGCCATGGTCTATCCAATTACTCTTTTGTATTCTCCCAGCAAATCTACTAGACGTTGTTCTTGACCTGCAACCAAAGTAGAAAAAATGATTGCAAGAAATGTGTTGTTTTGACTAAGATAAGTATACTTTAAATTTGAAGGTAACAGTTTTAGTTCAAAACTAGGAGGTGATTCAATAGATGGTAAAATTGTTATTACTTCCCTATTTGAAATATTCAGGTCTTCAATAAACATGTTGTGCCTATCAGATTGTTGTTTGTCCATCCAATCTGTTTGGATTGCTGCAACATCTTCCTCTTCAACATCCTCAAAAGTGGTGACTTTGTCAAGTACATTACTGCAGCATCTGTCCATTCTATCTACTACAACAAGATCCACTACACTTAGGAAATTACGATCTTCTACTTCATCAGGGTTCCTCATAGTCTCTAGTACATTAAATGTGACTTGCTGATCATTCACTCTTATTGTGAGCTCTCCTTTCTGCACATCTATCAAAGTTTTTCCAGTTGCTAGAAAAGGTCTTCCAAGTATAATGGGTACCTCTTTGTCAGCTTCAAAGTCCAGTACAATGAAATCTACTGAAAAGATGAATTTGTCAACCTTCATTAATATATCATCTATCTTTCCTTCGGGGTATGCATGAGATCTGTCGGCTAATTGCAAAGTGCCTGTTGTTGGTCTGCACTCCTGTACTCCCATCTGTTTAAATACAGAAAATGGCATCAAATTAATACAGCTCCCAAGTCACAAAGTGCTCTGCCAACATACCTAGTCCCTATAGAACAAGGTATTGTAAAACTCCCTGGATCTTTTAATTTTATGGGAATTTTACTCTGGAGCATATGATTGCTTTCTTGTGTTAAAGAAACAGTTTCATACGCTCCCAGCCTTCTTTTTCGTGCCAATATATCTTTTAGAAATTTCACATAATTTGGCATTTGCTCCAAGGCTTCCACAAAAGGTATATTTGTGTGCAATTGTTTCAACACTTCGAGGAATTTACTGAACTGGTTGTCTTGTTTTTGCTTCTAGAACCTTTGTGGGAAAGGTGGTGGATGTTTAAACTACCGAGTAGCTTCAGGAGATATCAAACTTTCTTTGTTTGATTTGGTGCAAGTTGTAACTGCTGGTGTTGTGACTTCTTTTTCAACATGTTTTGGTTGAATTTCCTCTGCTCTCTCTCCTAAGGTCCCATTATGAGTTGGCTTTTGCTCTCTCTCCTAAGGTCTTCTGTGTTGTTAGGTAGGCTTTATTGAGTTCTGCTGCTCACTTTTGTGGCTAATTGTCCCATTTGGTTTCCAAGGTTTCTCAAGGACACAGCTTGATTCTGCACAATTGCTTCATTCTTTACAATATACTCCTTGATTAGTACTTCCAATGAAGTGATTGGAACCTGACTAATATAATTTTGCCCTTGACTTTATTGATGAAAACCAGGTGTTTGTATATTTCTACTCAGTCCATTCAATGCTGGAGCATTTCGATTCTAACTGCTCCATGAGAAATTTAAGTGTTATTTCCAGTATGGGTTGTAAGTATTTGAATATGGGTTATTATGAGGTTGTCGATTGAAGTTACCCATATAGTTTACTGAAGCTGGATTTCCAAGACAATTATCAAAATCACAATAAACACAATAAGGTTCAGTAACTTGCTTTACTGTTATTGGAGTAGCTATCATGGCTTTTACCATGTTAGTCCATAAGGTTACTTATACTAATAAGGTTGTAATTGCATCATTAATATGTATCCCTACTGATCCTCTTACTGCTGGTTGCCTGGCTGAGGGCCACTGGTAATTATTGTTGGCTATTCTTTCCAAAATTTCATAAGCTTCGGTGTAAGATTTGGATAACAGAGCTCCATTTGCTGAAGTATCCACCATTAACCTTGTACTTGGATTTAACCCATTGTAGAAAGTTTCCAATTGAATGCAACAAGGAATACGATGATAAGGACACCTTTTGAGCAATTCCTTGAATCTTTCCCAAGCCTCGTACAAACTTTCATCTTCTAGTTGATGGAAATTGACACAACTTAAAAGTAATATTAAATTCCCAAGTATAAGAGTGTCGTGTTGTATTATAACTCGGTGAGTCCGAAGTCGATCCACAGAGAAAAGATTTAATTTGTTTATTTTATTCTGTTTAAAAATTGAAATTAAAACTTGAATTTAAATAACTTAATTTAAGTAAAACTATGGAATTGAACTAGTTAGGGTTATGGATCCACTTTTAGGAATAAATAAAACTTAATAAATTCTTTTTGCCAATTTAATTAAATTTATTACCCAAAAGATTAATTATACAAATTATTATTATTTTCCCTTTAATTTTATGATGGATTAAGTATTTATTGTGCCAAAATTCATTTTGTCTACAATAAGTCAAAATACTATGGAATTGGCAAAAAGAATTTATTAATTTTTATTTATTCCTAAGAGTGGATCCATAACCCTAACTAGTTCAATTCCATAGTTTTACTTAAATTATGATGGATTAAGTATTTATTGTGCCAAAATTCATTTTGTCTACAATAAGTCAAAATACCATTTCACCATGCCTTATATTAAGATCTTAAGAATTTATTGTGCCAAATTCATTTGTTTATCTACAATAAATCAAATTTTCAAAATATAAAACATGTAAAAATTAAATAGAAAATAATTTAATTTATAAAATTAAAAATAGAATTTGATTAAATCATATTTATTACCTAAGAATTTCACCTTCCCCTAACTAATATTATTTAGTTAAGCATAATTAAAATAAAAAGGAGTAGAATTGAATTACTTATAATTAAAAGTAATAAAAACAACTAAAATTGGAAATAAAACTAATTTTATTTATAAAAATAATTATACAAAATATTAAAAACACACCTGGAAATGAAGATTACAAGGAGATGGAGAGAATTTGAGAAGAAGAGAGTTGTAGAGAGATGATTAAAAATCTAAAATGTGGCTTTATTTATAGAAAAATAAATTCCTAATCTAGCACTTTGCGGTCCATCATAAACTTCATGCATGTGCTCCTCACAACCTTTAGATTAAGATCCAATGGCTGGTCAAACTTCAAAAGTCAACATCACACGTGGCATCATTTGACTCGTCCGATTTGCCCAAGGAACGGTTGAGATTTGGCGGGTTAATGGGTGGATCGGGTCGACCCGAATACAAAGATTGTATCCTCCCACTTGCTTCACCAACCATTGCGACATGGCACAATCATAGCCATTGAATCATGGACAGTTGAGATTTAGTCAAAATTGCCAGCTATTCTATGCACTCATATCTATTGTAAGGTCATTTCTAGGCTTGGCAAAACCCCAGGTCTGGTCCGGGTTTGGTGCAACCCGGGACTGGACTGGACCCCAAAAATTAAAACCCGGACCCGGACAAAACCCGGTTTTTGCATGTCCGGTCCGGGCTTGAGCCCGGCGTGTCCGGGTCCGGGTTTTGTCTTCCGGGTTTCAAAGCCTGGAAACAAAAATTTCAATTACAAAAATAATGGTAAAAAATGACATTTACTTTGAGAATATTTTGCTAACACTGCTTCAACCAATTACTACAATGCCCAGAATTAGTTCAGGATAATTTCTACTACTTTTTCCTTCAGGCTACAACAAAAGTACTGAGTGAAATTGCCAAGGGAGATGCATTTCCATTCACACTGAAACTTCTCTTATTGAAATCCAAATTAAATCAAGAAACATGTACTTGCTCATTTTCTAAGCCATGCATTGGGATTTCTGAAGGGTCAAATTAATTCACAGCAAAAAGAATGTTGAAATCAACCTTCAAGGTAAACCTGCCGTTATTAATGTCTTTGCAAGTAAAAGAATGACAGCAGATATTTGTAAGCAGCATAATTACGCCAAATTAATTTATTCCTGGACAAAGGCCTGCAGCAATTGATTTAGTATGCAAACGAACAAAGGCCTGCAGCAATAGCAACTTCAATTCATTCAAATAACCAGTTACACAAAACTATCGCAGCAACAGCAAGCAAAATCATAGCACTCGGCAACCATGCACAAAATCATAGCAACAGCAAACCAGTGAAGCAAAATAGTAACAGCAAACCAACAACAGCACACAAGATTCACACAGCAATCTGGGACATATCGCAGCAACAGAAGCAACATATTTCCTCAACAGAAGCAACATATCGCAGCAACAGCAAGTCAACACTCGGCAACCATGCACAAAATTGACCGAAAATAAACAAGAATAGCAACAGCCAACACCAACAGAGAAGCAATCGGCAAAAATACAACTGGGAAGACAAAATATAGAAGGAAAAAAATCAATACTTGCGGCTGGCACCTAGCAGTGGTGGCTGTGATGGCAAAATCGGCTCAGGCGGTCAGCAAATGCAAACGAGAACAGGAATTGGAGCTGCTAGCCGACGGTGATGGTGGGTGCTAGCCGGCGGCGATGGTGGGTGCTGCTAGCCGACAGTGGCGGGTTTGGGTTAGGGATTTTCTTATTTGGGTGTTCTCAGTTCTATTTTCGATTTGGAAATTTGGAATCGAAGGCTTTTGTTTTTTTTTTTGCTTATTGCGAATACGGGTCCGGGTGCGGGTTCCGGGTTTTTGAAATTGAACCCGGACCGTACCCGGATATATCCGGGTTTTGAATTTTAAAACCCGGACCCGCTTTTTTTAATATACGGTCCGGGTTTTGCCCGGACCGGATTAGCCGGGTCCGGTCCGGGCGGGTTTTTTTGACACCCCTAGTCATTTCATCATCCAATCAATGCTCGATCAACTGTAAAAGTCAACTTTTTTATACAAGTCCAATTTTAACCCGATCTTGATCGATCTTAAGGTTTTCGGACCTCCGGAATCCAAATTTCACCTCCATTTTTCTATTTGGGGCTCAAAGTACGTGAAATTAATATTTTTCCTAATAAACAAATAAAAATACACAAAATTAAATATATTTAAAACATAATTAATAATTCCTAAAATATTACATAAACACAAATATAAATTATAACATAAGCATAAAATAACATATTATCGCTTGATAATTCAACAATATTTAATACTAATCACACCCCCCAACCAGCTTATTGCTAGCCCTCTAGCAATTAAAGCGTTATATTAAATTAAGATTTATAAAATTCACATGCAAGTTAATAGTTGTTCATCTATCCTCTAAATTACCAAATAAATGAACTCTCCAAAATTTCTTTACCATATTGATGTTCACTCATTATCCAAAATATCATCAAATCTTTTTTTGTGTTCAAGTAATTAACACAATACTTATGGGGCTTCATTAAAAGAAAAACAGCATTTTTGTTCCAAAATTTATTAGAAATTATATCTTTAGGCAATAGATTATTCACACATATTTCTAAAATATTACATTTATAACCCGTGTAGCGAGCTTTAGGTCAATGACTCCCAGACCAGTTGGCCTTAGGGCACTAGGTGTTGAAACACCCCTACGGACTTAATTACTTGGGTTTCTAATAAAAAAATAATATATCTATTACCCATGTAGCGAGCTTTAGGTCAGTGACTCCCAGACAAGTTGGCCTTAGGGCACTCGGTGTTGAAACACCCCTACGAACCTAGTTACTCGAGTTTCTGGGTATAAAAATAATTTTTTGGTTTTTTTGATTTTTTGATTTTTTTTTACAATATACATTTTCTACTACCTTAGATGCTATTCCTAATAAATCAAAAGAACTAAATGTTGTGAAATTTTAACTTACAACCCACTAATATGTGTCATAATGTGTGTGTGAAGAATGATTCAATAATACTTGTTAAATGAGTAAACAATTAAATAACTTAATAACCAAGTGGAGAGTTCACAAATTCGAGTAATTCAAAGAAAAGGGAACAAAAACAATTTACTATGAATTTCAAAATCAAAATATAATACAACAAGACTATTAGGATGCGTCTCAAAAGTTGTGACTCTTTACACAGCCATCCTAGACAAAAAAATTTTTTTTTTTATTTTAACCAAGAAAAGAAAAGAGAAAAGAGAAAAACAACACACATATAAAAATATATATCAATTATCCCCACTCTACAACCTAATCTAAACATTATCTTAAAATTTTATAATTTTACGAATATGCAAAAAAAATAATAATAATAATACAAGAGAATAATAAAAGAAGAATAAAGGGAGGTCTCACCTGAACTTGATGCAAAAGCTTAAAAAAGGATAACAAAGATGAAGAAAAAGTCAATTTTTTTTTTGATAACACCCTTAATACTAAAAAGATGCGTTTCTAGAGGTACTACACTCTCTATATCCTGCCATCTTCGACTCAAATTTGTCTTAAGTTAGTCTTTACAAAAAAAAAAAGAAAAAATTTTTTTATTTTTTTTTGTAAACACATTACCAGGATGAAAACATTCCACAATTAGCAACTATTCCCTCCCCCCAACCTGAAAAAGACATTGTCCTCAATAATGTTTTAAAAGGAAAGAAAAAGAGTTTAGAAGACAGCACATGAACACTAAAACAGAAAATATTTACAGACGGAGAGGTAAATCTAAATCGCACTTCTTATTACTACTACTATTACCGCTACCATCATCCGTTGACCAATTCAGTGCAAAAGTCTTTGGATCTGGCTCTGGTGTATAAGCTTGTAAAAGATCAAGTGACTCATTAGCAGTAGAAGCAGAGATAAAGAGTTTTTTTACAGAATATGGAACAAAATGATTCTTTATTGCATGGTTAATAAAAGTTAGCAAGCCGTCATAAAAATTATTAACATTTAACAAATCGATAGGGTTTGATGAATGTTCAAGTGGGCTCAAGATGCAAATGTAATTAGTGCCTCAAAAGTTGCAAGATCTCCTGTTAAGAAAATAAAAGCATCAGCATGATTCATCATTTCCGATATTCTCTCTTGCATACTTGATACCACTAATTCTTCTCCAATTGGTGGGCCGAACATGCACAATAGCGGTTTCATGGCTTTTGGAATAATGCCTAGTACTTGGCTTCCTCTAGTAAAAACAACTTCTGGACAAGTCTTGATAACCCTCGTTCACCTCCATATACAAGATGCAGTTTCCTCTCTGCTATGACACGACCAATATCTACAGCTGCCTGAACGAACTCTTTGTACTTTCCATAGTTATACCCAGAAAGCACACAAATGTTTTTGAATTGTTTACTCAAAGATGCTGCCATTGGACTAACTTTTCAAAAACAAGTTGTGAGTGTTTGAAAAACGAGCTCATATTTAAAGATCTTGGTAACATAAATAATGAGAAACGGCTGTAAATGGTTTGACATATTTGTCAAATGACGAGTGAAGCTCGTGGCTCAATAATTCAAAAACCAATAATAAAAAGCAAATAATGATTAGAAAAAGCAAACAGTAAAAGAAAACAAATATTTATTAAATATAAAATCACACCGCTAAATGCAATAATGCAAATGATAAAATAACAGTAAAGTAAAATAACAGTGAAGGGAAAGGATATTTACTCGTAGTTGTGATTGTGGCTCACATCTTCCTCTGGTTTTACGTCCAGTAACGGCTTGAACGCCCTCTATAGGTCGAGGATCGGCTTCCCATCCAGTTTTCTTATAAACTGGCAAACAGGGTCTTTTTGAGTCAGATTCCTAAGACATAACTGTGCACTTTGTCTTTGGAATAGTATCCACAAATTGTAAATCTCACGTTGCACCAATCCGCTTCGATGCGTCTCAAGAGATCGTAAGATATCATCCAACGACTCTTTACTCATACTATTTTTAACAAATTTAATTTTATCTTCATGAGTATCAAAAACCATTCCTAAAGATTTACAATTCGGTCGTTTGCAACCAAGTCTTACACAGTTATGACATTTTGAGCCAAGTCGTTTAGTTTTCCTTTTCTTAGCAAACGTACTTTTACCAAAACCAGGCATGTAAGAAACAAATGAATTAGAAAACTCACCTGCTAATTAGACATTTGCTTCAATTAACCAACGAATGTAAGAAGGAATGCCATTGATCATTAACAAACGCAATCGTTCACAACGAGCTTTGTAAATTTTCTTGAGGGCGTTCTGAGAGAGAGAGGGAAAATGCTTATGGAGTTTATGTTGTATTTATTCCATGTTTGATTTTGGGGTTTCAGTTATTGTGGGAAACTGAAGATACCGACTTAAAAAATCACGGAGTACCGTTATCCGCCATTTATACGGAAAATAAATCAAAACACACCAAAATCTAATCTGCAAAATCAAATCAAACGTGAAGGCGAGCAAAAAGAAACACACAATATAAAAGGAAAATAAACTTACATTCGTCCTCTCATTGAGTTAACCTCAAGCTCCATTTGAAATTCATATATGCCTCTCTCTATTGTTCTGAGTTGTCCCTCCAGATCCTCAACATAGGACACGAATTTCGGTACTTGCAGATCCCAAAGTCGATGTGATTTACAGCTTTGTATCAGGCCTCTTAAGTGAAATTTCACACGATGAAATCTTTTAAGATGTGCGAACATGTATTTTCTCATTGAGGTGCTCATGATGTAAAATGAAAATTGATGAAAGAATGTACAACTGTCAAACAAATATGCTTACACAAGAAAACTGATTTAAAAACAATATGTACAGTGCATCAATCTAAAAAAAATCAAACAATGAAACAGCAAAATAATAGTAAAAAAATCAATCATTAAAGACTTAATCAAGAGCTGGTGGGTCACCCAAATTAATTTCGGTGTCCTCATCACGTGGGTGATGTTCCAGATATGGTTTTAATCTTTGACCATTAACTTTAAATGTGACACCGTTATTTGGATTTTCAATTTCTATGGCCCTATATAAATATACATTTTTTACAACAAATGGGCCACTCCATTTTGACTTTAACTTCCCTGGAAATAAATGAAGACGAGAATTATAAAGCAACACTTTTTTACCAATCTCAAATGTTTTCGAAAAATTCTTTTATCATGAAATGCTTTTGTTCTTGTCTTAATGATTCTTGAATTTTCATATGCATCATTCCTTAACTCCTCAAGTTCATTCAATTGCAATTTTCTCATATTACCAGCATTATCCAAATTTGAATTAAAAGCTTTAATAGCCCAAAGTGATTATGTTCAAGTTCAACAAGTAAATGACAAGGTTTACCATAAATTAACCGATAGGGTGACATTCCTAATGATGTTTTGAATGCAGTACGGTAAGCCCAAAGTGCATCATTAAGTCTAAGAGACTAATCTTTTCGGTTTGGGTTAACCGTTTTTTCCAAAATTTGTTTTATCTCCCTATTTTCTAATTCAACTTGACCATTTGTTTGAGGATGATAAGGGGTAGCAATTTTATGTGTAATTTCATATTTCTTCATTAACAACTCAAATGACTTATTACAAAAATGCTTACCCCCATCACTGATAATGACTCGAGGGATTCCAAATCGACTTAAAATATTTTCTCTTCAAAATTTAACCACAGTTTTACTATCATTATTTCGACAAGAAATTGCTTCAATCCATTTTGAGACATAATCAACAACAACTAATATATACACAAATCCAAAAGATGATGGAAATTGACCCATGAAATCAATTCCCCAATAGTCAAATATTTCAATTTCAAGTATTGGATTTAAGGGCATAATGTTTCTTTTTGTAATTGATCCCAATTTTTGACATTTTTCACAACTTTTGCAGAATTCACATGTGTCTTTGAACATAGTAGGCCAATAAAATCCATACTGCAAAATTTTAGTAGTAGTTTTTCTTGAAGAAAAGTGACCACCACATGCTTCAGAATGACAAAAATTAATGACACTACTTACCTCATTATCAGGAATACATCGTCGAAAAATCTGATCTGGGCAATATTTGAACAAATAAGGGTCATCCCAATAAAATTTCTTTACTTCAACCAAAAATTTCCTCTTCTCTTAAGCATTCCATTGCAAAGGCATTTTACCTGTAACAAGAAAATTAACAATGTTAGCATACCATGGCATTGAAGTAACAGAAAATAAAAATTCATCAGGGAAATAATCATTCATGGGTGTTATATCATAGCAGAATTCAGATGTGAGTCTTGATAGATGATTCGCAACAACATTTTCAGCAGCCATTTTATCTTTGATGGTAAGGTCAATTCTTGTAGTAACAAAATCCAACAAATTAGTCTCGGTTTGGCATCCTGTTTACTCATCAAATATCTCACAGCAGTGTGATCAGTAAACACAACAGATTTAGAGCTAAGCAAATATGAACGGAATTTGTTTAATGCAAATACCACAGCAAGTAATTCTTTTTCAGTTGTAGAATAATTCATTTGAGCACTATCCAAAGTCTTACTCGCATAATAAATCACAAAAGGCTTACCATCCATTCTTTGTCCTAAAACAGCACCAACAGCAAAATCACTCGCATCACACATTAATTCAAATGGCAAAGACCAATGAGGAGATTGCATAATAGGTGCAGATGTTAAAAGACAAATTATTTTTTCAAAAGATTTTTAACAATCATCATTCCATTCAAACGGTGCATCTTTTAATAAGAGGTTACAAAGTGGTTTAGATATGGCACTAAAGTTTTTTATAAACCTCCTATAAAATCCCGCATGTCCTAAAAAGGATCGTACATCTCTAACTGTTTTTGGTTATGGCAATTTAGATATGACTTCGATTTTTTCTTTGTCAACTTCAATTCTTTTAATAGAAACAACATGACCCAAAACAATTCCAGAAGTAACCATGTAGTGACATTTTTCCCAATTCAACATGAGTTCTTTTTCAACACATCTTTTTAAAACTTTCTCCAAATTATCAAGGCAATCATCAAAAGAATTCTCAAACACAGTCAAATCATCCATAAAGACTTCTAAACAATGTTCAACTATATCACAAAAAATGCTTAACATACATCTTTGAAATGTTGCAGGAGCATTACAAAGCCTAAATGGTATTATTTTAAATGCAAATGTTCCAAAAGGACATGTAAATGTGGTCTTTTCTTGATCCTCAAGTGCTATAGGAATTTGATAATAACCTGAATATCCATTTAAAAAACAGTAGTATGGATGTGCTGCTACTCTTTCTAAGATTTGGTCAAGGAATGGTAATGGAAAATGATCTTTTCTAGTGGCTTCATTTAATTTTCTATAATCAATGTACATGCGCCAACTAGATATAATTCGTGTTGGAATTAATTCACCTTTTTATTTTTAACAATAGTGATTCCAGATTTTTTAGGCACTACTTGTTTAGAACTTAACCACTTACTATTAGAGATAGGGTAGATAATTCCCACATCAAGCAATTTAAGGACTTCTGTTTTGACTAGCTCTTTCATATGTGAGTTTAATCTTCTTTGAGGTTGTTGACATGTTTTAGCATTTTCTTCCAAATTAATTCTATGTGTGCCGATTAAGGGATTAATGCCTTTAATATCATTTAAAGTCCATCCAATTGCATTTTTATACTTTTTAACAACAGTTAGTAACTTACCTTCTTGGACACTTGTTAAAGTAGAAAAAATCACAATAGGATAAGTTTGTTCTTCTCCAAGAAAAGCATATTTCAATCCCTCAGGCAAAGGTTTCAATTCCATTTTAGGTGCTTCTTATTGTTCTGTCTTTTCAATACTTTCAAACTCCTCAAATTTTGGCTCGTCATCATAATTTTGTGAAGTCTGTACAGAATCAAGCAACGAATTTATATTAGTAATATCAAGTTCAAGTTGCTTATTTGACTCAATTGAATTAACTAAACAAACATTAAAAAGTTCAAAAAAATCCTCTTTTTGAATATTTTCCTCGATACAAGATTCAACCAATTCCTTTTGTTCATCAGTATCATCTTCATTCTCATTTTCTTCATTAGGTTGCCTGTACATATTGAAAACTTGCAATTCCAAAGTCATATTCCCAAAGGATAAATTCATTAAACCATTCCTACAATTAATCAAAGCATTAGTAGTTGCTAAAAATGGTCGACCTAAAATTACAGGAATTGGTTTATAATTATTCACAACAGGTTCAGTTTCCAAGACAATAAAATCCACAGGATAAATGAATTTATCAACTTGTACTAAAACATCTTCCACTATTCCTTTTGGTACTTTAACTGATCTATCGGCGAGCAGAAGTGTAGTTGAAGTTAATTTTATCTCACCAAGATTAAGTTGAAGATAAACTGAATATGGAAGCAAATTAACACTAGCACCAAGATCTAGTAAAGCATGCTCAATTATGTGGTTAGCAATAATGCAAGAAATGGTAGGACAATTAGGATCTTTATATTTTAACTTATTATTAATAGACAGAATTGTACTTACTTGTTCGGCCATGAAAGCACTCTTTGTGCATGTTGATTGTTAATAACATCTTGCTTTCTGATGAATGAATGCATTGTGTCTTCTAGATTTTTCCAGGGTGGTGGAACATATAATGGATAAGGCTGAGGAGTTTGAAAATTTTGTGGAGGTGGTGCTTGTGAAGATTGTGCATTATTATTATTCCTCCAACTGAAATTCGGATGATTTCGCCAACCAGGATTATAAGTCTGTGAATATGGGTTTGGTTTATTGAAAGTGTTGATGACATTAGCTTGATTATTTAGACATTCTTTAAGTGCAGGCAAAGTGGGACACTCTTGGGTGAAATGATCATTTGAACTACATATGTTATATGCAATTTCTTGAATAGATTTTACTTGATCACTCTTTTTATGCTCCAAAGATGGTTGTTGCTTATTTGTCAATTCAAAAGTTCCAACAATATCCCAATGTTGTGCATTTTTAGCTAATTGGTCGAGGTAATCTAGTGCAACTTCAGGATTTTTATCCCTAAATTCACCATTACACATCATTTCAACAACCTATCTACTTTGGGATATTAAGCTCTCGTAGAAGTAAGTGACCAATCGCCAAGTTTCAAAACCATGATGTGGGCATATGTTAAGCAACTCTTTAAACCTATCCCAACATTGGTATAATGTTTCTCCATTTTTTTGAGTGACAGAAGTGATTTGCCTTTTAAAAGAATTTGTTCTATGAGGTGGAAAGAATTTTTTCAAAAATTGTTCTTGCATGTTATTCCAAGTTCTTACTGATCCAGATCTAAGGTTTTGTAGCTAAGTTTTAGCTTTATCTTTTAATGAAAAAGGAAAAAGCTTTAATCTAATTATGTTCATGCTACAATTTTGATCCGTGTATGTATTACAAACTTCCTCAAAATCTCTTAAATGCAAGTACGGATTCTCATATTCTAAAACATGAAATGTTGGTAAAAGTTGGATAATACCTAGTTTAAAGTTGAATCGAGATGCTTCTAGAGGAAATACTATACACGACGGTGCTCCGGTTCTGGTTGGATTCATATAGTCTCTTAACGTTCTTGGTTGATTCTGATCATGCCCATGCTGAGATTGGTTGTCTCCCTGATCAATTTGAGGATTAAGTTCGCCCAAAATATTTTCTCCTTGATTCTCATCCATGATTAGTGGTGGAGATTGAGATCTACGAATTAACCTGCCACTTGGAGATCGAGACCAGCGTCTCATGCAATAGTTATGTTATAAAGATAATATTTACATAAATTAATAACAAATTAAATATGCAAATAATATAAGTATACAAAAGAAATTAAATAACATTTTTGGTGGTTGAACCCACCAATAAAAAATAAATTAAGTATAAAATAAATACAAAAGAAAGAAAAAGAAAGAAAAAATGGTGGTTGAACCCACCAATTAACAATAAATAATAAATAAATGTAAAATAATAAAATAAAATAAAAAAATGGTGGTTGAACCCACCAATTAAGAAAAATAAAAAAATGAAAATTAAATAACTAAAAATAAAAATTAGAGTTAGTAGTTAGTTTGGTGGTTGAACCCACCAATAAAGTGAAAATAAATAAATACGAAATTAAATAAATGCAGAAAATTAAATAACTGAAATAAAAAAAATTAGAAGTTAGTAGTTAGTAAGTTAAAAGTTAGTAATTAGAGTTAGTAGTTAAAATTAGTTTGGTCCAAATTAAGTCCAAAATATGTCCAAATATGTCCAAAATATGTCCAAGATATAAGTCCAAGTCTTGATTATTTGAGGAATTTCGTCTAGGGATTCAATTCCAAATTATTTTTAATTTTATGGCCAAACTGTAATTTTCAAAAATTTATAGTTGAGCAATTTAGGATGACAGTGAGACAACGGAAAGATGTTGGGGTCTGAATGGAATTACCAGCAGTTTGGGCTAGAAATGAAAATTGTTGGGGTGAAATGAAAATTATGAAAGATACTGGGTCAAAAGAGAATTTAAGAAAACAAAGAGGGGGAGAATGAAAATTTACAAAAAGAGAAAAATAAAAAAGGAAAAATAAGGCAAAATAAAAATATTTCCCCAGCAACGGCGACAAAAACTTGACACAACTTAAAAATAATATTAAACTCCCAAGTATAAAAATGTTGTGTTGTATTATAACTCGGTGACTCCGAGGTCGATCCACAGAAAAAAGATTTAATTTGTTTATTTTATTTTATCTAAAAATTGAAATTAAAACTTGAATTTAAATAACTTAATTTAAGTAAAACTATGGAATTGAACTAGTTAGGGTTATGGATCCACTCTTAGGAATAAATAAAACTTAATAAATTCTTTTTGCCAATTTAATTAAATTTATTACCCAAAAGATTAATTATATAAATTATTATTATTTTCCCTTTAATTTTATGATGGATTAAGTATTTATTGTGCCAAAATTCATTTTGTCTACAATAAGTCAAAATACCATTTCACCATGCCTTATATTAAGATCTTAAGAATTTATTGTGCCAAATTCATTTGTTTGTTTACAATAAATCAAATTTTCAAAATATAAAACATGTATAAAATTAAATAGAAAATAATTTAATTTATAAAATTAAAAATAGAATTTGATTAAATCATATTTATTACCTAAGAATTTCACCTTCCCCTAACTAATATTATTTAGTTAAGCATAATTAAAATAAAAAGGAGTAGAATTGAATTACTTATAATTAAAAGTAATAAAAACAATTAAAATTGGAAATAAAACTAATTTTATTTATAAAAATAATTATACAAAATATTAAGGTTTTCGGACCTCCGGAATCCAAATTTCACCTCCATTTTTCTATTTGTGGCCTCGAAGTACGTGAAATTAATATTTTTCCTAATAAACACATAAAAATACACAAAATTAAATATATTTAAAACATAATTAATAATTCCTAATATATTACATAAACACAAATATAAATTATAACATAAGCATAAAATAACATATTATCGCTTGATAATTCAACAATATTTAATACTAATCAGAAATAAGTAATTTCATTCTGCAACTTTGTATTTTTTTGTTGGTAGAAAATATTTCATTAGGAATTTATCAGCCAGTTCATTCCATATAGTGATGGAATCAGATGATAACGAATTTAACTATGCTCTTGCTCAATCTCTTAATGAATAAGGGAAGAGCCTTAGCTTTAAGGCATCTTGTGTTGCTCAACAATCTTGAAAGCACCACTTACTTCCAAGAACAATTTCAGATGAAGATGAGGATCTTCATTAGGCAATCCATTGAATTGTCCCACTATTTGTAACATTTGAAACATCATTAGTTTTAACTCAAAATTTACTGCTACTACCTCAGGTCTGATGATCTCAGGGTGTACAACTTACGGGGTTAGTACAATGTAATCTCTTACAGCTCTGTCTCTGTCATCAGCCATGTAAATAATGTTGTTATTGCCTGGCTGTCTCCCATTAGCATGTTCGTTCTGGTCTTCTTGAATTTTGACTGGTTGTAGGGGCCTGTGAGGATTCAAGTTTTGCGCATCCTGTAAATTATTCATGCTTGAAGCAATTTCTGAATTCCTTTGTTCTCTTCGTAATCTCCTGCAGTCCTTTCAATTTTAGAATCGAATTGGAATGCCACAAATCTGTCTTTGAGCATGCATTCTGAAAGCGATTCCCCCATTTTTTATCACAAAAAAACTTGCATAATTTCTCTTCTACATAGTGTGGCCCAAACCTACCATTGTTCCAAGTGAATAAATACACCTTATAACCCAAATCAACAAGATTGCTAGCTTGAATAACTTCTCTAAACTCATATATCATCCGTACATTTCTATCATTCCCATTTGGTTTCTCATTTAGATTCAAAATTTCATTAAAATCACTATAACACGGCCATGGTTTTGAGAACAGACCTACTAGCCTTCGCAACAAAGTCCATGTATACTTCTTTTGTTGTGTATCTGGGTGCCCATAAACTTCAATACATCGCCAAGTCTTGCCACTGTCATACTGCACTTCAGAGTTAATGTAATGCCTCCTGGAGGAGACAACATTTATACTAATATCTGAGGTCCACATCATTTTTATGCCTCCACTTTTACCTTTTCTACTTACCGTAAAACAATTACCTAATTTAAATCTTCTGCATTCTTCATTAACTTGTCTAAACTCCAACTTCATTTCACAAATAAAAACAATCTGAGGTCTATGATTTTGGAGAATTTTCTTTGTGGCTAGGCGCATTCAGAGATTCCCCAAACTCCGAACGTTCTAGCTAATGAGTTTCATAGCAGTCGGTAGAGCTGTTTAACAATCTCTGTTGTTATATCTTCTAGAACTGTTTCTAAGTCCTCTAAAGCCATGGCGTTGTGTTGTTCCTAGGCTAATTCAATCTTCATCGCAGGGGCATTGATTTGGAGCTTGTTGTTGAGAGCTTTGCTTGGGCTGTTTAATTTTGCCTGTTTTGATTATGGATTTTGCCCACTAATTATACTGTTTAGTTGGCCCATTTACTGGCTCGTCAACCTCCGAGATGTGTTGACTACATGTTTCTTGTGGATTTTGAGCAACCTTATTTTTTGTTTCATTTAAGCTTCCACTCTCCTGCTTTCTATAGTTTTCCGCCTTAATATCCCCTTGTTTGGGAGAAAATTTGACAACTGCATTAATAAGCTTTTTATTCCATACATCTTGTAGCTCGTTGTCTTTGAGATTTGTAGCTCATATAGCTGCTCACATTGAATGTTCCTCTGTTACCTTTGTCTCATTACACACCTACATTAGAACAATAGATTCATCTTTATGGCTTTGACTCGACCCATTATCTTCAACCAGGCTGACCTGTTGATCATGGTTTTGAGTTTCTGTGTTTGTCGTTTTAGAACTTTGCTAGTTATGCTCTCTACTCTATTTTTTCTCTTCAATTTTTCCTAGCCCCTTCAACCACTGTTGATGAAGCTTTGAGCCATAGTCCATAAGTTAGTTTCTCCTTTGATTGCCCCTTTGTATTTGAGACACTCCCTGTGTTGGTGTCCAACAAGCCTACAACAAAAATAGAAATCTAGGGAGTCTTTCATATTGAACACCTATTGGGGTTTTAACTCCATCGTTTTGTTAAAAAAATAGAATTTTTTTTCAGTGGTTTGGTAATGTCCACAAAAATTCTTACTCGTACAATAGGTCCTAGGCATTCCAATATTTCATCAGTATGCGCCTCTTCCAACTTCTCTATCAGGGACCCTACCTTCCCTATCACATATTTTTTTCATACATATAAAGAGCACATTGTGTAATTGTACCCAGAATGAAGTGTTTAAGAAAGATTGCTTTTTTATATCCCTCATTCCCATTGGTTCTGTAAAGACTATTAAGGCATTATAAAAGTGCCAACGGCCGCTAGTGAATACCTTTTTCTTTTCTTCCTCTGAGCCAAATTTAAACACGAAAAAAATTCTCCCCCAAGTTCTCTATTTTCACCTTTTTAAGAGTCCTTCATACTTGTCTCACAGTTATTCTCAGCCCTTCTATATGTATTCCTCAATTCAGAAGGATTTTTCTAATCAAACAGTGGGCTACAAGCATTTCTTCTTTTTCCTTTATTCTCCCCTCGAAAAGTACTTTGTCTTCTTCTTCCTCTTCCAACGTGATAGAGCTGCACTTTTTAATTAACTCCTCCGTATCCATTTGACCACAAGCAACAAATTGCCATTGTTTTACATCTTTTTCAAGCCTTAATAAATGCAGCAACTTTCGTATTAAACACACTTACTCCTTTAGCTTAGTCAATTGCTATCTTTTAAAACCCAAAATCTCACCCATGTTTACACACCCACGCTTATTGTTTCCACACCTAGAAAAGCATATCACCGAACACCCAGTCCACCCAACTTGTGAGTGACAATATAAGGATTATGACAATCTTGTTTGCTGCCATTCTGAGGTTTCCTCTGAGAGAGAACCTTAGAATGAGAATTGTCTTTGTGTCTTTTAAACCTTTATAACTACATGCATTTAATTATTGAGTTCATTAGTGGTCAATCATCAATGTATCATTTTCTCAAATGCAAAGTGATACAGTTATTGAAACATACTTTACTAACAAAATCAATTGAGCTAAATGGTCTAGTAATTATTTGTATTATTGATTTTCAATTAATGTTATTCAAATTTTATTCATATTTAAATATGTATTATTAGTCATGTTAAATTATTTAAAAATAACTAATTTAACTATTGTGATATAATTAAAAAAAATGCAATATTATATTGTGTTATTTAAGTATTTATTATTAGTTATATTAACTTATTAAAGATTAATCAATTTTATATATAAATTATTATAAGATCATAACTAATAAATTATTTAGTTATATTTTTAATATATAAAAATTAAAATATTATATTATATTAAAAATTATATTTATTTATTATATTACAAAGTGAAAAAAAAAGACAAGCTAATAATGCACCTTTATACAGCAACTTGGTGCACTAAACATGAGGTTGCATTGCATTCCTATGGAACGCAAAGTACCAGCCCTAGCTAGGCAAAATACCCAATGTGAACCGATCTGATCAGTAAAATATCGGGTTCGGATCAGATCAGATTATTAACAAAATTCGATCGGGTGTAACTTTGCCAACCCGATTGGTTTTACTTCAGAATTTAAAAAAAATTAATGAAACAAGTGGCAAACAAAACAAACAATAAAAGTTTTAGATCAGATTCACACCACACGTAAAACAAATCTTAGATCTACATGAAAAAATTTGTAAAGACATATATGCGCTCACACGACACACTCATAACATACATAGTCACACACAAATAGAGCTCGAGCCTCGAAGATCGGAGATGTCGAGATGCCAAACAACGAAGTAATAGCCAATCGATCAAAGATGCAACCGCATGAACCATCAGCTAGCAAATTGGAGATACAATCGCGCGAACCACCAACCAGTAGTCACTGACCCAGCCATGCGAAGCCAAGCCATCGCTGCAACCACGACGCGCCAACGCAATCTGCTGCACCTCTACCACTGCCGCTTGCTGTCGTTGGCTTTACCAATTTCCACAATCGCTGCAACTTGAATCACCTCCACAGTCACTATCCCAAGTTCTTTCGTGGTATTGACTATGTTATTTTTGAAAGAGCAAGAATTTACCTTCACACATACTTTTGATTTGTGGAGAACTTGTGAGACATGTTAAACTCGAATTCGACATGGTGGGTATCTGAAAAAGACAGTCCGACACCCAAGTCAGTGTTTGATTTTAAGGTCTAATGAAAGCAAGAACAATAAACAAGATCAGGGGTTTTTTTTATTTAGAAGGATCCCTTTTTTTCTTGGTAAAATGGTCTCTATTTATAGTTAATAGATGACATGAGTCTAGGTTTTTGTCTTAGTCTCTCTCCTTGATGACATGTGCCACCAATTGTTATTGCACACGTGGACATGAATTTGTTCGTAGGGAAATAAATATATTTATTCCACACCTACATCATTTATTCTGTGCCTATATACTTCCCCACTCCTATGATCTTGGGCGTGAACCCCGGAATCCCAGAATTAGAATGATTTTTTTCTCTTAGTTATTATCATAAATCTCAGGGGAATTTTGTTCCAGCGTTACTTTCTCCAGAATAGATTGAATATAAACTATTTGCTTATTTGATTTTTTGGGATTGTTTCTTTGTTTCTTTTTTATTTGGACACTTGGCGTAATTTTGTGCCTCTAAGTTATGGTACATACATCACTCCCCCACAAGTGTATTTTTATTTAAAAATATCTTATTCAAAAATGGCAGTTGAAATTCTAGTTATGCAACCCAAGAGGGGGGTAAATTGGGATTCTAAAAATTATTCAATTTTAAAACAAAACATCATGCAAATCTAAAACGAATTTAAAACAATAACAATTAAATCAATCACAATATAAAAAGATAAGGGAAGAAAGATTCAAACATGAAGATTTTTACATGGTTCGGCCACACTTCCCCTACGTCCACACCTCCAAGCTTTCCGGGCTTGAGGATTTCACTAAGCAAGCCTCCAATGCTTCAAATGCTTATACTTGATTTCTAAGGTGTCAATGAACCTTTACAACAAGAGATTATCCCCAATCTTTTAACCTAAGTGTATTCCAACACTTAAAATCACTCAAAGTAAAAGTTACAAATTATTTTCTCTTACACAATATTTAAGATTACAAATCAATGTCCAATGTGTGAATAGATGAAGTAAGAATGTGTTTAAAGCTCTATGAAGATTGTATTCTCGAATACAAGCTCAATGGTTGTATTGTGATCAATCTTCTTTGAATTTGAATGTGCTTATTTTTTTCATGTCTGGTCTTCTGGCCATGCACTCACTCCTGTTACGAGAATGTCTTCATTTGCAGCTCACCACTATACTTGGAGCTGAAAAACTAGCCGTTACAAACTGTTGGCCCAAAAATGGTTCACCGTTAACTATTAACAGTTAATCGTTTACGCTGGTCAAAAGTTACCGTTGGGTCAAATTTCAAATAAACGGTTTGCCATTTAGGATTACCTTTTCATCGTTAAATTCCAGAGACCTGTAAGATAAAAATCAGTTATCCGTTTATAGTAAACGGTTAAGGCTTTGCATGAAGTGACTTCTCTGGATATTATTGGTTAACCGTTTGTAATAAACAGTTCGTTGTTTGTTTCCAGTAACCTGCAAAATGAACATCAGTTATCCGTTTATAGTAAACGGTTAAGGCTTTGCATGAAGTGACTTCTATGGATATTATTGGTTAACCGTTTGTAATAAATGGTTCGCCGTTTGTTTCCATTAACCTACAAAATAATTCAACCTTATCCAATTTTGTTAAACAGTGCTAGAGGAGTACAACCTTCAATTCTGGATGTTATCGGTTAACTGTTTAAATAAACGATACACCATTAAATTTCAGTAGCCTTTCCATCTTTTGCAAGTTCCATTTTTCATAAACGGTTAGAGCTTAGGCAATATGTTGCTCTCTGGTATTAATCGGTTAACTGTTTAAAAGAAGCCGGTTTACCATTTATTTCTAGAATCACATTTTAAACCAGATTTTGCAGAGAATCTTTTTCTAATTTGAAAGTCCATATTTTATGAGTATGAATGGAATGATTATAAGGCTTTCGTTTACTAAGAAATAGTTCCAACATTTTTATCAAAAACCATTTAAAGTTTGTTATCATCAAAATCAATATTATTAACATATTCATGTTAATAGCAGTTTTATAATATATGTTATTTTTCTCGGAATACTTTCTAGAAGTAATGGGATTCATCGTACCCCTCTATTTTTTTATTTTATTATTATTATTATTATTTTACATTACACGTGAATATTTAACTAATAGCTGAGTTGGTTAACAAAAATGCCTTTCTTAACTTTACTAGTAAGGGGTTACTAGGGCTTTTGGCCCTTTTGAATTTATTTAAATGATTAGTTTAACTTTTTTTTCTAGATTACTACTTTTCTTCATCTCTTTTTTCACATTTTTCAAAAATTCTTCTCTTTCAACTTTTTCATGACTCCAACCTCCAATGCCTTTACTTACATTTTTTTTATCACTTTCTTTTTTTTTTCCCTCAAAGCTCTTTCTTTGTCACTTTCTTCTACTCAAGGCCTTTTCCTCATTACTTTCTATCGTTGAAAGGCTTTCCAGTAAGTTTCAGAACATGCTTCATTCCTTATTTTTCATTATCATTTATTCATTATTTATTATTATTTTATTTTTTGTTCTTCTTTCTCACCTCTTTTTGCTTTTTTTCTTTTTTTTTTGGCTGGTTTCCTCTCTGGTGGCCTTTTGCCATTTTTTTTGTTTTCTCTCTCGGTTCTTTTTCTTTTTGTCCCTTTTTTTGCTCTTTTTTTGTGTGTGTGTTCCTTCTCCTCATGGCCTTTTACCTTTTTGCTTTTTTTTTTTTGTTTCTGCTGTCTCTCTCTCTCTCTCTCAATTTTTCAGTTGGTTTTGAATTTTAGTTTCATAATTGATTATAGCTTTTAATCCCAAAAAGCATCAGACATATTGCTTCAATATATTGATTCTCATTGCTTCAGTATATTGCATCAGATTTTTGTTTATGCTCCTTGTTTCTGCTCTCTTTTTTTTTAATTCAGTTTTGAATTTTTCGCAATTTGATTTTTGATTTGATTTTTTTTACAGGAACATGGTTGCCCCCTAGA
Source organism: Citrus glauca (assembly GCA_029633175.1). Lineage (NCBI taxonomy): Eukaryota > Viridiplantae > Streptophyta > Magnoliopsida > Sapindales > Rutaceae > Citrus > Citrus glauca. The sequence continues at coordinate 19,214,838 of JAQOOD010000004.1, forward strand.
GTAGAGAGGCTCTCATTTGACCGATTTGTTGAATATGTGGACCTTAGCCCTAATGTCCAGTTGAGAGAGCTTGTGGATAATGTTGATATTATGGACCTCGGAATTGATAAGGAGTCGATTTTACTTTACCGCTAGTAAATTGAAATATTATCATTCATATTTCTCCCCTGCTTATGGAATTTTTTGCTCATTGTGGAGTTTCGCCCTCGATGATTAACCCCTGTGTTCAAATAATATTAAAAGCCTTTGCCACCACTAATTTGGCTCTTAAGGGATCCCATTTCCTTTCCTTATATGATTTCTTAATATGTTATAGACTTAAACTTTATAGTGGTCCTAAGGATGAAAGGGATTCATGGTTCACCACAATGAGGTTTGAAGATAAGGGTGTTTTTTACAAAATTCTTTCTTTAATGAAAAAGGACCAGTTTAGGGAGTGATTAGTCAACTATCTTGTAATAGTTACTGGCTATTGGTGTAGGAGGGAGCATGTGAAATCTTATGTTCTCAGTTATGCCTTTTGAAAAAAGCTCTGTAAGTTTGTATTCCATTTTGTTTTGCTATATGTTGATGACTTTTGTTTTGTTGTTTGCGTTACCTTTTTTTTTAGTTGTACATATTGTTGATCCTCCTTTATTGGGCGCTCGATTGGTGTATTTGGAGAGAAATTTTAGGGAAAAGTAAATCAATTAAAAAGAAGGCGCAAGTCAGAGAGAAGATTCCTATTGAGAGACAAAGGGGCGAAGCTAGCGATGTTGCTAAAAAGCGATCTATGGAGAAATGTGATGTTCCTATCTAGGGAGCTTCATCTGGGCGTAGGAAGACAATGGCTAATCCTACACAAAAATACTCATAGCGAGAAACCCAGAAATGTTGGTCCACGGAAAGAGAAATATTATGATCCTTCAAAAGGGATGCAAAAGGAGAGGCTAAGCAAAGTTCTTCTTCCAACCGATTTCGAAAAGTCAGAATCCAATGGTATATAAGTTCCTTTGCTCCCGCTTATGTTGTTATTTTATGTATATATGTATTATTCTCTTAATACTTTTTAGTTTTTAGAAAATCATGATGAATATCTCTTTCGATTCCCCAAAGTAAAAGCTCTGCTAGAGAAAATAGCTATACAATTAAAACAAAACATGAAGTCTGGTAAGAATAAATGGAAAAACTAATAACAAAGGAAAAGTCATAAAAATCCAACATTTATCATCGTTCCTCCTCTTTTGATTTTTTCCTGCATGAGAATTGTTATCCTCTCTGTCACCGGAAAAAGCTTTCTTACTCGAGCAACTCTTAAATAAAATTTCCTTGCCACCAATCCTATGGCCCTCTTTTGTCACTACTCCTTTGTGAGTGACAATATGAGGATTATGACAATCCTGTTTGCTGTCATTCTGAGGTTTCCTCTTAGAGAAAACCTTAGAATGAGACTTGTCTCTGTGTCTTTTAAGTCTTTATAACTACATGCATTTAATTATTGAGTTTGTTAATGGTCAATTGTCAATGTATCATTTTCTCAAATGCAAAGTGATACAGTTATTGTAACATAATTTACTAACAAAATGAATTGAGTTAAATAGTCCAGTAATTATCCGTATTATTGATTTTCAATTTACGTTACTCAAAATTGTCATATTTAAATATTTATTATTAGTCATGTTAAATTATTTAAAAATAGTTAATTTAACTATTGTGATATAATTAAATAATGTAATATTATATTGTGTTATTTAAGTATTATTATTAGTTATATTAACTTATTAAAGATTAATCAATTTTATATTTAAATTATTATAATATAATAAATAATACATTATTTAGTTATATTTTTAATATAATAAAAATTATAATATTATATTATATTTCATTAAAAAAATTATATTTATTTATTATATTACAAAGTTAAAAAAAAAAAGGCAAGCTAATAATGCACTTTTATACAGCAACTTGGTGCCCCAAACATGAGGTTGCATTGCATCCCCATGGAACACGGGGGTACTAGCCCTAGCTGGGCAAAATACCTGATCTAACTTGATTTGATCCAAAAAATATCGGGTTTTGATCGGATCGAATTATTAACAAAATTCGATCGGGTGTAACTTTGCCAACCCCATCGAGTTGGCTTCAAATTTTTTTAAAAAAAAATAATGAAACAAGTGGCAAACAAAACAAACAATAAAAGTGTTAGATCGAATTCACACCACATGCAAAACAAATCTTAGATCTAAATGAAAAGATATGTAAAGACACATATGCACTCACTGCACACACAAATAGTACTCAGGCCTCAGAGATTGGAGATGTCGAGACGCCAAACAACGAAGCAGCAGCCAATAGATTAGAGATGCAATCGCATGAACCAGCAGCTAGTAGATCAAATATGCAACCGCGCAAACCAGCAGCCAGCAGTCACTGACGCAACCGTACAAAGCCAAGCCATCGCTGGAACTACGACGCGCCAACGTAATCTGTTGGACCTCAACTGCTGTCGCTTTCTGTCGTTGGCTCCACCGGTTTCTACAACCGCTGCAACTTGACTCACCTCCACAGTTATTGTCACCAAGTATTTTCATGGTATTGACTATATTGTTTTATATAATTTAATTTTTTAAAAAAAAAACTTAAAACAAAATTATATCATAAGGTAAGGTTGATTGTTTTGCTTGATAGCATCTGAAATTAATATGACCACAAAAATATAGAATGGATATTCATATAACCCGCATACTTTTTAATCCAAATTAATTCGGATCAGATTAGATTAACAATTCAACGTTCAGATGATTTTTTTCCCAACTCAATTGACCTGAAACTCGATCAGATTAATCTAAACCCGATCCGAATCCATTTTTACCCACCCCTAGTACCAACTGCCGTTAAAGGAAAAAATGAAAAGGCAGTAGGAGAGTCAAATATCACCATTTAATTTTAATAAGACCCAAAAAAAGGCCAATTTCTGAATAAATTCAAGGAAATTCACAAATGAACTCAAAGAAGGCAAAAGGACAACAGAAATACAACGTTCAATTTCCGTTTCACACGTTGAGTTCTGCTTCTTCATTATATGCCATAAACACCATCGTTGCCTAGTAGTAGGAAAAACATTGTCAATTGCCTTTTGCATTGCCTTGTCATGATCTGTAATGATACCAAGGGGAGGAGAATTAGACATGCATGACAACCACGTCTCAAATAACCACATAAATGTCTCAGTATTCTCGCGAGAAATTAATCTGCATCCCAACAAAATATATTGTCCATGGTGATTAACTCCGACAAAGGGCGCGAATGGCATGTCATACTTGTTGGTCAGATATGTAGTGTCAAATGTGATGACATCTCCTAAATATTTGAAAGCTACCATACTCCACGAATCTGCCCAAAAAACATTCTTTAATAGATCCTCTTCATCCAAATCAATGCTAAAAAAAAATTCATTACATTTTGCTTGCTTTTTCTGGAAGTACTTTAAAAGCGTCATAGCATCTCCTTCCTCAAGTTGTAATTGCCTTGTTTTCTCAACAAAATTTCTACAATCTTTTTCTAAGAATGACACATTTTCATACCTACCGGCTCCAACAATAATAGAATTGAAATTTTGGGCAATTCTAATTCCTGCACAATCATTCATTTCAATTTGTTTTTTGGCACTTGCACTAATTCTGCGATTGCATGGGAAATACCTAGCTTTGTCTGGACTCAATCCATGGTTGTGTTGAAGATTTAAAGTTCGAAGAACCCATTTTCCATCTTCATTTAGACAACCTCCAAGTTTTGCATCACAACGATTTTTCACATTTGGTTTCGGCTTCAATGTATTAGCAGATTTACTTTCTGACTTGCCGCTACGCCCACATGCAAATGTCGCGTATTTTACAATTCCATCGGTCCCCTTCTTAGTACTTCGAACCTTCACAGAAAACCCCTCTTGTTTACCATAAACTTTGTAAAATACAAACATTTCTTCATGATTATCTAATAACATTCCAAAGTTGGACATTTGTTTAGTTCCACAATTTCATTTACATCGTTAGCTCTTGTTTCTTGCAACTCTTCAAATGCATGCTCATTTTCCAAATACTACATTTCTACAAAATAATTAACATTTGTATTAAGAAACTTATATAATATTTTGTCTAGTAACGAAAATTCCTAAAAATTTAAATATATAAAAAACATCCACAAATTTTTATAATTTATTCCATTATCTCCAGCAATTTAAATTATAAAATTCTAACAACTTAAATATATAAAACACATTCGAAAATTGTTATAATTTATTCCATTATTTTCAGCAATTTAAAATATATAAAAAAAATCCTAACATATATAAAACATATTTAGAAATTGTTATAATTTATTACATTATTTCCAGCCATTTAAATTAAGAAAAATCCTAACATATATAAAACACATTTAGAAATTGTTATAATTTATTCCATTAGTTCTAGCCATTTAAATTAAGAAAAATCCTAACATATATAAAACACATTCAGAAATTGTTATAATTTATTTCATTATTTCCAGCCATTTAAATTTAAAAAATCCTAACATATATAAAACACATTCAGAAATTATTATAATTTATTCTATTAGTCTTAGCCATTTAAATTTTTAAAAAATCATAACAATTTAAAAATATAAAAAGTAAAAATCTATGAATTTTTACAATTTAAATTAAATATTCTAACCATTTAAATATATAGAACACAACAAAAATTTTATTTGAATGTCTGAGAGTCACCAGCTTACCAATTAATCAGTACCAATTTTAGCAAGGCCTCTGTTTGCAAATCCAACAAGATGCAGATGCAGAGAGGGAACTGGTTGTTCCTTCACTATGCCTATATGAGGAGAGTATCTCGTATTCCCATTAGTAAAATGGGTTTTCTAATTCTAAAAAGCTATTATGCATCTATGGGTGGGGCAAAACTATGTTGCAACTGTCGTATGTGTCATTCTTAGAAAAAGATTGTAGAAATTTTGTTGAGAAAACAAGTCGAATACAACTTGAGGAAGGAAATGCTATGGAGCTTTTAAAGTACTTCCAGAAAAAATAAGCAAAATGTAATGAATTTTTTTTAGCATTAATTTGGATGAAGAGGATCTATTAAAGAATGTTTTTTAGGCAGATTCGTGGAGTATGGTAGCTTTCAAATATTTAGGAGATGTCATCACATTTGACACTACAAATCTAACCAACAAGTATGACATGCCATTCGTGCCCTTTGTCGGAGTTAATCACCATGGACAATCTATTTTGTTGGGATGCAGATTGATTTCACGCGAGGATACAAAGATATTTACATGGTTATTTGAGGTGTGGCTATCAAGCTTGTCTGATTCTCCTCCCCTTGGTATCATTACAGATCAAGACAGGGCAATGCAAAAGGCAATTGAAAACGTTTTTCCTACTACTAGGCATCGATGGTGTTTATGGCACATGATGAAGAAGGTGCCTGAGAAATTAGGGGCTTTTAAAGAACGTAAAGGTATTTATCTTCCCTACTTTCTACTGTTTATAATTCACTGAGTTTTGATGCGTTTGAGGAAGCTTGGCATTGCATGATTACATAATTTATGGGATAATGATTGGTTTAATGGTTTGTACGAGGAGAGGCATCGTTGGGTCCCATGCTATTTAAAAGGCTATTTTTGGGCAGGAATGTCAACAACTTAGATAAGTGAAAGTATGAATGCATTTTTGATGGATTTGTTAACTCAAAAACAAATCTGAAACAGTTTGTAAAGTAATATGAAAACACATTGAGGAGGAAAGTTGAATTAGAATGGCAAGCAGATGCCAAGTGTTTCAGTAAAAGGACACCATGTGCATCAAGATATGAGATAGAGAGGCAAGTTGAAGAAGTGTACACCATTTCTAAGTTTAAAGAATTTCAAGAAGAATTGACTTCTCTAATGTATTGTGAAATCTCAGATTCTGTGGGATCGATATATCAAATCATTGAATCATTTAGGAAAGGTCAGAGAGGCTTCTTTGACGTTATTTTTTAAGAAGCTGAGTGTGAAGTTAATTGTATATGTTCAAAATTCCAATTTAAGGGGATTCTTTGCAGGCATGCCCTTGCAGCGCTAATACGTAACTCAGTTGAATTACTTTCAGAAAGATACATTTTATTAAGGTGGAGCAAAGATGTGAGGAGATGTTATAATAAGCTGAAAGTTTGTTATAGTGTGCAGAATTTGACCATCCAACAAGAAAGATATGAAAAAATGTGTAACACTTTCAATGAGGTTGCAGACATAGCCTCTGATAATGAAAATAGCTATAAAACGATATTGGATTGGATTGAGAAAGCAATGAAGGATCTGCCCAAGCAAATTCATTGTGAAAGTGAGGGAAAAACTAATACTGGTGGAGCAAGTTGTGGCAGCAACAAACAAATTAACAGTGAGAGTGTGGAAAGAACTGTTATTGACGAAGTAAGTTGTAACAGCAACAATGTTCAACTTGCACCGAATGATCCAGTAGTGACACGTCGTAAAGGCCGTCCACCTTGCCTAAGGAAATAATTTTCGATTCGTAAGAAATTCGCTCAAAAGACCAAGTCCACACAAAAAAATAAGGTATGATTAAAAACTTTGGTCTTAGTTTAATTGTCTTTAATAATCTTGTAGGATTTACAAGCAAATGCCTCATCATCTTATCATGTGCCTAATGAAATCTCCACAAAAGGGAGCAACATAGCCACAGAAAATTTTGTGAACTTTTTCTTTTAAAACTTTCTTTTATTTTGAGAATATGTAATTAATTATAAGATCGCGCATATGTAGATGCTACAAGAAAGAAGTACTATTTACAAAAATCTCAACCAATGCAGCACTATGGGCTATTATAATGTAAGAATTTAATTATTTAAATTTTAGTTTTAAGATTTTTATATGAATTTTACATATATTTAATTATTTGATTAGGTACCTATGTACCAATCCCAATTCGGTGGAAGTAACATTTATCGACCATTTCCTTATAATTGGCACACAGTAAGTTGTTGTTTACAAGTCGTTAATGAATATATATATTTTAATATTTCTGTAATGTAATATAATGTTTATTTTTATGTATTATAGCAACCAATCCCACTGTATACTTCGCATTTGCATTATTCTTCTCCTTTGATGACTTATCAATTATCTCAAAGTGAGAATTTCCAACCGTTACTACAGCAGCAGCAGCTTAATAAAGATAACAATGATGATACTTGACTTGTATTTTGGTTTTAAATTGTAGTGATGAAATAATGTTGTGTTAAATTGAACTTTAAATTTTTAAAATTATGTTAGATTTGACTTTAAATGTTTGAAATTGTAGTGATGGAATAATGTTTTGTGTTAAATTGAACTTTAAATTTTTGAAATTATGTTAGATTTCTATACCTGGGACAAATAATCTTCCCTGTTAAGGAAGACTTCATCGTTGTCCACTTGCAATTTGTTTGCTCACACTGTCATGAAGTGATATTGTATAGGCACCGATGGTTTTGCAGTCAGTGCAAATATTTCTAGCTATGTGAAAGGTAATAATTCTTCCTCTTAAATTTTGTTTTCATACTCATGTCCACATCTTTAATTGAACTGTTCTTTCTGCTTTTATACTTATGTCCATGCCTTTCTTCAGGTTTTCAATTCTGTTTAAGTTATCAAATCTAATCATCTTCAATTTATCATTGTTTCAAATTCTTTTATCCTCTTGAGAATGCAAAGCTAATGTGTGATATAATATTAATATAAATTAGAGGCTTTGTTTTCACTAGTAGATAACAGAGACCACGTGCAAAGAATTAAAAGTCACTTAAAGAGTCATGTTGCACAAATGTGTGCAAGGACATAATTTTATAAAATTACTTTTCTTATGTTATTAGCTTTAACATGAAAAAAAAACTATTTTACAGAATTCATATCTCATATGCATAGGGTCTAGAGAAAAACAATTCATACACAACAATCATTTTATTTAAATTATTTAAATTTATACATAACACGGGGTATAATTTCATTTATGCAAAATACATATAGCAACGATTATCCCTGAAATACAACATACAATAGATAATATAGGTAAAATAATACAATCATTTCTACCTTTATCAGTTTGCACAGTTTTTTCGCATGTAAGCACTTCAGTTTGCACCCCCTTTTTAAGTGTCTCTGGCAATTTTTCATGCCTTTTTTTGTAATCATTGTAGGCGATTTCGGCATCCAACAAAAATTTATAAAATTGATAAGAATTCCCTTTAAATCCATTTACTTGCATCTGGCATTCAGGCTAAGATTTGTATATGTTTGGCTTTCGTCTTTTGAAAACAACATAACAGCTTTGAGTAGGCATTTGAATTATACATTGGAAAAATTTAAATCAAATATTATCACAAATAAATATTCTAGACATTTATACTAAGAAACTCATAATGATAATATATATTGATATGCAATACGGGGAAGTAAGACTGAAATTTTTATGGACTTTGTTGATTTCCCTACCCTGCACTTACATTGACCGTATGGACTTTCAGTCGGCCATCTCTATTATAACCAAATTTTCATCTAACAATGGCTTCAAACAGTCAATCAAAATAAATCATGTTCTATATGTTAGATTCACCATACTACATTTAGTTATTTGCTGGTGGTCCGAACATATCTAATTAATAATTTCAAACAACTACGATCCAATTTGACTGATTAACTATATAATTAATCAAATATGGCCTCCACTGCTTTTGTATCTGCGTGCGAGCAAATCAATCTTCTATCTACCAACCCGCAACTCTACTGGATAGAAAGTACTATTATAAAAGAATAAACTAAGCGTCTTTATAAACACACATACCGGCAAGTTACCTTTCATTTTCCAAATAGTCCACATCAACAACAATTCTACCGACCAAAATTGAAAATTATAGCCGCAAATGTAAATGAATCTTAAAATTTAAAAAAAAAATACAAACCAATGCATGCAAACATCTTACAAGTACATCTTAATTTAATTCAAAATAATCAAATAAAATAATAAACGAAATAAAAGTACCTAAGAAGAGCCAACTATGATGTTATTGATGGGAATGAAGGTCAAGTTAAGGAAAAATCCAACGAAACCCATCACCACGAATCCTAAGCTACCTTCGTGAATTCTACACGTAGGAAAAAAATAAATAAAAACACAAAACCCTAATTTCGAAATCCCGTAATAAACAAAACCCAGGTAAACAAATGCATGTATATGTACGTATGTGTGTATGCATGTGTGTGTGTATAAAAGGAAAAAAAAAAAAAAAAAACCTTTGCGATCTGGGCTTGTGGCAGCACTTGAGGAGACGGACGCTTTCCTTGGTGAAGTCTTCGAGAGGGTCGACGACGTTGTCCAAAGCGTCTATTGCTCTCTTTCTATGAGCTTTGCAGAAGAGAAGAAGAGGAGCTTGCATCTGATATTTGTTCACGTCTCATTTACTCAGTTGATTTTAGTAATCGTTTTTATTAATATTTTAACCACTAAAATACTCAATAATATTGTTTTTCATTTTTTTGGGTATATGTTAACCAAATCTGCCTCTAAAATATGATACAATCTAATTATTTGACATAAATACAACATGAATAAATATATGTAAGTCATTAAATTTGATATAATTATTAAATGAGTCAAGTCTAAATCTACACAATTTTTCGATGTTTGGCTAGAGTTAAAGTTCTAGATCTATTTACCTCCTTAATGATATAATTATATTTTTTATTCTAAATCAATTGGTAGGTTCTTTCATTAAAATTCAAATACTAGACATGATTTTTTCTTCTTCTTCTTCTTTCCTTTTTCTAAAGATGAACATACACATGTTGTTTTATTTATAAATTGTATATAAATTTAGAGTTTTAATAGTGTAAATGTATAAAATATTGATAAACATATATATTTTATGTGTGTGTGTGGGATTAGTTTTGGTCTACTGCTTTCGTGAATTAACAATCTTTAAATCACCTCATTTACTTTTAAAAACATTAAATTACCCCTTAAAAATAGTTAACTTTAATGATTGATTATCGATGACTTGTTAAAGTAGGAGAATATTTTTTTATAACAATTTCGTTAACCAACGATTGTAACCCTAACAAAAAATTATTTGAATTTATAAAATAAATAAAATGAAAATGACACAGTTTTAAAACTAAAAAAATTTGCCTTGGCCACTCATGGCCATGGATTTAATATGTGTTTGGTTGTCATGGTCGCACACGGTTAAGAGTTTGGTTGCCTTGGCCATGCGCATCCATGGGTTTAGTTTCCATGACCATGCGCGACCAAAGGTTTCGCGCCTTAGTTGCGAGCGCCGTGGATTTGGTTGCCTTGGCTGCTTGCGGCCATGGGTTTGGTTGCCTTGGCTGAGCGCCGGCCATGGATCTGGCTACCATGGCATCATGCGACCAAAGTTTGGTTGCCTTGGATGGCGCGGCTATGTGTTTGATTTGATATGATGGTATACATGGGTGCACAATGAAAATTTTTTTAAGTATTTGGGCGTATAGTATAAATATTTGAAATGTTTATATGTGTCTTGGAAAACTTAAAAAGATTTGGGATCATGAAAATTAGCCTAAATAGAGGTTTGACTTTTTTCTATTAATTGATTATTAGAAGAATGTATAAACATTATTTTATTGTTTTAACCGTTAAAAATAACATAAAGATAACGACTTATGGACGATAACTTGATGTTTTCAAAAGTAAGAGAGACAATTTGAAAATTCTCACATCATGAGAGGGTACGCCGAAATTAGCCCATATGTATTATTAGAATTTCAATAATGTAACTGTGTAATATTTTGATAGACATGGAGTGCAAATGTTTAATGTAAATTTTATTAAATATTATGTAGATGGAGTTGGACTATTGGCACCTCTCTAAAATTCTTTTGAAACCCTTTTTTTCAATAATGTTAAGCTTAATGCTAAAAATACCCTTATTTCTAAATAAAAACATTTAATTTGTAAATCTTTTAATTTACATTATTTTCTTGCTCCTCACAAACAAAATTTTATGGGTGATAAACTTCTTTACAAAAATTAATTAATTAAATAACATATTTGTAAGACTATGATGTAAAAAGTTTTATTATAAGTCTTAAAAAAAGACAGATAATTTTGTCAAAATGTGTTTTGTTTATTATCAATAGATTGTCTTAGTAATTGAAGAAAAATTTATTGAGAATTTGAGGAAAAAAATTACAAGTGTGAGTTTGATAGCAGAGAAAATACAAGAATTTTAATTTTTTTTTTTAAGAAAGAAAACACAAGTTTGAAGTGAGATAAAATAAATATGAAATATCTTAGAGTATTTGTCCTTATATGTAATTGTAACAGAATAGGGGTTTTAAAAAGATTTTGGAGGAGTGCCAATAGTCCAACTCATGTAGGTATTAATCAGATTATTGAATAACCTATTTAATTTTTGTGATGGGTTAATATTTTGACATAGTTATTAGATAAATTGTGTTTGGGTCAAATTAAATTTAATAAGGTACGAGTTGACACGGCACGAGCAAGACCCAGTGATCTATTTTGCCAGCTCTATTAACAAGCAAAGATTTTATTTTTTAGAAAAAAAAAGTCAAAGTAAAAGTTTCTAACGTGGGATATTTGTCATAGACAATAAAATTAGACCATCATTTATTAATAACACTCCCATTCATGAGAAATTCTATAGTATATTAGAATTTCCAGTTTTCCACATTATAATCTAACGCGGAACCACTAACTAATATAATAATAGACACGTGACATACGTGTTGGAGAAATTTTTAAATTCCCTTTTTTCATTATTCATCCAAAATTTACAATTTCAAAAAACTACAGAAAATAAATTTTGCTCTCATTCTTATTATTTGTTTCTCCCGCTCTCCAATCTTCATCTCTAATCTAGCTGCTGCCATTTTTTAAACCTACTGAAGAAGAAGAAGGTTTTTGTTGATGAAATTTTTGCAGTCTTTTTTATCCAAAGCCAAAATCATTGTTGTGACTGCAGTGAAGAAAAAGAAAATATTTCATGATGACGAAGAAGGTGATTTTTGAAGCATGAGTGACAGCCATTTTTTTAAATAATAATTAAAAAATGGGGTTATTTAAACCAGTTTATAACAAAAATGAATACATTTTTATCTATGTTGTTTATCTTCAAACCTTGAATACATTTCTTTAATAATAAAAAAAATGGGTCATTTAAACCATTGTAGAAACAGAAATGGTGATTATGCAGTTTTGCTTGATAACAAACACGGGCAGAAAAAGTTTGATAGTGGGTATGTTCACAATGGGTTACTGAATGCTGCAAGGAGGGTTATTGATGCGGAGTGTGAGTTTTGGAGGGGGTTGGTTGAGAGGAACCTGGATTATAATTTGACCATGGCTAGGCATTCACTTGAGGACAGGGTTGGTGGCTGTGTTGGTGTCGATTGTGGTTCAGACTCTGGACGAGTTGGGGAACATTGAGAAAAATAGAATAAGATGCTTTGCTTTGCACCTAATAGGTGTATGTCGCTGAATTTGGCTGTGAGAGATGCGGATGTCTTCAATTCTTTTGTGCTTCAAATAATTTAAAAATGGCAATAACCGGATTGAGATGAAAAATGAAGAGGAAAAAAATAGTTAGAATGAGATAACAGAGTGAAAGAGTAACATTAGGCCATCTCTTATTTTTTGAAGTTCCATATTTTGGAGGGATAATAAAAAGAGAAAAATTAAAATCTTTCAACATGTATTATCATATATCAAATTATTATTAATCGTTAATTTCACATCAAAATGTGATGTGAAACCTTCAATACACAGTAGAATTTCTCTTCCCCATTTAGATTCATCACTTTATTATCCTTTTAACATATGAAGATGCTATGCACGTGCATAATAGTATTTTATTTATTCACTAATTGATGAGAAGATACTAAGATAGAGAGTAGGAGGGAGAAATAAAATGCCTTTTTTTTTTTTTTTTGCACACATACTTAGAGCTAATCGCAGTAGAAATCAATACAACACGAATTTGATATTAAAAGCGAGAGATCTATCTACTCATCCCAGAAGTCTTCAGGTGTCTTGAATGGTCCATGAGGGAAAATGAAATCATCTCTAGGCATCATTCTGCGCTGCGGGATTTGACGGATCTTGTCATGATCGTCATCAGTTAGTGCCCAGTCAAAGATCTCCAAGTTCTCTTTCAGTCTCTCCTTGTTGAAGCTCTTAACAGCCGCAGTTGCCCCCTGCTCAATTATCCATCGAAGACAAACCTGCCAACGTAAATACGGTTAGGGAAAATATCCTTGATACTAAACTTAGTACATAAAATTTGAAAAATCTTCAATCTTTGACGTAGGTTTATGATTAAGTTACGCTCGTAAGTTTTAATATTAGAGCCCACGCTACCTTGCCACCTGATGACGACTAGTAAATAAGATCGGCTTGTTATGTGATGGGATCTTTTAATGGGGATGTTAAAAGACCCTCAATTCTTGAGCTATCTTTTCAACTTGACTTTTGAATTAAGTTAATACCATAAACTTCTATTACACATGATGGAATAAGCTAACTTTTGGATGGAATTAGGCTCATAGATTTTCTACATGTGACCAAGATATACTACCTTTTGGATTGTGTTAGGCTCATACTGTTTAAAGAAAAGGGAAAAAAAAACTACATAAAGGAACCTGAGCGACAGTTTTGCCATGAGCGGCGGCAATCTGCTTCAGTGCTTCATTGTTCATAACTTGATTCGTGCCCCAGCTGGACCCGACGGCTCCCAAAGGAGAGAATGCGGTAACAATAATACTTTTGGACTTGCAAAATTCTACGAGCTTTCTCTGTTGCCAGGCAGGGTTCATCTCCACCTAACAACAATAATCATCAACTCCTAATACCTCATCGTTATTATCCAATGCCTAATTCATAAATTAAAATCAATAATTATAGTGATAAGTCTCATGGGCGGACCTAATTAAGGCCTAGGAGGGGTTTGGGCTATTAAGTTTTCTTTTAAATGTACCCTAAGTTCCTTTTGAAAAAATTAAATAAAAAAATTTAGACATATTTTTCATATATTAAAATATTTGTAGTTCAATAATAAGAGTGTTATTTAATAGTTTTAAAATTTTGGTTCAAATCCTATTAGCCACATTATTTTATTTTTTAAAATATTTTATAAAAATTATTTCGAAAAATGATATTTTCACACATTTAAAATACTATTTCAAAAAATAATATTTTCACGGATTTAAAAATAATAATTTATTATTATTTAAAATTTTAAAAAATAATAATATTTAAATTTATAATACTTAATATATATTTAAGTGAATATTAAAAAATTTAAATTAAATAAAAATTTTTGAACTAAAACCCTCATTTTAGGTTCTGGTACGCCACTGACATTAAGTCTCACCTGATTCACAGAAGGAGGGATGGTAGCGAAGGCGAGTATGGTCTCAATCTTCTTAGGAGAGAAGTTGCTGACACCAATGGACTTAGTGAGACCATGCCTCTGGCACTCTTCCATGGCTTCCCACACACCGTTGTAGTCCAGTGGTACAAGATCTTCTTCGGGTATATCGTTTCGTAATTTCTCACTTGGCTTAGCACTCATTGGCCAATGAATGAGGTACAGGTCAACATATTCAATCTGAAGCGTCCTGCACGTAAACACACGCACACACATCAATAAGCTCAAGTCAGCTCAGATTCAATTAACAACAAAGAGGCTAATGAAGAGGAATCTTTTGTGCTTTTGCATGCAAGAATAGATAAGTGAGACAATGAAATGCATGTGTGAATGTTAGCGAGCTCAATTAACATTACTTAAGAGACTTCTTCAGAGCGGGTACAACGAGATCACGATGAGCATCGCTGCACCAGAGCTTAGTAGTAATGAAGAGCTCTTCGCGAGATGCGACAAGCCCAAGTTTAAGTGCTTCAGCTATTGCTTCTCCCAGGGCCCTCTCTGTTCCGTACAGCGAAGCTGTGTCGAAGTGTCTGTAACCGAGCTTGATCGATTCCAGTACTGCTGATTTCATGGCACTTTCATCTATGTTGTCCACTGCCGAGCCCAGCCCGATCACCGGCATCTTCCGGTGACCGGAGGCGGAGCTGAGCTTTACTTCTGGGACGTTGATGGATACATGCATCGGTTCGGAGTTCGCAGCCATCTTGACCCTGTTCGTTTGCTTTGCGGGTCAGTTTTTTATTCTAATAACTTGGGCCTTTGGTTCCGTTTATAGAGCATTGCAAATTCTTGTCTCGTGACGTGTGTGCATATGACAGCGCTTATGCTCTTTCGAGGCAGAACAGGCTTCTTGATGACTAACGTGGCTTTGAAACAAGCCACAAGTTCAAAGTTCTATCTTTTTTTCTTTAATCACAAATTCACAATCGAGAGAGAGAGAGAGTAAAAGGGTCCTACTTTTCTTAACCGTTTCCACAGGTTTGTCCGAGCATCTGCTACAACTTACACGTGAAACAGGGCCCCTGATCCCTTCAATAATATTGAGCAATATTATTGAGAGAGTCTATTGGCTGAAATAAAATTTTTAATTATAATTTTATTTAAAGTGGGGTTTTGTAAGAACAATGTAGGGGTTCCAGTAGCTCCACTCTTATTGAGATCATCAGTCCGTTATAAGCCCACTATAAGCCCAATAACTAAAATATCACATCCTTAATTATCAAAGCCTCGTCAGGAGTCTGTCAACCGAGAAAAAAAAAAAAGGTGCACAGCCTCGTCAGGAGCCGGGTCTCACTGTAATGTATGAGCGACTTAGTGTGGTGCCAGCCCAGCCATTGATATACTCCGCCCGGCAGAGTGTTGAATATTGATGCAGGACATGTTATTTTTAAGGGCGATTACTATTGAGCACCTATTTTTTATATTTTTTTAAAATATATATTTTTTATTAATTTTTACCTGACATTATCAAATATATTATTTTTCTATTGTCATCTAAATTTCGTAGAAGTTAACAAAATATTAATAAAATAATTATTTTACCTTCTTAATATAAAATTATTATTTCTCCTTAGTTAAGTGAAAAAAAATTTGATTACTCCGGTTTTTTTTTTTTGTAGTTTAGATATTAAATAATAAATTAAACAAAATAATCAAAATTACAATGAAACAAAATAACCGAAATTAATTTACCATTTTCTTGTCATTAAATTACATAAAAATCTAATTTACTATTTTCTTTCACATGACAGCTCATCACTATTATACCAAGAAAAAACGATATCCCCAAGCCCCATTTGCAACTGCTCTCAATCAGCCTCCCCAAACTCCAGCAACGTGCCACAACAACTATTGTTATCCACCCCAAACATTTCTAGACCAATATTCATTAAAACTTCAACAAGTAAACCCCATTTTCCCCAGCTTCAGCATTCCCACAACATCTCCCTTTCATTTCTCCACTATTTACCCCAACCTCTCACCAATCTCCTTCACTTTCACTGCCATTAGTAGCTCGATGTCAATCGACTACCATGCCACCAGCAGCTCGAGCCTCAAAGATCGACCGTCCGCCACAGATTTTTCTTAGATCCAGCCGCAGCCTGCTGCAACTTCTTCAATTTTTTTGGGTATTTGCTGAAGGGTGAAAGAAAGGTTGAAGATCTTGTGCCTGGAATAAACAGCGGCCATTTTTGTTGATTGTGGTGCTCTGCACCATTTTTGCCTCTTTCAACCGCGTTTAAATGAAATTGGTTTTTGCTGTGCAGATAAAATAACGATTTTATCCTCGAAATGCTAGCAAAGTTATAACAACGTACAAACGGAAGTGAGGAGGTGCAAGAAAATATAATTTCGAGTGAAAAAAAAAAAGATGAGTATTTTTTAAAAAATTAAAAAAAATTAGTAATCGGTAGATAATTATCTTATTTTTAGTATTAAAATTTAGTAGGTGCTAAGACGAGGGACTTACATTCAGTGCCATGAGTATTTTTGTTCTTTTTTTTAAATATATAATTAATAATTATTAGATAAGAATATAAGACTAAAGGAAATATAAGACTAAAGGGTTATTTATTTTTTAATTTTATAATTTAATTGATTTATTTCAATCAGGTAAGTCATTAAGTCTATTTATTTTTTTAATTTAATGAAAATTTCAGCTATTAAGTCATTAAATTATTAAATTAATTTTTTAACTTTTTTCTTAATCTAAAAGTTTGAATAATATTATTAAAAGATAATCTCCAAAATATTCTTATCTAATTAATTAATTTTTATTCTTACCTAAATAAAATGTAATAATTAGTATTATTACACAGTTCTATAACTTAAGATAATAGAGTGATAGACTATTATTATTTTATCTTTTTATTTTTTAAAATTATCATTATTTATCTTCATAATTTTTATAAATATTTTTCATATAAAAGCATCATAAAGTATAATAAAATTGATTAATATATACTAATTCAAAATATTAAAGGATTGCATTTAATTAAATATGATTTATATTATGATAATAGATTATCTTAGTTATAATCTTTAGAGTGTTTATTATTTGTTTCACATTTATAATTTGTAGTTATAATTTGTAAGGATCCCTTGCAAATGTAAAAATATTAGTTTTTAAATTTTTAAAGTTGGAAAAAACAATTTCATATTTTTAGCAATTCAGATAAAAAGAACAAATATATCATTCAAATTCAGACATTAACTCTATTAAGAATTCAGATTAATTCATGTTTATTTAGATATTAAGTAAAAAAGACAAATGTTACCTAAGTAAATTCCAGTAACATATTATTATACATGAACATGTAGTAAGAAATTATGAAAAATTAAGGAAAATAAAAACTCAATTCTAGATCTCAATCCGACTTGTAATCTAACCGCGGATCTATTGCTCTGCTAAATGAAAAAGCATCAATGGTTGGCCCTCTGACCTACACAAGTTTTGCTCGGTTATAATAGAAAATAACCTGAAATATTTACAGTAGGGTGAAATTTGGCTTTCGCAAGGTATCTACTATATTCACTCGTCCAAGACTTTTTTTTTTTCTTCTTCTTCTTCTTCTTTAATTATTTCTTGTAAAGTGAATGTGTGTCAAAATCAAAAACCTATTATTTCTAATTAACGAACGGCAAAAAGCAAAACATGACTAGATTAGCATGCATGAGGCCTGTTTTGAGGTTTTATTAGATAGAACAAAGATGAAAAGAAATTTTACCATTTGTGAACATGAGAAGAGAAACGAGATTCATTAATTACCATCTTTATCAAACGCGTCATTCAGTTTCTCATTTCTTTAACATAAATAATTCTTTGTTTCAGAAACAGACATTAGGTTATTAATTGAGCATAACTTCATAACACTGATATTCCTTTAAACATCATAAATAAAAATTAAAACACTAGTCACATCTCAAGTGTCCCACCTTATAAATATATAGACAGCAAAATGAACTTAAATCAATTGATTTTTTTATTTTATTTTATTTTATTTATGCCATTGCTATTGTCAATGGATCATTCTTGTCTTTCCCGTTCCTTTGCCTTTATTGTTCTTCTCGTCACTTCATTGCGTATAAGCTGCAGAGCTGATACAACTAGCTTCAATGACAACTACCATGTTACATGGGGACATGATCATGCCTTGCTTCTGAACCAAGATAGGGAAATTCAGCTTACCTTGGACCGAAAATCTGGTTGATATATATGTTTCATTGCTCTCTATAATTGACCATGAAAATTGAGGTCTAATAACTTTTTATGTACTTCAATTCAGGAGCTGGGTTCGAGTCGAAGATGAG
Organism: Citrus glauca; assembly: GCA_029633175.1. Taxonomy (NCBI): domain Eukaryota; kingdom Viridiplantae; phylum Streptophyta; class Magnoliopsida; order Sapindales; family Rutaceae; genus Citrus; species Citrus glauca. The sequence continues at coordinate 19,233,647 of JAQOOD010000004.1, forward strand.
GTACGGGTCCGGGTTATTTCATATCAGAATGAAGATACCAGACAAGAATTCTACAGGAGTTCTTACGAGCTTCTATGTGAGATATTTTTGGTTTGTGTGTGTGCATGCGAATGTGACATGAATGCACAGAATATTTTATTAATTTATTTTCTTTTTGCAGTTAGCTTCACGTTCGAGCCATCATGATGAGATTGATTTAGAGTTCTTGGGAAACAATGGGCCACCTTATAAATTGCACACCAATTTGTACATAAATGGTCAAGGTGGCAGAGAGCAACAAATTCTTCTTTGGTTTGATCCCACAAAGGATTTCCATTCCTACAAAATTCTTTGGAATGAACATCAAATTGTGTAAGCATTTCTTCTTTAACAGGCAGCTTTATTACATAACTACAATTAATTATGCTTCGACTGACATAACATTAAATTTGCAGGTTCTTTGTGGACAATGTTCCAATTAGAGTGTATAGAAACAACATCAGGAAAAAAGTAAGCTTCCCATCACAGCCAATGCATAATTTTGCAAGTATATGGCATGCCGAAGGATGGGCATCTGATGGGAGGAAAACTGACTGCCATCAAGCACCATTCCATGCACACTACCAAGACTTTCGTGTCGATGGATGTGTATTACAAGATCACAATATTCGAGAATGTCATTCCCCGAAATTTTGGTGGAACGCTGAGAAGTACCGGAAGTTAAACCCAGATCAGGAAAGAGAATACAGAAATGTCAGGAAGATGCATTTGGTGTATGACTACTGCTCTTCCAAGTTGAGCTCACACTACCCAGAATGCCACAAGTAACTAGATTGCTATTGATTATGGAAGATGATTTATTATATTTTACAGAGATTTTAGGGAATAAGATTTCTTACCTGCTATTAGTGAAGATTATCAGATTATCATATTATTCACTGTTTCAATTTTCTCTCATCATATTCATGCACAAATAAATAATCAAGAATATTTAGAGGGAAAAAAGAAAAACAGATGATTCACAAATCCAGAACTGCACATTAGATATAATTAGGCAAGTCACTGCAGCTACAGTTTTGCTGCATGAAATCAAGTTAAAAAGTCCCAACGAGTTCCGATTAAAGTCATCACATTTAAAACTGGTTTTCCATAAACATTACAGACAAGTGCTCTCATCAATCAGATGCAAGCAAAATTCCATGTAGCATCGGCAGGGGTTCCAATGCCTTTCTACTGCATCACACAGCAGCATAACGTCTGCATATTAGTCGTTTTTGTTTAACTGCAAAATAGAGGAAGGGAAGTTCATAATGAGTGGGGATAAACAATTATAACATGAAATAACATTGAATGACAAGAACATACACATTCTCTTTCATTTCACAGACAGATTTACCAGCAATTTTGCTCACAATATGCACGCTTACGCAGCACATATTGCATGAATAGGTATGTGCAAGTGCAGGACCATCGGGGTGTTCGGAGTATGAATCGTCACTTCCTGTTTATGACACCCTTGGATTTGGGACAAAACTTGTTCCACTTCAGTACATACTAATAATATTTAGGCATTTTATCATAGGTCTTAAGGTTACAATCCTGATCCAATTTGAAAGTTCCCTAGGACAAGAGAATCAATTAATAAAACCTTCCTATGCTTTGAACCTTATTCAATAGGCACAAAAAACGAAGAACACAGATGCTTAACCATGGCTGAAATTCAGGGAGTATACAACAGCATAAATCCACAGGAGCAATGAAAACTGGGAAACTGCACATACAAGTATACATACAGAAAAGACAGATGTCTTGGGATTGAAAACCCCAGCATATTATTTCTTCCATGTAAAAAGGAAGAGAACACCTCATTGTTCCAGAAGTTGGAGAAGACACAACAAACATGTAACACTGTAGTGACAAGTATGCCACATGCAGCAAGAATTTATGAATTGACTACAACTGTTTATTAAATGAACAATTGTATGCTTCTTCCTTAAGCTCATTGTATAAATTCCAAACTCCAAATTGGGTTAAAAGGAAGTCTCGCTTAACCCAACTTGAGGCTATAAAGGTGAAAAAATTGCATGCTGTTCCCCTATACAATGCACCTTACATCTCAAAAGTTGGAAAGAAGATAAAATAGTCTGGATCAGTAATAAGTCATTATTCAACTCATGCAATTCAAGATCAAATTACTCATACCACACTTCATTGAAACTATGCTGGAAAAGAAATTCACAGACTTATAATCACAACAAGAGTGCTGGCTTAAGAAGAGATTTTAAATGCAAGACTGAAAAATCCCCATTTCAAAATAAAATTTTATTCACTAAGAAATGCAAACAATATTAAATTCTTTTATACATTCAACAGTGTATCAAGACCAATCTCAAGAAAGACAATACCATTCCAGAGAATCCCATATTCAAGCAACTAAAATGCCTCTTTCTAGCGGAAGGAGCTGAATCAATCTCAGTCACATCAAATCGGTGTTTGAGCTCAGGTCAAATTCAAGTCAAGCCAAAACTACACAATCTATAATTTGTAGAAAACAGCTCCTTCTACCAACTGAATACACCTCAACGGTAGTGAAATGTCAATCTATTGCTTATTCCCATAAATTCAGACCACTTTAAAGGCATGAAGTTATTATTGCCCGCTTAATTAGCAATGTAGTGAAAGTTTGATATCAAAGGAAAATTATTCTTTGAAACATGAGGAAGATAATTGAGTGCCAGGGGAGAAAGAAGAATTCATTTCGAAGGAAAC